>JABTTQ020000519.1:0-398058 GCA_016081115.2 Rehmannia glutinosa | reverse complement strand
AGGGGAGAAACAGAAATTGACTCGTTAGCCAAAAGAAGCTATTAAAAGCTTGCAATAAAAGCTATAAGCGATGGCTTTCTATAGCCAAGAATACCTAGTCCATGGCTTATATTATGGGCTTAATTACAAAAGATTATAAGTATTGTGACAGGGGGAGCTTCTTAGCTCATGATGTCTATATGCATCTTATATAAGCTTGTTATAGCTTGTGCTTCTAACTTATAATAATTGTTTGTTGATATGCTCATAGATAGGGGGAGCTTTGTATGAAATGCTTTTAACGGATAGTTTACTTGTAAAACCGGATTTTTTTGTTTTTTAAATCATTCTCGAGAAAAGTGTTTTGGTTTGTAATCATCAAAAATGGGGAGTTTGTTAGATAAATGTTTTTATCATGATTTTGTTGATTTTGTTAAAATGAGTTTTTAAACCAAAACAATGTCCCTAAATGTTGTCTAAATACTTCCGATCGATTTAAAATGTTTTTACTATTTTTCGGAGTATTTCTTAGAGTTTATTTTCGATAAAAAATTGGACAACATTTCTGTCTCAAGGTCGACCGGTCGCTCTATAGGGCAACCTGTTGGGAAATTTATTGTTTAGATTTTGATGAATGCCATGTAAAACTTAGAATAGGAAGTTGGCACCCCTCTTTTCGTTGTAAACGCATTGTAACAAATAGGGGCTGGGTCAAGCCGAGTTAAGTCATTACTATGCCTAAACATGCAAGAAGACAACCGAGACTAGAAGGAAGACTCCGTTGCAAGACAAATGAGTATGGCAAAGAAGAGAAGACGGAACTTGATCAAGAAGCAACCGAGTAGAGTACCACCAAGTCAACTCAAGATAGCCAAGTCTCAAGTTGAAGTGACAAAGAGTCATCCAATGATTGGAATCGACTTAAGTCACCTGGGGAAAGCAAGGAAATGCAAATAAGTCGAGATAATCGAAAGAGATCCATTGCACGTAAATCAAGAGAATTACTTAAACAAGTAATACCTCCATGCTACCTTTCTCGAAGTGCTCACCCCGTCCCGAGAAGCGTGCAAGGAAATAAACCAATGGGAAGCACTACACCGTGTCGAACTCAAAAGTCAAGAACAATTCATACGAGGAAGTGGCAACTCCAAGGATCGCAACAAGACAAGCCAACGACCACAAGTGACTTTCAAAATAAACCTATCTCTTCAACGGGCAGATTTTTGAAAGATCACTATAAAAGGCTGAGGAATGACTCTGAGAAAAGAGGACCTTGATTACCTGAACCACGAACATTCAAGCTAATATTTTGAACTGTAATCGGAATATTCTCAAAGATCATTCAAGATTAATTCTCAAGCTTACACTACGAAGGAAATCAATCCAACACTCACCGTGAAGGAAAGATAACCTCAATCAGTTGAAGAGGAAACTTTTGAAGAAAAGGGGTCTACATTCCGCCGAGGATTGTAGGAAGGTTCAAGGTCGAACCAGTCTCGAGTTTTTGGAGGGCTTCGTGATCAAATCCAAAGAGCTTGAGCAAGTGAGTTGTAGTAGCAAGGCAAACGCCCTGTGAAGAAGCTCGAGTCTCACGAGAAGCCACCAAGTGACCAAGGCATCTCCAGATCGAGTCCCAAAGGATCAAGTCACCGTGTGATCAAGACTTGTATCCGGGACTGTTACCACTCAGTATATCGATCAATACTTTGTGGATTCATCCAGGAGTTGGAGAAGAGAGGAGTAGAAGAATTACCCCATCTTCGAACCTCTATAAAAACTTATCGTGTCATTTACATTTCAAAGATTTTAATTCTTGCACTTTAACTGTTTAATTCTGGATAAATTTGTTATCCACTTGATAATTTCTAAGTACTAAAACCAAGGACTAAATCATAACTAAACCAAATTCAAGGGTGTTAAGTCTTCAATAAAAACAAATCGTAGTTGAGCTAATTCGGTCTTAACAAATGAGTTATTCTATCAACAAATCGAGTCTGTTGAGTGACTAACTCTACTCGATTAACTAAATTTGCTATCCACCAAGGACACAAAAGTGTAGTATCAACTCGAACTTTAAAAAGGACTAAATCGAAAAGTTTGTAAGGTTTATTCAACCCCCCCCCCCTTCTAAACCTTACACTCACACCCCTTGGAAAAAGGATCTTCAAGCAATGAAGTATCTCAAAAATCCAAAACTCCAAATGGTGCACACACATTTATTCCAAAGCACAATTACAAGCAAACCGGCATTGGTTATAAAGGAAAAGGAAAACAACTTGCTAAGTGTCTTTGAGAGGACAAATGAGAAGAAATCGGCCGAGTTCCTCAAAGAAACTCCAAACAGAAATACTCAGAAAGGAGAAACAGAGCTACCAAAACCCCTTAAGTTCTATAAAAGAAACACATTTGATGGGAATGGTAGAAAATATCCAAGCCAAGCTGATTGGAATGATGTAAACTATCAAAGAAAGACCTATGGAATATAAGCCCAAATGGCAAAGGCCTAGAACTCAAAGAAAGGCCATTCCAAAGGTATAAGAGCTTTCATCAAAGACACATATGCACCTAGGCACTACACTCGGATACATCACAACTACCCAAAGAAGGCAATTGCTAAAACACACATACAGCATACAGACAAAAGAGACAAATTGTATGAACCTAGAATCCCCAAGCGATTTGCCAAAATTAATTATGATTATAGCATCGATAGATGGCAACCCCTTAGAGCCAAATCATCCGGCTATAGGTTGGTTGGATCATCTTACAATACTAACCCCTCGTGACCCGAGACAAGTATGGGTACCTAAAACTTAATTTCCTTGTTTGCGTGTTCATGGAACATCCGTGAGTGCCAAGGAACCTGGTACATGGATAGTGGTTGTTCCGGACATATGAAAAGGAAACAAGAAAAATCTGTCAAAATTCAAGGAAGTTAAAGGAGCAAAAGTCATATTTGGAGGAAATGAAGCTACAGGAGAAATAAGAGGCATTGGATCTATCAAGAAAAATGGATTAGAAATCACGATGTTGCATATGTTGAAGGACTAAATTTCAATCAACGAGTATTAGCCAACTCGTGACAAGGGTTATAATGTTGGATTTAACATGGGTATATGCTAAATCAAGGATACAAAATCAAATGAAGTTGTGTTGCAAGGATGCGGACAAAAGAACATGTATATCGTGGATTGGTCAACAAAGAACACCCAACACCGTCATAGCAAAGAAGAGCACAAATTAATCAAGTTGGTTGTGGCACAAAAAGCCGAGTCACCCGAATTTCAAAACAATTAACAAGCTTGCCGAAAATCTTGTGGAAGGACTTCCGCACTCGATATACAAAAAGGAGAGTATATGTGACGATGTCGAAGGGAAAACAAATCAAATCATCATTCAAAGAAAAGGCATGTCCATCTTCAACAAGAATATTGCATATGCTACACATGGATCTATTTGGTCCAGTTGAACCAGCCAAAGATAAGTGGGAAGAAATATACCTTGGTGGTAGTAGATGACTACTCAAGATATACATGGACAATATTCATGTGTAAGAAGAAAGAAACTCTCTGAAACTACCACAAATGATGAAGAGGATTCAAAATGAGAAGAGCCAAACCATTATCAAAATAAGATCGAGCAGAACCGAGTTTGTAATTGGTATAATAACTCGCATTGTATTGAAAATGGCATTGGTCATGAATTATCTGCAAAGCAAACACTCCACAAAAGAGAATGGAGTTGCGAAGAAGGATTAGAACTCTCAAAGAAGCGGCAAGGACCATGTTAGCGAAAGCGGGGCTACCTAAAAGATTTTGGGCTAAAGCAATAAACACAACATGCTACACTCAAAATAGATGCATGATAAACAGACAAATGACAAAGACTCCTATGAGATTTGGACAGGAGAAAACCAAATGTTGCATATTTTAAAATATTTGGATGTAAATGCTTCATCCATAACAATGGCAAAGATAATCTAAAGGCTTTTGATGCTAAAGTCGATGAAGGTATCTTCTTGGGATACTCAAAAAGCAAAGCCTACAGAGTACTCAACAAGAGGACTATGGTTGCGGAGAAGAATCCATTCATGTGGTATTCGATGAGCCAAATGTAAATGGAGAAGACATTGAAGAGTCACCGATAAGTCAATCATCCAAACCATGCGAGAAAAGTCCCTATCTTTGAAGGTGAAGCCGAATTATAAACTCGGATGAAGATGAGATAGTCGAGTCTCAAAAACACCGAATAAATCTGCTAAGTGATAACGAGAGAGCCGATCAAAGCAATACAATCTGCAAGACGATCAATCCAGCTAACTTACTTCAACCTCGATGTAAAATGGCCGAGAGACCATCCACCGAACTTGTCATTGGAGATATAAAAGAAGGTGTCAAAACAAGATCCAACTCAACAAGAAGCCATGTTCACATGCTTTATCTCACAAATAGAGCCTAAAGATGTGTCACAAGCATTGGATGACACACATTGGATTCAAGCCATGCAAGAAGAGTCAATCAGTTTGAAAGAAATAAAGTATGGGAGTTAGTTCAAAGACCCACCCATCAAAATGATATTGGCACTAAATGGGTGTTCGAAACAAGATGAACGAGGAAGGTTACGTGGTAAGAAACAAAGCAAGATTAGTAGCCAAAGGATATTGCCAAGAAGAAGGGATAGATTTTGATGAAACATTTGCCCTCGTAGCAAGATTGGAAGCTATTAGGATGTTTCTTGCCTATGCAACTCACAAGAATTTTATTGTATATCGATGGATGTAAAAAGGGCATTCCTAAATGGTTTATTGGAAGAAGAAGTGTATGTTGAACAACCTCCAGGATTTGAGCAACAGACTCTTGGAGATAAGGTATACAAACTCAAGAAAGCTCTATATGGATTAAAACAGCACCCGAGCATGGTATGATACTTTGTCACAATTCCTAACTAAGAATGGATTCACAAAAGGAAAAATGGATAGAACACTCTTGAATTCAAGACAGAAGAGCATACGCTTGTTCAAATATATGTGGATGACATCATTTTTGGATCCATAAACAAAGAATCGTGTGAAAAATTTCAAACCTCATGCAAAGCAAATTCGAAATGAGCATGATGTGAGAGCCGACATTCTTCCTTGGACTCCAAGTGAAACAAAATGAAGGATGGAACCTTCATAAGTCAAATAAAATACACCGAGATTTAATGAAGAAATTTGGTATGGAAGAGAAATCTTCTCGTGAAAATACCAATGAATACATCACCAAAATGGACATGGATGCAGATGGCAAGCCCGTAGATCAAACAAGATACAGAGCACTCATTGGATCATTGCTTTATCTCACAAAGAGCGCCGGACATCACCTTTCTTTGTAGGTGTATGTGCAAGATTTCAATCGCTCCAAAAGAGAGCCATATGATCAGCTAAGAGGATCTTGAGATATTTGAAGGGAAGCCAAGAAGTTGGCTTATGGTATCCAAAGGAAGGTGGATTCAAGCTAATTGGCTATTCGAGACTCGACTACACCGGATGCAGAGTTGACAGAAGAGCACCTCGTGCACATGTCAAATGCTTGGAAACAGACTAATTTCCGGTTTAGCAAAAAGCAAAATTCAATAGCCACCTCTACAAAGGTGAAGCAGAATACATAGCAAGCGGGCAACACAGTGCCCAAATCCTATGGATGAGACAACAACGAGAGACTATGAAATTCAAGAAAAGGAAATTCCAATCATGTGTGATAACACAAGTGCAATTGCAATCACTCAAAATCCTGTGTTGCACTCAAGAACAAAGCATATCGATGTCGATATCACTTCATAAGAGATCTTGTTGAAAAGAAAGACATCACCTTGAATATATTTCAACCGATAAAAAAAGTGACATATTCACAAAACCATTATATGAGTCAAGATTTGAAGAACTCAAGCATGAGTTAGGGTTAATTGAGCTGAGCTGACACTCAGAAGACTCAAAGAAAGGCGATGAAACACAAAAAGGAAAAAGGGCTGAATTCTCAAAATCATCTAAATGAATCATCGATCGGAAAGTCACTCACCGAATTAGGCGACAAATGAGTCCTTATGAGAACTGTGAGAAGAAGAGTTAAATCAGCTAAGGGATAAGTTGAGTCATTTATTAGCAAAGTGACAAAAACGCAGTCATTTTTACTAAGCGGGAATGTTTTTAAGAATGACGTCAAGATAATGATGATGTGTACAGCAAAAGTCGCACACCAAGCTTATGATTGGATATAAATGTTGCCGCATTAAATTCGAGACATTAAATCCTAATCGGCATGCAAAATCTAAGCCGTTGATTTCGATCACATTTCAAAAATCACCCGCACGCCCTTTCGTAAAACCATACTTAAACCATTTTCGTCCGTTTCTCTCACATATTACCAAAACTTCATTTCTCTCTCGGAAGCAAAGGCAAAACTCAAAACCCTATCAATCTTCAAATCAACCTCTAAGTTTCTTTTGTGAAATACTGAAAAATGGCATCAACTTATGATTTCGTCAAGCTAGGGAAGCAAATACACACTGGGTCTACTGTGGATTTCAAGGGTATGGTCAAACAGGGTCCGATGACGCCTCATAAAGAAGATTGCTGAAAAGCTTGAAAAGTCCGGCTAAAACCATTCTCGATGATGGAGCTCCCGATGACATATGTGGAAGAGGTCGCCGCCCACGTGAATGCTTTGAAATACACGATGAGGGGATCAAATCTTCCGTTCACGGAAGGAGTTCATCATCTCCGCCAAAGATTTGGCGTAACACCGCTCATTACCGACGGAAGGAGCGCTAAATCAATGAAGCTGATGTAGACTTGATCGCCGCTTGGAAGAAAGTAGCCAAGACCGACTATGCCGATAAGATAGTCTACACACCAACAAGAGGTTGTGAAGGAGGACTACTACAACAACCTGTTGGACATAGTTTCCAAATGCATAGACATCAAATTTGGCGGCTTTGACCAACTATCCAAAGCAAAATTGATCGTCATGGCTGCGATTATTGAAGAAAAGCAAGTAAACCGGCTGAGTTTGTTCTACAGCAGACTCGCTGCGAGAATGTAGAAACAAATCCTTCAAGGAGAATGGAGCATTTGGAGGATCCTGGGATACGGCCTGGTGATTGGCCTGATGGAGGTACAAGGAGTCCCTCTTCGACATGGAAAGGTGTTCCATGTAAATAAGAGGATGTTCGAGATCAAACCTCTCTCGGCGCACGAGAAGAGAGCCTACGCCAAGAGAGTCGATACAAGTGAGGGGGAATCACCGACCACTCAAGATACAAAATTGCTTTCCTCTCCACCAAAGAAGAAAGTTGCCCCTGAGAACGCAAAGAAAGAAAACCAAATCGCTCCCGCCCGCAAACAGTCACCCGCCTCGCCGTGTCTCCCCGCCTCTGAAGAAGCCGGGCCGAGAAGGAATCTCAAATACCTTCTCCTAAAAAAAAGAGGAGAACTCGATAAGCCAAGGCGGCCCTCCTCGAAGAAAAACAACAAAGACACGGTCCCCCGCCGCCCAAGACTTAGAAGAAACTCTCTCCCAACCGTAAATCCTCTCGGTACAAACTAGGAGAAGAAGAAGAATCTTCAAGCGTTAGAACTTGAGAAACGGGCCGAGTCGCCACTCACCAAAAGAGACACGAGACTCTAGAGAAGTAGAGTCTCCGAAATTATTGATGAAACAGCCAAGTCTCGGGCAAGGCGATCAGCAGAGGCAAATCAAGACCAGTATAGTTCGAACAAATGAGACACACAAGAAGTAGCCGAGAAATCTAACTCGCCTTTGTTGACAGGATCGTATCCCCCGCCGCAATGCACGCAAATCGACGAATGGAGCACCGTAGCTTGCTACCTTCTATCCCCGAGAATGAGGGACAAAGAAGAAGAAGTTGATAGAGATGATGATGTGATGATCCTATCCCCACCTTATCCGACATCCAAAATCGTCGGCGGGAGTGGAGGAAGTGGAAGTTAAGTCGATCCAGGGAACAGTTCCAACGGCCTTGAGTTTATCGAAGAAGAAGAGGAACCGATGAATTTTCTTGGAGTGACCACTGGGGTCCAAGATCGATGAAGAAAATCGCATGATATCTTGCGCTCTTCAAGGACAAGGAGAAGGAGAGACAGTAGAGGAAGGCGAGGCACGTGAGAAGGCCAAGATCTCGCCTATCACCGCACCACGTAACATACACATCCTCTCCTTGACGTACTATCGAGAAGCGATGAGGATCCGGACCCTGTTCTCGCCACGAAGAGTTGCAAGTGCAGCAAGCAAT
The DNA here is from genome assembly GCA_016081115.2 of Rehmannia glutinosa. NCBI lineage: Eukaryota > Viridiplantae > Streptophyta > Magnoliopsida > Lamiales > Orobanchaceae > Rehmannia > Rehmannia glutinosa. Next base: position 389,790 of record JABTTQ020000519.1, on the reverse strand, counting down.
GCACGAATCCGAGTCCTTCATGAACAAAGAATGATGGAGGGACCAGGAGAGTCCTCCAAAACACATTGGAGATAGACCCAATGGGAGTGGTGCAAAGATATTGCCATCATTGTTGCTGCCACCACTTCCCACTCACTCGGAAGAAGGAACTAAGGGAAATGGCGATGAAACTGGTTAGTGGGGACACCGCTTGAGCCAACCCCTAATGAAGGTGTCTTACCACCGCCCCAACGGCTGAACACTCGGAAAACAAATGGGAGTTTGGAGACGAGTGACCCCATTCCAAGTCATCGAGGTGGTGCGCCACCGAGGGGGAAACTCCTCCACCGCAGCAAAGGTCGAAGGATGTTGCGGATGACTCCACAACGAATCTAGGAGGCGAAGTGGAGAAGGAACAAACACAATGTACACAAAGAAAGTTGTCATCAAAGCTCGGGCGATTGAGACTGTCTCACCGAGGTGCCAACCGCTCAAGGCTAATGACGTTGTTGATGCAAAATGAGGCACGCGGAAGGAATGTACCCATGGAGTTAACACTGGGGCGATGAAAGTGCAATCCATGGGGTTGAGACTCCAATGGATGCCACCGCAGAAGACCCTAAGATATCGACACTGCCGAAAGGGATGTCCAAGGCCTCGCTGCCGCAGCTTGAGACTACGAGGAGGTAATGAAGGCCAACGGGAGGTTGAGACTTCCCAAAGTAAAGAAGTCAAGTACGAACATCCCTCCCGCTATCATTGATCCATCCGAAAAGGAGATAAGCGCACTTCACGATTCCCAGGACAACCCCGATGTAACCTTTTTGGATCGGAAGAAGACGATGAAGCCGAGTCATCCCCCCCGTGATCGATCCAAAAGACTCACCGAGGATGTTCCAACCACGAGCATGTCGACCTCAAGACTACTCGTCAAACTTTCAATTTTGATGATGAGCCCCCATGGAAATCTCATCATCGTCCGATGACGCTTCGATAAGGCCAAGGACCAATCAACTCAATTGGAAAACCAACAGACCGACGAAGCCGTTGAGACAAATTGAGGCTCAAGCAAGTCGGGTCAACTTCACAACAGACTTGGTGAAACAGAGTCCATCACGCAGCTCCCCAAGCCGCAGCAAAGAGTTCGACTCCACAAGGAACTTCACGCGCACCACTCATCATTGAACAAATCCCGGTGGCCGTGATGATTCCTTCGTAGAATCATTTCCTTTTTCTCTGGAGGTACCCGACCTCCCAAGAGTCGAAAGAGATCTTGAGCGCTTCCCGCACACTGATCCTGTCATTCCATCATACACCATCGTTCGGTGACTATGATTTTGACGTTGCTTGGCCGTCACCGCAATGAAGAACAATCAAGTTCGGGAGGTGTTCAAAGCATTATTTGCTTTGAAATTGAACGGATGGAGAGGCATCAGGCCTCGATGGACATGAGATTGATAACAGAGATGCCACCCTTACCGGCGACTTAAGAGGCATAATAGTCGAATCGGGAATGGTGGCAACAAAGAAGAAACAATGCGCGTGGAACAATCTAGATATTTCGAACATTGTTCAACAAACTGTTGGTATGGCGAAATGAGAATGTTGATGCAAAGACAAAGTCGAGAGAACACATTGAGCACTTGCATGAATCTCACATTGCCGAGATCAAGTCTGCTGCGTGAGCAAAATAAGAATGAGCTCCTGCGTGGGAAGAACACATGGATCGAAAATTCAGCCTTCTCATGGCCGAGATGAAGTTGCTTAAAGCTAAATCCAACGCTACTCGTTCGAGCCTTCGTGCGGCATATTCCGCAGCCAGACTCAAAGTAGAACTCGATTATCGCCAGACTTCGACTTTACGCTTGCTAGTATGTTTCAGCGTTCCTCTCTCCTTTGATGATGCCAAAAAGGGGGAGAGGAATACCTTAAAGCGCCAAGAGATCGGGCGTTGAGAAGGAGGGAGCAAATCAGAAAGGGAAAGACAAAGACTAAGGAGGTCTCAAGAGCAAATAAAGGAAAGTCTGTTGAGGAGGAAGAATCGGGAGATGTCACCCTAATGATTGCACAAACCCCCAACAAGGTCTTGTCACAAATGGTGATATTATCAAAAAACTCCCAAGAAACTCGCCACCTCAACACTCTGTTGTGTCTATGGTCAAAAGAGAAAGACATTAAAGCAGGATGGAGGAAGTGGAAGGAAGGATGAATGCCCGAGTTATGAATATCTTGAAACAACATGGAGGCATTCCAAGAGACGAGAGACACTTATGCCATCTCGTATGCCTGAATCGAGCCAAGATCGCTTGATGAATTTAAAACGCCGCATCCAAGGATACTTCGCAAACATGTCCATGGCTCAAGCCGGGACTTGTCTTGGGAAAAGGGTCTCACACTATCCGAAGAAGGCGAAGAGCCGACAGCAGCAGACAACCGGCAATCACTCTGCTGGTCACTCCGCCGGTCACTCACCGGGAAGAAGACCCCAAAGACAATACACGCCTGAGGAGGAAGAGGTAGAGAAAGAAGCGTGGTGGAGGAAGAGGTTTCGACCTAGGCCTCGCCAAAAACATTGAGTACATAGATCCAGGCAAGAAAGGAGGGATCTACTGGGCTGGTCTTGACCAAGTAGCCAATCTGCAAGTGGCTAAGAACAATGCTGAGTATGTGAAAAGAATTGAAGAAGAAAACAAAAGACAAACTCAGCTATGGGAGGAAAGACAAGAGAGACTAAGAAGAGATGAAGCTGCCCGGAAGGCATATGAAAAGAAGAAGAAGGCGGCTGAAGATGAGAAAAAGAGAAGAAGACCAGAAGATGACAGAACTGAAGAAGATGAAAGAAGGAGGCAGCGAAGGAGATGAAGTGTTGCTGTCCACCCCTTCATGTATCTTACTTTGTAAATACATTTCATGTAAGTCTTCTGTAATAAATCTGTAAATTCTCTATTTTTGCGTAAACATAAATGTTGCTCGATACACCTTGTAAATTTGTAAAAAGAACAAGAATGTTATGATCAATAATAGAATTGATTCTACGCATACATTCTCTCGTAAATACACTATCCGTATGTATCTATGCTATTTACATTTTGAATGTTTTAAGTTTTGGCATCATCAAAAAGGGGGAAATTGTTGGGAAATTTATTGTTTAGATTTTGATGAATGCCATGTAAAACTTAGAATAGGAAGTTGGCACCCCTCTTTTTGTTGTAAACGCATTGTAACAAATTGGGCTGGTCAAGGGTCAAGCCGAGTTAAGTCGGTATGCTATGCCTAAACATGCAAGAAGACAACTAGAGACTAGAAGGAAGACTCCGCCGCAAGACAAAATTTGAGTATGGCAAAGAAGAGAAGACGGGAACTCGATCAAGGTGCAAATTTGAGATGCAACCGAGTAAAGTACCCGATCAAGTCAACTCAAGATAGCCAAGTCTCAAGTTGAAGTGACAAGAGTCATCCAATGATTGAAAGTCGACTCTAAGTCACTTGGGGAAAGCAAGGAAATGCAACAAGTCGAGATAATCAAAGAGATTCGTTGCCGTAAATCAAGAGAATTACTTAAACAAGTAATACCTCCACGCTACCTTTCTCGAAGTGCTCGGTCCCCGAGAAGCGTGCAAGGAAATAAACCAATGGGAAGCACTACACCATGTCGAACTCGAAAAGTCAAGAACAATTCATACGAGGAAGTGGCAACTACAAGGATCGCAACAAGACAAGCCAGCGACCACAAGTGACTTTCAAAAATAAGCCTATCTCTTCAACGGGCATTTTTGAAAGATCACTATAAAAGGCCGAGGAATGACTCGAGAAATGAGGACCTTGATTACCTCGAACCACGAACATTCAAGCTAATATTTTGAATCGTGTCGAAATATTCTCAAAGATCATTCAAGATTAATTCTCAAGCCTACACTACGAAGGAAATCAATCCAACACTCACCCGAAGAAAAGATAACCTCAATCACTTGAAGAGGAAACTTTTGAAGAAAAGGGGTCTAAAATCCGCGGAGGATTGTAGGAAGGTTCAAGGTCGAACCGGTCTCGAGTTTTTGGAGGGCTTCGTGATCAAATCCAAAGAGCTTGAGCAAGTGAGTCAGTAGTAGCAAGCAAAATGCCTGTGAAGAAGCCGAGTCTCACGAGAAGCCACCGCGTGACCAAGGCATCTCCGGATCGAGTCCCAAAGGATCAAGTCGGTTGTGTGATCAAGACTTGTATCCGGGACTGTTACCACTCGTATAACTTGATCGATACTTAGTGGATTCCTGCAGGAGTTGGAGAAGAGAGGAGTAGAAGAATTACCCCATCTTCGAACCTCTATAAAAACTTATCGTGTCAATTACATTTCAAAGATTTTAATTCTTGCACTTTAACTGTTTAATTCTCACGATAAATTTGTTATCCACTTGATAATTTCTAAGTACTAAAACCAAGGACTAAATCATAACTAAACCAAATTCAAGGGTGTTAAGTCTTCCTCCAAAAAACAAATCAGCTTGAGCTAATTCGATCTTAACAAATTGGAGTTATTCTATCAACAAATTTCGATCGAGTCCTGTGAGTGACTAACTCTACTCGATTAACTAAATTGGCTATCCACCAAGGACACAAATTGTGTAGTATCAACTCGAACTTTAAAAAAGACTAAATCGAAAAGTTTGTAAGGTTTATTCAATCCCCCTTCTAAACCTTACACTCACACCCCTTGGGACCTACACAACCCGTGCACAAGAGTACATTTGAAACAAAAATGAACCCGAGATGAAATTGACAGTCGACCGGTCGCCCAGGTCGACCAGGTGCCATCGACCTGGCCGACACCCCCTCGCCGACCGGTACACGCTTGCTCTCTTACGTAAAACTTCGACCTTGCATTTTGCTTTAGGGGACCGGTTGAGACAAGGGTCGACCGGTCGAAGCCAATGTCGACCGGCCGCCTTTGTAATTTTCAATGTGTTTTTCAAATCTTCTATCTCTCGCGCGACCGGCGAACCCCATGTTTATCAAAAACTATCCGCTTGCGTTTTCTGCATGCCTTTTCCCTATTTTGTGGGATTGATTTCTAACAGCTATATTGATCATTTTAAATGGTTTCTTTTGCAAAAATCACTCCCCAAGGAGGAGCCAATGTCCGGAAATGAAAGCCAAGTCCTCTCCTATAAATAGAGGCTTCATTCAAGCAACACAAGATACAACACAATATACAAGCAAAGAGCAATTGAGCAAACACTTTCATATATCTTGTTGTATTAGCCTAAGCACTTTCACTTGCACAAATTTGAGGTCTAGGCTTTCAATTCTTGATTACACTTGTACTCATTGTATCAATCATTATTGAGTTGTAATCTTGATTTTGGTCATCATTCAACACAAGACATCCTTGTGAATATTCTTGTGGTAAGAATACATTTGGGTGATCTAGGTGATAGGTGTTTGAAGGTTGTGGTAATCTTCAAAGGTGTTGTAAGAGGGTTGTGGTAATCCTCAAGGTGGTGAAAGAGGGTTGTGGTAATCTTCAAGGTGTTGTATTAATTTTTGGTAAATTAATAAAAAAAAAAAATTTTCTTTTTGAAATCCATCCCGGATATACTGGGGTGGTAGTAGATTAGGCCCTAGGTGGGTTGAACTACTATAAATCGACGTGTGCTAATTAATTTCCGCATTTAGCATTTTATCTTTGCTTGAGTTTTTCGAAAAAGAGGGCAAAATCTAAAAACCGGATAATCTATTCATCCCCCTCTAGATTATTGTAGCCACTTGGACTAACAGCAATTGCTAAAACACATATACAGCATACGACAAAAGAGACAGCTGTATGAACCTAGAATCCCCAAGCAATTTGCCAAAATTAATTATGATGGCACTGATAGATGGCAACCCCTTAGAGTCAAACCATTTGGCTATAGGTTGGTTGGATCATCTTACAACACTAACCCGTCGACCTGCATAAATATGGGTACCTAAAACTTAATTTCCTTGTTTGCGTGTTCAAAGAACAACAAACGGAGTGCCAAGGAACCTGGTACATGGGTAGTGGTCGTTCCGGACATATGACAGAAACAAGAAATCTGTCAAAATTCAAAGAAGTCAAAGGAGCAAAAGTCATATTTGGAGGAAATGAAGCTCCAGGAGAAATAAGAGGCATTGGATCCATCAAGAAAATGGATTAGAAATCACAAATGTTGCATATGTTGAAGGACTCAACTTCAACTTGCTAAGCATCGACCAACTCTATGACAAGGGTTATAATGTTGGATTTAACATGGGTATATGCCAAATCAAGGATACCGAATCAAATGAAGTTGTGTTGCAAGGATGCGCACAAAAAACAACATGTATGTCGTGGATTGGTCAACCGCAACACCCAAAGACTGTCTATTAGCAAAGAGCACAAATTGAATCAAGTTGGTTGTGGCACAAGAAGATGAGTCACCCAATTTCAAAACAATTAACAAGCTTGCCGAAGCAATCTTGTGGAAGGACTTCCGGACTCGATGTACAAGAAGGAGAGTATATGTGACGCATGTCGAAGGGAAAACAAATCAAATCATCATTCAAAGAAAAACATGTCCATCTTCAACAAGAATATTGCATCTGCTACATATGGATCTATTTGGTCCAGTTGAACCAGCTAACATAAGTGTGAAGAAATACACCTTGGTGGTAGTAGATGACTACTCAAGATATACATGGACAATATTCATGTGTAAGAAGAAAGAAACTCTACAAAACTACCACAAATGATGAAGAGGATTCAAAATGAGAAGAGCCAAACCATCATCAAAATAAGATCTCGACAGAGGAACCGAGTTTGTAAATGGTATAATAACTCGATATTGTATTGAAAATGGCATTGGCCATGAATTGTCTCAGCAAGGACTCCACAAAGAGAATGGAATTGCGAAAGAAGGAATACAACTCTCAAAGAAGCAAAAGAAGGACCATGTTAGTCAAGCAGGGGCTACCTAAAAGATTTTGGGCTGAATGAAATAAACACAAAGATGCTACACTCAAAATAGATGCATGATAAACAGATACAATGACAAAGACTCCCTATGAGATTTGGACAGGAGAAAACCAAATGTTGCATATTTTAAAATATTTGGATGTAAATGCTTCATCCATAACAATGGCAAAGATAATTTGAAGGCTTTTGATGCTAAAGTCGATGAAGGTATCTTCTTAGATACTCACCAAAAGCAAAGCCTACAGAGTACTCAACAAGAGGACTATGGTTACGAGAGGAATCCATTCATGTGGTGTTTGATGAGCCAAATGTAAATGGAGAAGACATTGAAGAGTCACCGATAAGTCAATCAACCAACCATGCGTAAGAGTCCCTATCTTTGCCAAGCCGGAATTATAAACCCGGATGAAGATGAGATAGTCGAGTCTCAAAAACAAACTGGAAAATCTGCAGCTAAGTGATGACGAGAGAGCGATCAAAGCAACATAGCTGCAAGACGATCAATCCAAACTAACTTACTCCAACCTTGATGTAAGATGGCCGAGAGACCATCCACCGTAACTAATCATTGGAGATATAAGAGAAGGTGTCAAAACAAGATCCGAACTCAACAAGAAGCTATGTTCACATGCTTTATCTCACAAATAGAGCCTAAAGATGTGTCACAAGCATTGATGACACACATTGGATTCAAGCTATGCAAGAAGAGTCAATCGGTTTGAAAGAAATAAAGTATGGGAATTAGTTCAAAGACCCACCCATCAAAATGTTATTGGCACTAAATGGGTGTTCGAAACAAGATGAACGAGGAAGGTTCTGTGGTAAGAAACAAAGCAAGATTAGTAGCCAAAGGATATTGCCAAGAAGAAGGGATAGATTTTGATGAAACATTTGCCCCGTAGCAAGATTGGAATCTATAAGGATGTTTCTTGCCTATGCGGCTCACAAGAATTTTATTGTATATCGATGGATGTAATGAGTGCATTCCTTAATGGTTTATTGGAAGAAGAAGTGTATGTTGAACAACCTCCGAGGATTTGAGCAGAAGACTCTTGGAGATAAGGTATACAAACTCAAGAAAGCTCTATATGGATTGAAACAGGCACCCGAGCATGGTATGATACACCACACAATTCTTGACCGGGAACGGATTCACAAAAGGAAAAGTGGATAGAACACTCTTGTAATTCAAGATGCGAAGAGTATATTGCTTGTTCAAATATATGTGGATGACATTATTTTTGGATCCACAAACAAAGAGTCGTGTGATAAATTTTCAAACCTCATGCAAAGCAAATTCGAAATGAGCATGATGGGAGAGCCGACATTCTTCCTTGACTCCAAGTAAAACAAAAGAAGGATGGAACCTTCATAAGTCGACAAAATACACCGAGATTTAATGAAGAAATTTGGTATGGAAGAGTGTGAAAATACCAATGAATACATCACCAAAATGGATATGGATGCGGATGGCAGGCTGTAGATGAAACAAGATACAGAGCACTTATTGGATCATTGCTCTATCTCACAAAGAAGCGTGCCGGACATCACATTTGCTTTGTAGGTGTATGTGCAAGATTTCAATCTGCTCCAAAAGAAAGCCACATGTCTGCAGCCAAGAGAATCTTGAGATATTTGAAAGGAAGCCAAGAAGTTGGCTTATGGTATCCAAAGGAAGGTGGATTCAAGCTAATTGGCTACTCGGACTTTGACTATGCTTTGGATGTAGAGTTGATAGAAAAGCACCTCGTGCACATATCAAATGCTTGGAAACAAAGCAATTTCCTAGTTTAGCAAAAAGCAAAATTCAATAGCCACCTCCACAAATGAAGCATAATACATAGTCATGGGCAAATTGTTGTGCCCAAGTCCTATGGATGAGACAAAGAACAGAGACTATGAAGTTGATGAAAAGGAAATTCCAATCATGTGTGATAACACAAGTGCAATTGCAATCACTCAAAACCCCGTGTTGCACTCAAGAACAAAGCATATCAATGTCGGGTATCACTTCATAAGAGATTATGTTGAAACGAATGACATCACCTTGAATATATTTCAACTGATAAACAGGTTAGGTGACATATTCACAAAACCATTATGTGAGTCAAGATTTGAAGAACTCAAGCATGAGTTAGGGTTAATTGAGTTGAGTGACACTCGGAAGACTCAAAGAAAAGAAATGAAACACGAAAAGGGAAAAAGAGCTTAACTCTCAAATCGCCTAAGTGAATCACCATATCGGAAAGACAATTGCATCGAGTTAGGCGACAAAATTGAGTCACTAGGAGAACTCGTGAGAAGAAGAGTTAAATCACTAAGGGATAAGTTTGAGTCATTTATGAGCAAAGGGACAAAAACGCAGCCGTTTTACTAAGCGGGAATGTTTTTAATAATGACGCCAAAGATAATTATGACGTGTACAGCAAAAGCCGCACACCAAGCTTATGATTGGATATAAATGCTTTGCCGCATTAAATACGAGACATTAAATGCTAATCGGCAAAAAATCTAAGCCGTTGATTTCGATCACATTTCAAAACCACCCGCACGCCCTTTCGAACCATACTTAAACCATTTTTGTCCGTTTCTCTCACACAAACTGTTCATTTCTCTCTCAAAAGCAAAGGCAAAAACTCTCTCAAAAATCCTATCAATCTTCAAATCATCTTCTAAGTTTCATTCGGAGAAATACTAAAAAATGGTATCCACTCATGATTTTGTCAAGCTAGGAAAGCAAATCCACACCGGGTCTACTGTGGATTTCGAGGGTATGGTCAAACAAGGGTCCGATGACGCCCTCATAAAGAAGATCGCTGAAAAACTCGAAACGACTGGGCTAAAACCATTTCTGACAATGGACTTTTCGATGACCTATGTGGAAGAGGTCACACAGTTCTACGTGAATGCTGAGATTCACGATGAGGGGATCAAATCCTCTGTTCACGGGAAGGAGTTCATCATCACTGCCAAGGATTTGGCAGAACACTGCTCATTACCAGCGGAAGGAGCACCGTAAATCAACGGCGATGTTGACTTGATTCTTTGGAAAGAAATAGCCAAGATCGGCTATCTTTGAAAAGATAGTCTACACACCTAACAAGAGGTCAGAAGGAGGACTACACAAATTGTTGGACATCGTTGCCAAATGCATAGACATCAAATTTGGCAACTTTGACCAATCATCCAAAGCGAGAAGGAATCCCAAATACCTTCTCCGGTCATTAAGAAGAGGAGAACTGATAAGCCAAGACGGCCGCTCCTCGAAGAAAACAACAAGACCGACCGCCGCCCAAGACTCGGAAGAAACCTTGTCGGAACCGTAAATCCCTCTCGTTCAAACAAGAAGAAGGAGAAGAATTTTCAAGCGCTCCAAGCTTGAGAAGTCGGGCCGAGTCGACCACTCACCGAAAAGATACCCGAGACTCGCTGGAGAAGTAGAGTCTCCGGCGTGATTGATGAAACGGCCAAGTCTGCTGAACGAGGGCCGATCAATGAGAGGCAACTCGATGACCCAAAGAGAAGAACCGAGAACAAGGCACACCGAGACAACCAAATCACCCGTTGACAGGGGTTGTTTCTCCACCTATAACACAGTCTTTGAAGGTATCGAGCAAAAAGTCTCGCTACCTTCAATACCTGGAAACGAGGGCCAAAAGAGGATGATGAAGACGATTTAATCATGCACTCTCCATTGTATCCGTGACATCCAAAATCGTCTGCTGCGAGTGGAGAAAATGGAAGTTGAGCCTATCCAGTGTGCGTTTCAACATCCGAGTTCATTGCTAAGGAAGAAGAACTCTTGATTTCTTGAGGTGGACACTGTCTTTGCAAGCCCTTGACGAGGATAATTGCATAAATATACTGAAATTCGAAAAGAAAATGAACGGGCTAAAGCAAATGAGACGCAGAGGCACGTGAGAAGGCCAAGATCTCGCCCTATCACCGCACCACAGAGCATACACATCCTCACCTTGACATCCTATCGTAAAGTGATGAGGACTGGACCCTCTTGTCGCCGTAGAGTTGCAAATGAAGCAAGCAATGGAAGAATCCGTAATCCTTCATGTGCAAAGAATGATGGAGGGACCAGAGAGTCCTCCAAAACACACCGGAGATAGACCCAATGGGAGTGGTGCGGATATTGCCACCGTTATTGTTCGCCACCACTTCCCCCACTCACTCGGAAGAAGGAACTAAGGAACCGCAATGAAATTGGGATAGTGGGGACCCTAGTCGAGCCAACCCCTAATGAAGGTGTCTTACCACCGCCCCAACGGCCGAATACTCAATGGGAACAACCGGAGTCCGGAGACGAGTGACCCCAATCAAGTCACTCACTCGGGTGTGCCACCGAGGGGGAAACTCCTCCACCGCAGCAAGGTCGGAGGATGCTGCGGGTGACTCCACAATGAATCTAGGAGGCGAAGTGGATAAGGAACAAACACAAAGTACACAAAGAAGTCATCGACGAGGCTCGAGACAATTGAGACTGTCTCACCGAGGTGCCAACCGCTCAAGGCTAATGACGCCGCGATGCGGTCGAGGCACGAAGGAACAGCCCCGGGAAGTTAATACTGGCGATTTAAAGTGCAATCCATAGAGTTGAGACTCCAATGGATGCCACCGCAGAAGACCCTAAGACAAATGACACACCGTCGAAAGGGATGTCCAAGGCCTAGTCGTAGTTGAGACTGCGCAGGAGGTAATGAAGGCCAACGGGAGGTTGAGACTTCCCGGGTAAAGAAGTCAAGTACAAAACATCCCTCCTGCTATCATTGATCCATCGAAAAGGAGATAAGTGCGCTTCACGATTCCCAGATAATCCGGATGTAACCTTTCGGGATCGGAAGGAGACAATGAAGCCGAGTCATCCCCGTGGATCGATCCAAAAGACTCACCGAGGATGTTCCAACCACGAGTAAGTCGACCTCAAGTCTACTCGTCAAACTTTCAACTTTGATGAGCCACCCATGGAAATCTCATCATCGTCCGATGACGCTCCGATAAGGCCGAGGACCACCAACTCACGTGGAAAAACCACCGAGACCAACGGTTGTTGAGACAAAAAGGCTCAAAGCAAGTCGGGTCAACTTCACAACAGACCCCACCAAACAGAGTCCACCGCGTAGGTTCCCCAAGTCGCAGCAGTTCGACTCCACAAGGAACTTCACGAGCACCACTCATCATTGAACAAATTACGCTTGCTCGTGATGATCCCTTTGTAGAATCATTTCCTTCTCTCGAGGTACCCGACCTCCCGAAGAGTCGAGAGAGATCTCGCGCGCTTCCACTGACTGCATCATGTCATTCCATCGTATACCATCGTTCGGTGATGATTTTGACGCCGCTTGGCCGTCACCGCAACAGAGGGAATAGCTGAAGTTCGGGAGGTGTTCAAAGCATTATTTACTGAGTATAATTGCACTTTTAGGCTAATAAGAGTATAATTGCACTTTTCTATATCATCGCTTGTTTTAATTAGGCGGTTTTATATCTTTAATAGCTATTTTTAAGGTAAATACAATCTTACCTTTTTAGTTGGCCAATTTTTAGGGAGGAAAAACCCATCAACTTCTTTGTTAATTTTATTATATTTACATGTCCATATTCGAAAAAAACTTTCACGTGCATGTTTGTATTACATACTTTAGTTAGTTGTTCTTGCATATTTAGTGATGTTTGATTGTATATTTAGTTCAAAAAATTGTATACTTAATTAAATGACATTCTAATCCTGGTTTTGTTTTTTCATATATTCATTCGGTGGAATTGTATAATTAATTCTATGGAATTGTATACATAGTCATGTTTTATTGTATATTTTGGTGTATGGATTTGTATACTTGGTTCAGTGGAATCGAATTCTTAGTTATATAAGTAGTTATGTGGATTTGTATAGTTAACTATGTGGATTTGTTTACTTAGTTCAATAGAATTGTATATTTAGTTATGTTAGTAGTTCAGTGGAATTGTTTAATTAGTTCAGTGGAATTGTATACTTAGTAATATTTTATTGTATAGTTAGTTTAGTGTAATTATGTACTTAATTAAATGTTTCTGTATACTTAGTAATATTTTAATGTATAATAGTTCAAAAAAATTGTATACTTAGTTAATTGTTTATATATACTTAGTAATATTTTAATGTATACTTAGTTTAGTGAAATTGTATACTTTTTCACTTAATTGTTGTATGATTATGTTGCCACATTTTATGATATCTGACGCCATTTTTTATTTAGAAATTGTTGGTGTTTATGGCAGGGTGAATCGCGTGATTATGGGGACGTGATCAATAACAGATCACGTCCCTAATTTGTAGGAGGCGGTTACCATATTTAGTTTCTTGGATTCCTATTTTACTCCTTCTAATGTATAATTTCATATGAATTGTTGTATATATTTGTTCATATCTTGGCCATTGATTTATTTTTTTGATGGTGTAGATCTGGTCCTATGGTCTTACCTAGGAGGGTGATCTCACGTGCATGTTTGTATTACATACTTTAGTTAGTTGTTCTTGCATATTTAGTGATGTTTGATTGTATATTTAGTTCAAAGAAAATTGTATACTTAATTAAATGACATTCTAATCCTGGTTTTGTTTTTTCATATATTCATTCGGTGGAATTGTATAATTAGTTCTATGGAATTGTATACATAGTCATGTTTTATTGTATATTTTGTTGTATGGATTTGTATACTTGGTTCAATGGAATCGAATTCTTAGTTATATAAGTAGTTATGTGGATTTGTATAGTTAACTATGTGGATTTGTTTACTTAGTTCAATAGAATTGTATATTTAGTTATGTTAGTAGTTCAGTGGAATTGTTTAATTAGTTCAAATGGAATTGTATACTTAGTAATATTTTATTGTATAGTTAGTTTAGTGTAATTATGTACTTAATTAAATGTTTCTGTATACTTAGTAATATTTTAATGTATAATAGTTCAGTGAAAATTGTATACTTAGTTAATTGTTTATATATACTTAGTAATATTTTAATGTATACTTAGTTTAGTAAAATTGTATACTTTTTCACTTAATTGTTGTATGATTATGTTGCCACATTTTATGATATCTGACGCCATTTTTTATTTAGAAATTGTTGGTGTTTATGGCAGGGTGAATCGCGTGATTATGGGGACGTGATCAATAACAGATCACGTCCCTAATTTGCAGGAGGCGGTTACCATATTTAGTTTCTTGGATTCCTATTTTACTCCTTCTAATGTATAATTTCATATGAATTGTTGTATATATTTGTTCATATCTTGGCCATTGATTTATTTTTTTGATGTTGTAGATCCGGTCCTATGGTATTACCTAGGAGGGTGATCTCACAGATCCTCCCTATAAATATATATATATATATATATGTGTGTGTGTGTATATATATATATATATCTATTTTATTTCTAAAATCACTATATAATGTAATTTTGAATATATAAATCTCCTTTATCAATATTCAAATTTGAATATATTTATTCGCTGATTTTTTGTTATATATATATATATATATATATGTGTGTGTATTTATTTTTTAATGTCGATTTTGAAATTGTAATTTTGTTCTCCATATTTGTATTGTATTATTTGAACTGTGTAGCATACTGTTTGAATTTTTCATATTTGATAATTACCAGATATTTGATTATACTTGTCCAACAAGAATTATGATTTTGTAAGAAATTAAACAAAATAAATATTGGTTTTTGTGGGAAAAAAATAAAATTAATAACTATCAAATTCAAATTCACAATTTGTCTAAAATCTTACCAATTGTGAACATGTGAAAATCCATGAAAATTCAATTTACTCGAAATAATAAATTTTAATTGGTTAAATTAAGAAAGTATCAAACATACATTTTTTTCACCTTAGTCATTAGAATGTATCCAAATCATGCTAAGGTAAGAAACAGATATACTTAAAATAGGGAAATTCTAAAATTTGAAAAGTGTGATGTATTAAATAATTTAATATTTTATATCATAGTTTTTTATTTATTTAATGGATACTTATATTTTATTCGGTAATTTTTAAATTCTTAGAATAATTTTAAATGTAAATTGATTATATTTGAATTTACCGAATGATTTATATTTTATTATAGTAACATTTTGAATTATTTTAATATTTTTTAGATTTTATCTAATGATTTTAAGACTTCTCAAGTAAATTTTAAATTTAGTTAATAATTTTAAGGATTTATTTATATAATTTTACAAATTCTTGGATAATTTTAGATTTATTGAATATTTTATAGTTCTTACATGATTGTTTTTGAATTCATTTAATTTATTCTGTATTTTGTGTTTTTAATTCTAATTTGATCATTCATATCAAATAATATTTAGATTTATTTTGTAGTATTTTATTCATTAAATATTTATAACTTATGTGAAAATAGGAAAATTTAAGTTTTTAAATTAAGGAAGCATAAAAAATTCGTGATTAAAACTTACCCAAAATCTTATCATTTTTATTGTAAGTTGTTGACAGAATTAAATTACCACTTTTTATTACTCAATACTTTTTTAATAATTATTTAATATTTTAATTTCTTGATTTATAAAGGTCAAATGGGCGGAAAAAATTTCATACCATTTATAAGTGACTCTTTCTTTATATATATATATATATATACATATATGTATTATATTTTAGTCCTTGCCCCGTATAATTTTGTTGGATAAAATTTTTATGGGGTACATGGCCATGAATTAAGTAAGTTAAATTATACATTTGTTTTTTAATTTTTATTATTATCATCTCAAAAAATATTTTCTATCATCAAAACGAAAAAATAAAATGGGAGATGAGTTTCTTATAATTGTTTGCTAGTGTGTAATGAAAAGAAAATTACAAAAAAAAAATTAGTATAGATTCAATCAGATGCATGATTTTCTCGGATATGCAAGAGAAACGTTCTAAGTTTTAAGCGTGGAAATGTTTAGGTGGAGTTGGAATATCATGGCTTACTAAATTATTTAATGTTATTCTAAAAACTAAGAAAATGTCGATGAATGAAGAAAAAGTATATTGATACCTATATATAAAAAAACAAAGGGGATATACAAAATTGTGCAAATTACGGAGAATTAAATTAATAAGTCATACAATGAAACTATGGGAAAGAGTTATAGAAGCAAGAATAAGAAATGAAACTAGTATATTAGATAATCAATTTGGCTTCATGCCGGAAGATGCACAATTGAAGCTATACACTTAATTAGACGATTATGTGAACAATATAATGAGAGAAAACAAGATTTACATATGGTTTTTATTGAACTTGAAAAGGCATACGACGAGTCAACCGTGATATAATGTGGCGCGTATTGGAAAAAAGAGGAATAAAAATAGCCTACATAGATGCCATAAAAGATATGTATGATGGTATAACAACATGTATCAGACACCAACAGAATATCTAGTGAATTCCCAAACACTATAGGTTTGCATCGTGGATCCGCTCTAAGCCCGTACCTTTTTATCCTAATAATTGATGAAATCACTAAACACTTACAAAAATCCATCCTCTGAATGTATGTTATTTGCGGACGATATAGTTTTAATTGATGAAACAAGGGGAAGGAGTAAACGCAAAATTGGAAGTTTGGAGAGAAGCACTAGAATCAAAAGGTTTTACTATAAGTAGGGCTAAAAAAACAGAATACATGGAATGTCACTTTAGTAAAAACAAGAGGAACAATGAGACGAAAGTTAAAATTGATGGACATGAAGTGAGTATAACAAAGAGTTTTAAATACTTAGGATCTATAATTGAAGAGAACGGAGAAATCAATAAAGATGTCCCACATAGGATCCAAAGGGTTGGAATAAATGGAGGAGTGCATCTTCTATCCTTTGTGACCGTAAAATACCATTAAAATTGAAAGGAAAAATTTATAAAACGGCCATAAGGCCCGCAATGGTTTATGGAGCGTAATGTTGGGCGACTAAATATGAACACGAACAAAAAATGAGGGTAGTAGAGATGAGAATGCTAAGATGGATGTGCGGACACACTAGATTAGATAGAATAAGAAATGAACACATTAGAAACAAAGTGGGAGTAGCACCAATAGACGAGAAAATTAGAGAAACACGATTAAGATGGTTTGGACATGTTTATAGGAGACCTTTAGATGCACCTGTGCGACGTTTAGAAGGTAGAGAATCACTCACACAAATCAAAAGAGGAAGAGGTAGGCCTAAAAAGACTTGGAAAGAAGCTATTAAACATGACATGTTATACCTAGAAATAAACGAAAATATGGCTTATGACCGTAAACGATGGCGCGATATGATCCGTATAGCCAACCCCACGTAGTGGGATTAAGGCTTAGTTTGTTGTTGTTGTTGTTGTTGTTGTTGTTGTGATCTTTTGTTTTTTTACTATTGACCCCCCTTATAATAAGTCTTGGTTCCGCCCCTATATATATACACAAAAACTTGTGTGAGACCGTCTCAAAGGTCCAAATTCGTGAGATGGAGCCTCATGTGGTCCCCCATCTTCTCTATTTACCTTTCCCCTCCTTTTTTCTCTCACCGGTCCCCACTTCTCTCTCTCCTTCACGTTTTTCTCTCATAGTGCCCACCTCTTCTCTCTCTTCTCATTGGTCTCCCCTTTCTCTCAGGTCTTCTCCCATATTGGTCCCTCTCTCTCTCTCTCTCTCTCTCTCTCTCTCTCTCTCTCTCTCTCTCTCTCTCTCTCTCTCTCTCTCTCTTTCCTCTTATTGATCCCCCTTCCTCTCTCTTCTTCACGTGGTCCCCTCTCTATTTCTCTTCATGTCCCTTCTTTCTCTCTCTCTCGCACCTGTTTTTACATAAAAAGATCTTACAAAATCCAAATTCTTAGACAAAGAAATGATATATTAAAACATATACTTTTCATCGCAGAATTGGTACTTTTTTTTTAAAAAAAAAGTGATACTTTTTTTCAATAAAGAAATAATATTTGTTTTAATAAGAAGTGATATTTTTTAATACGAAATTATATCTTTTTAATAAAAAGTAATACTTTTTTTTAATAAAAATAATATGTGTTTCATTAAAAAGTGATACTTTTTTTTAACAAAAATATTTTAATAAGAAGTGGTACCTTTTTAATAAGAAGTGATACTTTTTCTATAAAAATAAATACTTTGTTTTAATAAAAAGTGATACCTTTTCTATAAGAAGTGATATTTCTTTAAATAAAAAGTAATACTTTTTTCCATAAGAAGTGATACTTTTCTCATAAAAGTGATACTTTATTTTAATAAAAAGTGATATTTTTCGAGTCTAATGTGATATTTTTTCCATAAAAAGTGATATTTTAATTCCTCCAGAGAAAGAGGGATGAGAGACGTGAGGAGAGAGAGGGACCACGAGAAGAGTTGGTCGAGAAGAGAGTGGGGGACCATGGGAGAAGTGTAATGTGAAGAGAGAGAAAGAGAGAGGGAGGACCATGGGAGGAGTGGGATGTGAGAAGAGATAGAGGGGGACACATGAGTATATAAAGAGAGATAGAAGGTTCATGTAGATTTTGGGTAATGGGGCTTCATCTGACGGATTTAGATTCATGAGATGGTTTATATATATATATATATATATATATATATATATATATATATAGGAATTGGTTCAAATGGGACCAATCCCCTTAGGTTAGTCCATAAGAACACTTATGGACTCTTGATTTAAAATTTTGGATGGTGTAGATCATTTTAGTTAATTTAGGCATATAAGGGTATAATTGTACTTTTATATTTAATTAGTTATGTTAATTGGACGGTTATTATCTATATTTAAGGAAACATAATCCTACCTTTTCAGTTACCTAATTTTTAGGGACGAAAATCATCAACTTCAAGAATTTTTTTCAAAATTGATAATTATTTCCACCATATTTGTGAACAGTTTTTATTGTATACTTAGTTCAAAGGACTTGTATACTTAGTTATGTTTTATTGTATATTTAGTTCGGTGAATTTGTATACTTGGTTCAAATGTGGAATCGTATTCTTAGTTATATAAGTAGTTTAGTAAGTAGTTTCGTGAATTTGTATACTTAGTTACGTGGATTTGTATACTTAGTTCAATGGAATTGTATACTTAATTATATAAGTAATTCAAAGTGTAATTGTATATTTAGTTAATTGTTTCTGTATACTTAGTATTATTTTAATGTATAGTTAGTTCAATGTAATTGTATACTTAGTTAAATAATTTTGTATACTTAGTAAAGTTTTAATGTATAGGTAGTTTAGTGTAATTGTATACTTAGTTAATTGTTTATGTATGCTTAGTCATGTTTTAATGTATAGTTAGTTTAGTGTAATTGTATACTTTTCATTAATTGTTGCACGATTTTGTTGCCATATTTGAATAATTTGCAGGTTCGAATAGGAAGGGAGAGAAAGGAAAAGTGAATCGCTTGATTATGGGGACGTGATCAATAAAAAATCACGTCCCTAATTTTTAGGAAGCGGTTACTATATTTAATTTCCTAGATTCCTATTTTATCCCTTCTATTGTATACTTACTTATGAAATGCTTTATATATTGTAATATATCTTGGCCATTGATTTACTATTTGGATGGTGTAGATTTGGTCCTATCGACTAACCTAGGAGGGTGGTCTCACAGATCCCCCCTATATATATATATATATATATATATATATGTATGTATATATAACCTAGGAGAGTGGTCTCACAGATCCCCTCAATATATATATATATATATATATATATATATATATATATATATATTGAGGGATCCTGTGAGACCACCCTCCTAGGTAAGACCATAGGATCAGATCTACACCATCAAAAAAATAAATCAATGGCCAAGATATGAATAAGCATATACAACAATTCATATGAATGTATACATTAGAAGGGGTAAAGTAGGAATCCAAGAAACTAAATATGGTAACCGCCTCCTACAAATTAGGGACGTGATCTGTTATTGATCACGTCCCCATAATCACGCAATTCACCTTTCCTGTCTCTCCCTTCCCATTCGAACCTGCAAATTATTCAAATATGGCAACAAAATCATGCAGAAATTAATGAAAAATATACAATTCCACTAAACTAATTGTACATTAAAACATTACTAAGTATACATAAACAATTAACTAAGTATACAATTACACTAAAACTACCTGTACATTAAAACATTATTAAGTATACAGAAATATTTAACAAAGTATACAATTACATAGAACTAACTATACATTAAAATATTACTAAGTATACAGAAATATTTAACTAAGTATACAATTATACTGAACTAAATACACAATTCAACTGAATTACTTATATAACTAAGTATACAATTCCATTGAACTGAGTATACAAATCCACAGAACTAAGTATACAAATTCACTAAACTACTTATTAAACTACTTATATAACTAAGAATACGATTCCACTGAACCAAGTATACAAATCCACTGAACTAAATGTACAATAAAACATGACTAAGTATACAAGTCCACTGAACTAAGTATACAATTACATTGAACTAAATATATGATAAAACAAAACCAGGTATAATAGTGATGCGTTTTTTCTCCCTAAAAATCGCCAACCAAAAAGGTAAGATTGTATTTGCCTTAAAAATAGCAATTAAAGATATTAACTCGCCTATTTAATAAATAGATGATATAGAAAGTACAAATATACCCTTATTAGCCTAAAATAACTAGAATGATCTACACCATTTAAAATTTTAAATCAAGAATCTATAAGTGTTCCTATGGACTAATCTAAAAGGGTTGGTCTCATTTGAACCAATCCCTATATGGGATATTATATGCATATGATTTATTTTATCATTGATAATACAATAACAAAGCGTCTTCAATGAAAAGGCGAAATTAAGAAATTATGGAGTCAATCCACGCTTTACTAAAATTACAATATACATTATTTTGATGTTAAAATTTTAAAATTTTTAATTCCCAATATACAGTTAAAAAATAGACCAAATGGATTTTAAACAATTTGAGATTATAATAAAAAAATAGTTTTTTTTTAATCAAAATGGATTTCATTCATTTATAGAAGAAACTTACAACTGATTACACATCAAATGAAAAATAGTTGCAAGCCCTACAGATCCATAGATTCCGAACTTCGCAACAAAGGTACTGGACAAAACACATACCAAATAACTTGATCTCGCTTCTGACGCATATCGTAGGATAATGACTCATCCTCAATCTTGATCAAAATCCACAATTGGGACAAACTTATTTACTGAAAATAAAAAAGTCATCTATTGAGGACATGTAAAAGCGGCTAGGGTTTAAACAAATAATTGTTTAGCGGTTAGAATTGTTGTTTTATTTAACAAAGTTAAATAATTGCCGAATTGTTATGTTCTAATTAATACACCTGATAGAACATAAACAAAATGCACAACCGAAATAAAAATGCCACCATTAATTTTGGTGAAGTTCGAAATCAAATAGGGGAGGATCAAGTGAGACCATGTTTCTAGGTGAGACACAATGGACTAATCTTAACCATCCCCACTATTAATTAATGGGTATGATTTAATGGATAAAAATATATTAAAATATTAATTTAATCAATATAAGGGTAGTAGGGTAAAATAACATAACAAGTTAGTTACAAAAATTGAATCAAATCTCTTTCTCTCTCATACATCTCCCAATTTCCCCACTCTCACATCTCACATCTCTCTCTCTCTCTCTCTCTCTCTCTCATTCCTCCATTAACGCAAATAAAGAAAAATCGTGAAGAACTCGAAAATTACAAACTTGAAAATTACAGAAAATAAGAAAAATCGGTGCAATATTACGGTGAAATAACGAACAAAGAGTTCGAAAACTAAATATGCAACAAAACTCAACTAAATATGCATTATCCAAAACTATCTATGCAGCGTAAAAAGTACAATATATCCAACTATGCAAGACGTCATAAACTATGCAACAAAATCAACTAACTATGTATTATCTAGAACTATCTATGTATTGTGGAATAACTAAATATGCAGTACATTATGTAACATCTCATTTTTATAATTTCCAAAAGCAACATCTCATTTTCATAACTAAATATACATTATATTGAACCTATTTATGCGAGTGTAGTATAACTACATATGCGATGACGTTATATTCAATTATGTCTTGTTTTCGTAAAACAGTGCCAACAAAATAACTAAATATGCATTTTTTGATGTCTAATTATGCAGTAGAAGAACCCTAACTATACTGTAAAATAAAAATATTTGGAAAGAAAACAGGTTCCTTAAATTCCGCCACAAAATCCAGCAGTGTCAATTTCAACCCATAAAATCCGCTAGGACCACTAATTTGAATTACAAAATTACAATCTTACCCTTAAAATCAGCGAAAATTAGGAAATAATTAAAAAACTGAATTAATCACATCCCTTCATTTTTTAAGATCAATGGGTAAGATAAGTCCACACTGTCTCACCTAGGCAGGGTGGTCTCATTTGAACCAAATCCTATATATATATATATATATATATATATATAGGGGAAGAGTTATATGAGACCAATGCCTTAGGTAAGTACGTAAGACCAAATCTAGACCACAGATCAATAAATTTCAATGACTAATAATAAATATGCTTAAAATATATAAAAATACCTAATTAAATTGATAAATGGGGTATATTAGTCCAAACCAATCAATCATATCCCATGAGATTAGGGAAGTTGCACACAACAACAGAGATGTTATCTTACCATCTAAAACCATAGCAAAATTATGTAATATTTGTAAGCAACAAACATACAATGTCTAAGCAACATATTTGTCAACAATAAGCAACACGGTTGACATAAAAAAGCAACAAATATATATATATATATATATATATACAAGACATGACCTATTTAAATCAACAGATTTGTACTCATCTTAGCAACATTGTCTACTTAAATAAGCAAAACAATTGTCTTCAATAAGCAACACAGTCCACATAAAAAAACGGCATATTTACTTAGCAACATTGTCTGCCTAAATAAGCAACATATATGTCCTTGATAAGCAACATAGTTGACATAAATAAGCAACAAAATTACATATATATAAAAAGACAAATCGAAGGGAATAGTTTGTGGTTAACATTGTCTGCCTAAATAAGCAATACATTTGTCCTCAATAATCAACATATTTCGTACAGCGGAATACGCCAATATTAATTGCAAGTTTGACTGTGAAAGGAAAGAGAGAATTTCAGAGAGACAATTTCAAACATATCCCAAAAAAAGCAACATATTTGTCTTCAATAAGCAACATATTTCTCACAGCGGATAAAGTCAGAGATACGGTTTCAAACAAATCCCAAAAAATCCAGAATATGAACGGGCACTACCAAAAATAACTCCAATTTTTACTGATATTCAAACAAACTTACCTACTTATCCTTAACAATCATTAATTAAATGTAAACTAAAATAAAAATCAATTAAATTTGTATCGTTAAAAAGAAGAGGTCAACGTTCCAGATTTGGTCTCACGTACTTATCTAAATTATATGGACTCACCAGATCCAACTCCTATATATATATATATATATATATATATATATACATAGGAATGAGATCCTATGAGACCACCCTCCTAGGTGAGACCGTAGGGACATATTTACACCATAAAAAAAAATCGATGGCCAAGATACACCATATATATGCAGCTATTGGAAGAAAAATATACACCTGCAGGAGTAAAATAGGGAGAGATGAAAATCCCAAAATAACCGCCTCCTATAAATTAGGGACGTGATCTCGTTATTGATCACGTTCCTCAATCACGCAGATCAACCATCCTCTCTCCTTGTTCAATATACTTTGCATAATTTATACCTCGCATCTCGCATATTTATGTTCTCGTATATAGTGTTCCAAATTTGCATATTTAGTATGAACAGAGTGTATATTAAATTGTAATAGTGTGCTTATTTAGAATAGAAATATTGTATGTATAGTTTTGTTATTGTGTATACTTAGAACAAAACAAGAAAATGTTGGAATACATTAGGCATTGGTCCTTATGATTTATACCCAAAGATATTGCGTATTTATGTTCTCGCATATATAATGTTTCAAATTTGCATATTTAGTATGAACAAAGTGTATTACATTAAAATTTTAATAGTGTGCTTATTTAGAATAGGAATATTGTATATATAAGATTGTTATTGTGTATACTTAGCACAAAACAAGAAAATATTGAAATACATTAGGCATTGGTCCTTATGATTTATACCCTCGCATCTTTGCATATTTATATTCTCGCATAAATAGTGTTCCAAATTTGCATATTTAGTATAAACAAAGTGTATTACATTAAAGTTTAAAGTGTTCTTATTTAGAATAGGAATATTGTATATATAGGTTTATTATTGTGTATAATTATAACAAAAAAAAAAAAAGTAAAATATTGAATTACATTAGGCATTGGTCCTTATAATTTATACCTCGCATACCGTCGCATATTTATGTTATGCATATATATTGTTCCAAATTTGCATATATATTTTGTATGAACAAAGTGTATTATATTAAATTTTAATAGTGTGCTTATTTAGAATAGGAATATTGTATATATAATTTTGTTATTGTGTATACTTAGAACCGAACAGAGACGTGAAATGGATTGAGAAAAAAAGCCGAATAGGCATGTGTTTTGAAAATGTAACTGATACCTTAAATCGCGGGAGAGAGAGATATGGTAAGATTTTATTAATTTCGAAAATACCAAATTACCCTTAATCCTCCCAATAAATCCGGCGCCTACTAAAAATAAGCGGAAAAATCTGGACCGTTATTCGTTTAGATCCAATTGCCACAATATATCCCTACGGTCTCACCTAAAGGGTTTGGTCTCATTTGAACCAATCCCTATATATATATTCTACTTCTCAAGGTCACGCCGAGAAAAAGAAAATCTTCTTTAGATCTAAAAATACTAATCCCAAATATATAGAGTGTGATTGTTTATCCTCTCATTCAATTTATTTTCATTTTGATAAAGAACGATAAGAAATTTTTTTAAAAAAAAAAATAAATTTTGAGAGTGTGACTGGATTTTGGATAAAAATATAATGATAATGAATGATCTACTATTGTTTTAGTGAAATAATGGTTGAATGTTATTGTAGAATACAAAAGTTAAAGAAAATAGTGTATTTTGTAAGGAAAAAATTAATGATGTAATTTTTCAAGAAAAATGTTTTTTAGTTGGATGTGGTTGGCGATTGAAAAGTGAAAATGAGGAAATTGTATAATTTTTTTTTAAATTTTCATAAGTAATAGCAGTTGGGCAACTTTTTAGCAAAAATTTTAAAAATAAATTCGGAGACACTCTCCAAAAAAAAAGATTCTAAATTCTAAATTCTCTCTCTAGAATCCTCTCTAGGGACGCCCACGAGTTACTTCTTTTAATCTCACGATTTGCATTATTGTTGCTCTAGCTCTTAATACATTTCTTATTCCCTTTAATTATACTTTACCTATTCAGCATCTAATTAACACAAATTTTGTGTTTTTCCTTCAGTTCTTCAAGAACTTTCCTAAACTAGGGTTCCTGGTGTCTTATCCCTCTATCGCGCCGCTAGGGTTTCAACCCTGAGTGGCGCCGTCCGACCATCGGAACCCCTCTGGCTACTTGGATTTCTACTCTCCTCCTTCCTTACTCCCTTCCCTCCGAAGGATCTGAGTTTTTATCCACCAGTGAGCTGACCTTTGTGAGGTTTTTGCTTGACTCTAGGCTTGACACCTACCCTTCACCGATCAACTCCGTTGTTTCTCGGTCTGGGTGTTCAAGCTCACATCTATTGGGTTGCCTTGATATCCTCTTTGGATCTTTCTTCCCTGGAGGGTGTTGAAGGTGCTGGTACGGTTTATTGTGGGTTTGCTGGTTTTTCTTGAGCCACCCCCGTGGGCTAGATTGAATCTGTCCTGTGGGTTGATGTGGTTCTTGCCGCTGAGTTTTTTGGGTTTTATTGCTGAACCCTAAATACGGTCCGAGTTGGCTACCTTCTGTGTTGCTGCGAGTCCTTGCGTGCTTGTTGTTTCCTTCTTCTGAAATGGTTAAACACCCGCAATCCTCGAAGGCTACTGAAAAAGGGGGAACAAAACATATTTATTTTAATTCTCCGATCCCAGACTCCTCTGAATCCAAATCCCGTACCATCGAGGGTGGGGAATCGGAGACTCTGGGCGATTCGGACTCATATTCCTTTGCTCAGTCACAAGATGACCTCTTATCTGTTTCTTGTACAGGCGATATCAATCTCCCTGAGGAGGATACTATCTTGCACGATCCTGGGGGCATATGCACCGGTCTAAAGCCCGACCCTAAAGGTGTTGACGGTAATACCAAATCCTAAAGGGTAATGGTAATGGCACTTACACTGCCCTCGATTAAGTATACGAATCCAAGCATACCAAGTAAGTTCAAACGCAAATCTTTTGTCGATCTTTTAACGTCAACAATGCGATGAACTGAAAATAAAACCTATGGTATGCGATTCTACCGATCATCGATTTCATTGAATTTAACGATGATGAACTTTGTGATATACCCAATGAATGGGGTTATTGTCTTTTAGGCTGTTTTGCTGGTAAATGGCCTGGAATGATTAACATTAAAAAACTGGTGAATTTCTGGAATGTGGTGTGTGAAGTGCTCCCTTATGTTAATGGATGTGTAATTTTCAGATTTGACCGGTTGGATGATATGGAAAAAATTCTTCAGGGAGGACCCTTCCATTGTCTTGGTAGGCCTCTCCTTTTGAAAATCTTTGATTTTGAAAAACCTCCTCAAGGAGTTAACTGTGCATCAGTCCCAATTTGGGTGAAATTTCCATTTTTACCTGGGAAATACTGGAACCCGGCTGCTTTCAGTCGTTTGTGTTCTAAAATTGGTAAACCTATTTGTAGTGATAGGCCTACCTTTGAAAAAACTCGGCCAGCTTTTGCTAGATTATTAGTGGATGTTGACCCTACTATACTTCCCCCTAAATCAGTTTTATTGAAACAGAAAGATGGTTCTTTTATTGAACAATCAGTTGTGATTGATTTTTTCCCTGCATTATGTAAAAAATGTAAAAATTTTGGCCATTTTGCGGATGATTGTGGTGTTAAAAAAACTGCTGAAAATCTGAAGAATTTTGTTGGTAAAAAGATAAAGGATAATGGTAAAAAAATTATCCAAACCATTGTTTTGACCCTGAATGTGTCTCCGATGAGCCGATGCGTAAAGTCGGGGATTGTATTTTCTAAGACCTTGCCCTCTGTCTCTTCCAAGGAAGATGGCAAGGTCCAGAAATCTGCATCTATTCAAACTGTTACTGTTGGAACTGTACATGATACAACTACTATTTCTGTGGGGGGAGCCGTTATTGTCCCTCCCCTTTGGTTACTAATGATTTTACAAATACAGCCCCTACGATGATATCGAGGCCCCTAAACAAGCCTGCCGCAGACTATCTCTCGATTCTCTTGAAGCTCAAAATACTTGATATTGGCAAAATTGCCTCCCGCCCATCATATTCTCATAAGGTCGAAAAAGTCGGCTGAATTGAATTCCCGGGCCTCCTTCTCTCATGGGGGATCGTCCCGGTCAAACATCTCATGATGATGACCTTGAATTTTCCCCGCACTTACAAAAAGTGCTAAGAAAAAGTTGAAAAAAGAACAAAAAGACGAGGCAACATCCGGCTCTTCAAGTCCTGATTTAACAGTAAACCTGGGGTGTGTTTGTCCCAACCCTTCGTGCTCTGGTATTGTTTCTTCTCAACCCAACCTTGGTGTTAGAATATCTTCTCCGGGTGTTAGTAAATCTAATGTTCCCATATCTTCTTCTAGTAATGTTCCAAAAATAGAACTGTTTCACAATGATAGTCGTTTCTTGGAATATCAGAGGTTTTAATAACCCAATCAAACATAAAAACATTATTTCTTTTGTAAAAAAAAAGAAAGTTGATGTCCTTGGCCTTTTAGAAACAAAACTTGAGACTGAGGTTGTGTCTCAGTCCGATCGTTGTGATTTTATTGTTCAAAACAAATTCCCAGGATGGCTTGCCACCAATAATTTTCATCTTATTAAAAATGGCGAATTTTGATCTGTGGAACCCTTCAACCGTGACCTTCAAATTTTAGATTCGATCCCCAATTGATTCATTGCTCTTTGACTTGTAAAATCTCTCAAAACTCCATCCTTACCTCTTTCATCTATGGTCTTAATATCGTAGGTGAAAGAAGGTTACTTTGGAACAAAATGTTGGAATTGGGTGATCTTATAAATTCTCCGTGGCTCTTACTGGGAGACTTTAACACTATTAAAAATGCTGATGAAAAACTCAATGGTGCACCCTTTACTAGTAAATCTGTTGAGGAATTCCATGACACTTGTGCCTATCTTGGTCTTAATGAAGTTCAGTCTTCTGGCTGTTACTATACTTGGACCAATAATACCATTTGGTGTAGACTTGACAGAGCTTTGATTAACTCTGCTTGGTCTCTTTCAAATTGGAGTTGTTCAGCTGACATCCCTGTTCCTGGGAATGTATCTGACCACTCTCCCATTGTCGTCTCCTTCTTTGAACAGAACTTAGTTCTTTCAAAGCCTTTCAAATTTTTCAATATGTGGGCCTTGCACCCTGATTTTCTTCACAATGTGCAAGCTGCTTGGAATCTTAACTTTTGGGGTAAAGCCCAATTTATTCTTTGTAAAAAACTCAAAGCTCTTAAACCCTCCCTGAAAGAACTGAATAACCACCATTTTAGTCATATTTCTTCTAGAGTTAAGCAGGTGAAAACTGCTCTTAAAAATTCCCAAATCCAGCTTCATGCTGATCCTCTTAACTCCGTTTTATGTAATTCTTGTTAAAGAGCTCAAGGCTAGAGAATCCTTTCTTGCCAAAGCCGAGAGATCCTTTCTGTCCCAAAAAGCTAAATGTGATTTTTTAAACAACAGTGACAGGAACACTAAGTTTTTTCACAGTATTGTTAAAAGGAACTCTCTCAGAAAACAGATGAACTCTGTTATTCTAGAGGATGGCTCCAAAACGTCCTCTTTTGATGACCTATCCAAAGCTTTTGTGAACTATTTTAAAAATCTTTTTGGCACCAGTTTCCAAACTAGCCCCGTGGATCTTCTCACTCTCCAAAGCGGTCCTTGCATAGATGAGGATGATTTCAGTCAGCTCTCTAACCCTATCACCCCCCATGCTATTAAAAATGCACTCTTTGATATTGAGGATGATAGATCCCCAGGTCCTGATGGTTTCTCCTCGGGTTTTTTTAAAAAATCTTGGGATGTTGTTGGCAATGATGTGATCGCTGCGATTTTTTTGATTCTTCTAGATTACTTAGACAAATCAATCACACTGCTATTGCCTTGATTCCCAAAACTGATCATTCTCCCTCTGTGGCTGATTTCAGACCTATTGCTTGTTGCAACGTGGTCTACAAAGTCATTACCAAGATTCTAGCTTCTAAACTTGAATCTGTGGTTCCTAAACTGATTGACCCGGCTCAATCTGCGTTCATTAGTGGTCGTAATATCACTGATAACATCTTTCTGGCTCAAGAAATTATCAGAAATTATGCTAGAGTCAGAATCTCCCCAAGATGTGCCATTAAAGTTGATCTTAAGAAAGCCTATGATACCATTTCTTGGTCGTTTCTTGAACAAGTTTTAAATGGACTGGGCTTTCCTCCTATTTTCACCTCTTGGGTCATGGAGTGTGTCTCCAGTGCTTCATATTCCATTTGTATTAATGGGTCTCTCCAGGGTAAATTTCCAGGCAAAAGAGGTTTAAGGCAGGGTGATCCTATGTCTCCCGCCTTATTTCTCCTATGTATGGAATATTTGTCCCGCCTCCTTAAAGTGAGAACTAATAACTCGTCCTTCAAATATCACCCTAGATGTGAAGCTCTTAAAATCACTCATCTTGCTTTCGCAGATGATCTTATGTTGTTCTCTAAGGGTGATCCTCTTTTCACAAGATCCCGATCTGATTGCCTTAATGATTTCAAAAATGCCTCCGCCTTGATGTTAACTCCTTTAAATCTAATCTCTTCACTGCGGGGATTGTTGGGGATGCACTTGACAATATCCTTAATCTCTTGAATTTCCCTCTAGGGTCTCTCCCTGTCAGATATTTGGGGGTTCCATTAGCTGCTCAGAGGCTTAATGTTAACCATTATGCTCCCCTTTATGACAGAATTGCCTCCTACATTAATAAATGGACTGCAAACTCCCTTTCTTATGCTGGTAGACTCCTTCTTATCAAATCAGTGTTGCAGGGAGTGGAATGTTTCTGGCTCCAAATTTTCCCACTCCCTATCACTATTATTGACAGATAAGAGACTCTGTAGAGTCTTCCTTTGGGGGAAGAATACCTCTCCTATTAAATGGTCCAAAGTCTGTCTTCCCTCGGATGAAGGAGGCCTGGGTTTAAGAGATGTGCATTCTTGGAACAAAGCCCTCCTTGCTAAAATTCTTTGGAATATTCACTCTAAAGCTGACTCTCTTTGGGTCAGATGGGTCCATTCCTTCTACTTAAAAAATCAATCTTTCTGGACTTGGGACCCCAAAAAATCTGATTCCTGCCTTCTTAAAAGGATTTGCGATATCAGAAATGATATTTTAACTAAGTTTGGTTCTCCTGATTCCGCTATCTCCCATCTTGCTCTCTTTTCTAATCCTAAAGGCCTTTGCTCCTCCAAGATGTATGATCTTTTTAGAGATTCGGGGCCTAAAACCTTTTGGCACTCTGCTGTTTGGAAAAATTTTATCCCTCCTAAATACTCTTTTTGTGTGTGGCTTGCTATTAATGATAGATTGGCTACTATTAATAACTTAAAATATTTGGATGTTGATCCTAATTGCAAATTGTGTGGCAACCACCTTGAAAATGCTTCTCATTTGTTTTTTGATTGTATTGTTACCAGGTTACTTTGGGATCGTGTAAAAAAATGGTTGAGATATAGTCATTCCACGGGTACCATTGTTGGGGCCCTAAAATGGACTAAAAAAGAAATTGTTGCCCCCGCTCTTAAAAAAGCACGAGCCGTAGCGCTTTCTTTGCGCTATTTACTAAATCTGGAAGGCCCGTGAATCGCCAGTATTCGAGGGCCATAACTTTTCTCAAGATGTCGTGTTTTTTAAAATTCGAGAAAAGATGTATATAAGGTTGTCTACCACCATTTTCCAGTTGAGCTGGTCGATTTTTAGTCCTCTATTGGTAGGGCTATATTTCATTTATTTTGACCCGTGTGTGGGTCTTCTTTTTCTTTTTGGGACTGTAATTTGTAATAAACCATCATTAGTGGAATTCCCCCTGCATACCCCGCTTCTTGACCTCCCTTTCCTGTACTTTAGATGGTGGGTGATCGGTTTTCTCTGCTTGATCTTTGCTTGGCTCCTCCTTTTGCTTTGCTTATCCAGGTCTGATTACTTTTACAGGTGGATGGCTTTTTGTGGTCCCAGGTTTTTTTTCCCAAATGATGAAAATTTTCTTTCGTGTGGGCTGATTTTCCAAATATCAATGTTTTAATGGTGTTCTTAAAGGTTTTAAAATTCAGTTGCTCTTTGCAATAATGATTTTAGCCTTTTTTAACCCGAACCGAAAAAAGGTTTTACCCTCATTGGATGGCTTCTTTTCTAAGTGGTTGTGTGGCCTTTTGGCTGCCCCATGCTGGCCTGTTTGTTTTTGACTCAGCTGGTGTAGAGAAGTTCCATGGCTGATTGGTTCCTTGTGGTTCCACTGCTGCCTGGTCCTCCCTTATGCACGCTGCTGTCCTTTTCTTTGAGCTTCCAAGATTTTGTCTGAAGCAACCTGGGGTTTACCCTTTTTATGATATCTTTTTTTTGAAATTTCTGATGGGACTCAAATTTCCTTTGCCACATAGGCTATCCACCTGGGCAGCGGATTTAGAGATACTGTATTATAGGGTATGCCCTATCTCCACTTTGTAAATTTTCTTGTAAAATCTCTCGCCACCCTTTTTCGAAATACAAGTGGGACCGTTAGGTTGTGACTGTCTACTCCCACTTGTTAGCTCGATTAATTGGTTGAGATTGTCCCCGTGTCTGTTTAGTAATCCTCTTTTGAGGTTTTTAGGCTTGATCGATCAATCGACCGACTTTTGTCTGTCTTTGCTCTACAAATGTTAATGGGCCTGTCCATTCTACATTTCACCTTAATCGGGTATGCCCTTTTAATTTTGTACATTTTTTACTTTTTTAATGAATTTTTCACATTTTCATCAAAAAAAAAAAAGCCAATCAAACACAACGATTGCAAAGGTTGAACCTCTTGAATTATAAGGTCTAGCTACAAATTACAATTTTGTGGTTTTACTTCATATACAAAATCCCATAAAGATTGAATACTTTACTGAGATAGCCCCAGGATAATTAAGTAATTTCGTAAAAGTCAATTCGTTTTTCTTTTTTAACATAGACAAATAACATAGGAAGTTTTGTAAGTTTTCAAACTAGATTGAAAGTCCGTATACTTAGAGTATCTCTAAGAGATTGATCTATCTTCAATTTGGAGCAAAGACTTGCTCCCAGACACGACGAACGTACATTCTTTGTGGGGGCACAGCCCCCACAGCTTTTTTTTTATTTACTAATTTATTATTCTTGTTATATAAAATAATTAAATAGGTTTAAGTAAAAAAACATTATATAACATTAAATAAGTTAAGTTAAACACTAACCTGCAAATGGCTTATGGCCCACCGCCCAAGGCCCATTAGTATTTAGTAGATAGGATTGATATTGATATCTTTGCGTATAATGCGTGCGGCAAAGATGCACCGTCCCCAAATCCAAAGAAAGACGGTCGAATAAAAAAAACTCAAAACATAAAACAAATCCAATCCTTCTTGAACCACTATTAGAATTTGAAGAAGATATGGAGCGATACTTCAAAAGAGCATTTGAACCACCATTTTATATCGGAAAAAAGGATGATAACACCAAATCAAGTAGGAACGAGTTTGATGCAAAAGAACTTCCAACAGATCCGGTCAATTTCAATTTTGGATTATAATCCAAACATTCAAGATGAAGTTCGAAGGGCTTACATATTGAAGGGCCTTGTCAACCCCTGAATCATAATTTTCGTTTTACAAAATTTGGGAAAAAATCAAGACGTTTTAACTCTGATTGGTTTACTCAAGATGCTAATTGGTTGGAATACAAAGATATCCAAGGATGCTTTGCATTTTGTCTTTGTTGTTACCTCTTTAAATCAAAATCGGGAAACAAACAAGAGGTGACTTTGTTGGTGAAGGATTTAGAAATTGGAAAAACAAAGTGAAAGACTTAAAGAACATGTTGGGGTCCTAATAGTGGTCACAATCAGGCTTAGACTCGGTGTGAAGCTTGGAAAATCGAAGCAACATATTCAATATGCTTTTGACAAGCGGAGGCATGCACCAAACTCGAAGAGAGTATCGAATGCGACTAAATGCATCGATTGATTGTGTTCGATTTCTTTTGCATCAAGAGCTTGCATTCCGAGGTGATGATGAATCAAATAATTCAATGAATCAAGGTAATTTTCGAGAGCTTTTGAAGTTTTTAGCTGATCATAATGATGATATTAAATATGTTACATTTGGTGCTCCTGAAAATTTCAAATTGATATCCCCTAGTATTCAGAAGGATATTGTGAATGCTGCTGTAGTAAAAACCATTAATATCATCATGGAGGAAATAGGGGATGGATTATTTTCTATTTTAGTTGATGAATCTCGTGATATTTCAATGAAGGAGCAAATAGCAATTGTGCTACGTTTTGTTAATAAGAATGGTTGTGTTGTTGAACGTTTTGTTGGTGTTGAACATGTTACTAGCACCACGACTCTTGACCGAAAGAAGCAATTGACTTTATTTTCTAGACATACTTGAGCATTTGAGGTTACGAGGACTAGGTTATTATGGAGCTAGTAATATGCAAGGAGAGTTTAACGGCTTAAAAGCACTTATATTGAAGGAGAATCCATGTGCTTTTTACATTCATTGTTTTGCTCATCAATTTCACTTGCTCTTGTGGTCATTGCAAAAAGCACATCCAAGTTACAACACTTTTTTTTCATTGGTAGTGTGATATATGTTGTTTGGGCTTCTTCTAAACGGTGTGATATTCTTCGTCAAAAACAAGCAGAGAAATTTTTAATGCTCTCGACAACGGTAAAATTTTAAGTGGAAGAGGTTTGAATTAAGAAACTGCTCTCAAACGCCTTGGTGATACACGATGGAGCTCACATTATGATACTTTAATTAGCTTGATCACAATGTTTTCTTCTATAATCGAGCTTCTTGAGATAATTGTAGAGTATGGCGTAAGTTCTGAGCAAAAAAGCGAGGCAAACAATTTGGTGGGATTGATGCAATCATTTGATTTTATTTTTACCTTACATTTGATGAAAGTCATATTAGGAATTACAAATGAATTGTCAAAGGCATTATAGAGGAAAGATCAAGATATTATCAATGCCATGACTTTAGTGAAGGTATCCAAGCAAAGACTTCAAACGATGAGAGATGAAGGATGGGATTCTTGTTATGATCGGTTTCTTACTTTTGTGAGAAAGAGAATATTGATATCCCGAAGATGGAAGATGTATTTGTAGCTCGATGTAGGTCAAGACGTAAAGCTCCGGTGACAAATTTACATCATTTCCGAGTTGGCTTATTCTATGTATTCTATTATAGATATGCAACTTCGTGGAGTTAAATGATCGTTTCACCGAGACAAATACATGAAATTGTTACTTTATGTGGCTTGCTTATGTCCGGATAATTCATTCTTGGAGTTTGATAAGGAAAAAATGATTCGTCTTGCAAGATTTTACCCTCAAGACTTTTTCTTTGTGAAGACGAGGCACTTGATGATCAACTTGAAACTTATATTTAGGGATGGCAATGGGGGGCGGGGCGGGCGCCCGTGTTAAATTTTTTTATTTTTTTATATTTTTATCTTATATTTTATATTATTAATAATTTTTTAATATTATATTTTGTATTATAAATACATATTGTTTATAAAATTTGTCATTATATATGTTAAATATAATATTAAATACATAAAACTATATTATTTTATATAATATACATATAAAATATACATTAAATATATTAAAAATAAAAAATTAGCATGGGGCGGGACGGTACCCACGAGGCGAGGTGGTACCCGATTCCGCCCGCCCGCCACGCCATGGGGCGGGCGGGGCGGGTTATTTTGCCATCCCTACTTATATTCTTGATATGCATTCTACCAAGGAGTTTGAAGGACTAAAAGACATCGGAACTCTTGCACATAAGATGGTAGAGACAAAAAAACATGTGGTGTATCCATTAGTCTATTTGCTTATAACACTTGCATTAGTTCCAGTTGCAACTGCTACAGTTGAAAGAGCATTTTCTGCAATGAATATCAATAAAAATCGCCTACACAATCGAATGGGAGATCAATGGATGAATGATAATTTTATTGTGTACATTGAGAAAGATATTTTTGATAATGTTGATAATAAATCTATTATGCAAATATTTCAAAGATATGAAAACTCGTAGATTTCAATTGTAAATGTTGGATTGTTAAAATAATAGAGAATTTATTTGATGTATTTTGTGCCCCCCGTACAAAATTTATGGATCCGTCCCCCGCTTGCTCCAAATTGCACTAAAGTCCGTGGTATTTTGAAGATGCGAATAATTTACGCGAAAAGTAGAAAATTATAGTTGTGCGAGATGTTTTCTTTTTTCTTTTAAATTAATGATTAAGTATATGAAAATACGCACTTGAATTGAATATTATGGAATATTCGTTTCTTTTAAGCGAGAATTTAATGCAAATTGTTTGGAGATGAAGTGCACAAGTTGCACTAAAAAGTGTAGATGCAAACTATTCTTAGGCACACTCTCAAGAGCAATTAGAGGGCAAAATTGCTTTTTTGGTCCGTTAAGTTGGCTCGATTTCGCTTTTAGTCCTTTAATTTTTATGGTTGCGTTTGGCAAACACTAGCTTTTCTAAACCTGCACATTTTAGTACGATTTCAAAATTATGGGGATATCTTATCCCTTAAATGCTTTGAGTTGGGCCACTTTTCCATTAAATGACTATTTTGCCCCTTTTTTTTTTGGAGGGAAACCTTGGGAAAAACCAAAAGAAAAAGAAAATAATGTACTTTTTTGTTTTTTACTAGTTTTCCTTAATTTTTATTTAAAGTTGAAAAATATAAAATATATGTTCAACAAATTTTGTTTAATTTAATTTAAAGGAAATAATATGAACATATATTTATAATTTTAAACTGTAAATAAAATTAAAAAAATAAAATGAAAAACAAACAAAAAAAATATATTTATAATTTTGAACTATATATAAAAATAAAAATAAAATTAGAAAACAAAAAAATATATATCTATAATTTTCAACCATAAATCAAAATTAAAGAAAAATAGAAAACAAAAAAAAATAGAAAAAATATAAACTTACAATTTTCTACTGTAAATTAAAATTAAAGAAGAAATAGAAAAAAACAAAACAGGAAAAAAAATTAAATATTTACAATTTTCTACTCTAAACAAAAATTAAAAAAAATAGAAAACAAAAAAAACGGAAAACCAAAAAAAAAAGTTTCTTTTTTTTTTTATTTTCTATTTTATTTAATTTTTATTTAATGTTGAAAAATATAAATATATGTTCGATTATTTTATTTAATTTAATTTATTTTTTTATTTTTATTATTTAATTTATTATTATTTTTATATTTTTTCTTTAATTTTAATTTAGAGTTGAAAATGATAGATATATATGTCTTTTTTGTTTTCTATTTTTTAAATTTTTATATATAGTTAAAAATTGTAAATACATGTTTTTTTTTAAAATTTATTTACTTGTTGAAAATTATGAATATATCCTCGATTACTTTGTTTAAATTAAATTAAAAAAGTCCAATATATATTTTAATTTGTCGACTTTATATAAAATTATAAATATATGTTCATATTTTTCTTTACTTCAATTTAATCTTACATCTATTTTTATTATTTAATTTTATTTAGATATTAAACAAGTCATGTGATATGCAAATAACCAAGGTTTTCCTCAAAAAAAAAAGGGGGCAAAATAGTCATTTCATGGAAAAATGGCCCAACTCAGCATTTTAGGGATAAGATATCCCCGAAATTTTGAAATCGGACTAAATGTGTAGGTTTAGAAAAGTTAGTGTTTGCCAAACGCAACCCAAAAAAATTAAAGGACTAAAAGCGAAAATCGAGCCAACTAATGAATTTGAAAAAGCAATTTTGCCGCAATTAGAGTGTTATAATTAGTTTTTGAGATGCCACATTCAAGGGGATGATAAACAAGTGTCATATTCGCTATTAAATAAGGTATTTTTGTTCATTAATGAAATAATTGGTTTTGTAATATATAGTGTCCAAACATCAGATAAATAGTACAATACCTATTTATAAGATGATT
The DNA here is from genome assembly GCA_016081115.2 of Rehmannia glutinosa. Classification (NCBI taxonomy): domain Eukaryota; kingdom Viridiplantae; phylum Streptophyta; class Magnoliopsida; order Lamiales; family Orobanchaceae; genus Rehmannia; species Rehmannia glutinosa. The sequence continues at coordinate 352,305 of JABTTQ020000519.1, read as the reverse complement.
TTCTCGTAGATATTGTCGTTGTAATTTACACACATATTTTTGTTGCCAGCTGTCTTGACCTAAATTTGTTGGGTCTTCATAATCAAGGAGTCCAATTAAGGAAGACGATTAGGTATATTTCCTCTTGTGGGTCGGACTTATTGCTGCGAAGTTACCTGTCAATTCAATGTTTATTCAACAACGCAAGCAAAATACTATGGGTTGCAGCTAAATGCATGTCATATTTGATAGAAAAATGGAAACTTAAACAAAAATATGAAAGAGAACTTTTAAAACAAATGAATTGTATGTGATAATTAGGTAAAAGATGGAAATGATAATGTTACTACGATGGACAAGAGGATCAGGCCAACTCGGTATGAACATGTGAGGCTTATCGACAAGGCAGGCCATAAGGATAGTCACCGAGGACGACAACCTAAGCGTCCAACTTTACATAAGCCTTTATATAAAGGTACATATATTTTATTAAGTTATTTTGTAGGGGTTCCAAAAAATTTGACAAATACCCAATGACTTTTTGCTTTCAAAATTGTTCTAAAAAATAAAATTTACTTCTTAAATCAACAATAAAAAAACGCTATTTTTCCTCCAAATTCTATTTCTACTCAATCACAAATTTATTATACTAGTAAGAAACACGTGCGTCGCACGTGATCCACATGACTTTACTAAAATATTTTTATTATTTAATAATTTTATTGATTAATATTAAAATATCAAAAAGTGAAATAAATTAATATTAATTAAATTTAAATATTGCATAGAATTTATATATATTTTACTTTAATTTAATTATAGATCGATATGAATTGTTAAATAATCATTTTAAAGAACTCAATCCCACAAAAGTTTTACAATTAGTATAGCAATGAAATAAGTTTTACATTAGCTTACAATCACATTCATCGGTATTTTATTTCATTGTTATGGCTAGAAAAGTCTTCTCTCTTACATGATTTTCGAATTCCTTTAGCATTGGATGCATTTTACATAATCAACAAATAATTTAGCTTATAAATCATAAGCTAATGATTAGTAAATCACATGCAAGTTATTCCATTAATAATAAAAAAATTAATTAAATATTATAACAAAATCCATCATAATATCATCATTTTATTTGTTATTGTTATTCAATTAAAATAAAATAAAATAAAGGTTAGTCAAATTCTTATATGTGCTTACTTCTTTTATTCTATCTCAGTTCTTCGATTAAAGAAATGTACAAAAAAATTACAATATAATATATATGTAAAAAAATCCATATATTATTTTAATTCTAGTAACAAAGTCAACATTTTATCATTAACACTTAAACCTAAAGTCTATAGTCCTCCTATTTCCGAGTGTCTTAAAAATATAAACATTAACCTAATATATAAAAAAATTAATCCATTATTTTCATCTAGAGTCAAGCATTAAATAAAACTATGAAAAAGTGATAAGTCGAAATCTGAGTTTTGAAACTCTAATTCAATTGCACACAAAATATCTTTATTTAATAAATAATAAAACCAAAGACAATCTTATAAAAGAAAAAAATAAGTTAACAATTTTCACGTGTCAATTTTCAATAATTAAATATAATATTAATTAACTTTTATGTTTGAATTTCTTTTTGCATTCACTTATGTTTTTAAAAGCTATACATAATAAACTAAAAATTAATATAGTTTTTTAAATTTTATAAAATTTTAGAAAGATACGTTATACTATTAGAGATTGTACTTGCAATTGAATTTGACTATTTTGGTTATATTAATATTTACATAGTTGTAAATTTTATGAGTCGTAGAATTATGAAAATTGCAATTATTCTTAATATACTGAAACTAATCTATATTTGTTTGAAGAGACTGTAAATTTAAAATTGATCTCATTTAATCTCGTTTACAAAATCATATTATTTATTGTAAGATATAATTATCAATCCATTTGTAGTGCCTTTATTGAGAAATAATGTATAGTACTTTAATCTTTATTTAAAATTTTGATTGAATTTTTGATCAATTAAGAAAATATAGATGCCAAAAATCTAGATATCAAGTGTAACCCCCTCCCCCCAACTATTCTCTTCCGCCTCCTTATGCCCTAATAATTCATATTACTTGGTACTAAACATCGTCACTTCACTCCAATTTATTATTATATATAGTTTAACACAATAAATTTGATGCATAAATATTATTTTGATTATTATATTGGTACCTAAATTGACATGTAATTTTAGAAATATTAATATTTGACATAACTATCAAACTACTTCTTATTAAATAAGTTTAGTTTATTTTTTTATTTTTTTACAAAATTTCATATACATACAATGCCTTTCCATTTCGATTCTTGTTTTCAAGTTTTTCATAATATTTGATTTTGTAAAAATTAGAATAATTTGTACCCAATTTTATAATAATTGTTTTTGTGCTTGAATATTTATAAGTCATAAATGTGTGCTTTTAAAATGAACTGATATTTTATCGAATATCGAATGATACATATTATATGAAAGCCATGTAATTTTTCTTTAGAATTCCCACTATTACCCACATACTTTATTTTTAACTATTTACTTTTATTCTTTCAAATCATTATAATATGTTTCATTTGGTTTAATCCTAAACTCTCTATATATGTGAGATTAACCCCCAATATTATTTAGATCAATCTCAACTCATTAATGTCAAATATAACCATTTAGTTTTGAATATTTTTTATTCGTAGTTTTCACTCTTATTTGTTGTAATTATTTAATTTACTTAGTTTTTATGAATGTTATGTTAGTATTTGAACTAATATATAATTACTTTCTCAGTAGTCAAATTGTTACATATTAAATGAGTTTATTTATTTTTTCTTTTGCATAGCAGATATGAACTTCTAGACTAATCCAATTTTAGCTCATGTTTCACTCTTTCACACCATTTTATTAAATTTTAATTATACTGGTATACATTTTTATTATAAGTATGTATCATATTAATATATTAAACTTATAATTTTTAAGGGTGTATTTTTCAAACGACATTCAAGTTTTATAATAAATTTCAATTTAATACATATGTATTTTTTTTATTAAGTTTGTCTTCTTTGTTTTTGATTTTTATAAATTTATATATACAACTTTCAACACTTTTTTTTGCGCTTGTTCATAAAATTTATAGGATATAAAATCTTGAAAGATTGAAATCATAATATGTTAAAAATAATAAATTAGAAACTAAAACTTATAATCTTATATATAGAAATTAAGTAAAAGTCATATTAACACGAATATTTAAAATTTAAACGGTAATGTTTTTGTCACGACAAACTTGTTTTGGTTCTTGTTCGCTTGTTTTTTTTCATGTTAGTCTTATTCCTTTTATTTTGTACTTTTTATTTTACTTATATGGTTAATTAAAATAAATATACATGAAATTACAATAAAAATAAAATATGAAACTCTCTTGTTTTCAATATTAATTTTTATATATGTTAATACTCAACTTGACTTAGAGAAGTCTAAATATTGTCCAATTATCTATTTTCACTCTTTCTTTAATTCTTTTATATGTTAAGTATGCAGAGTATGCAAATATGCAAAGGAGCTAAAGAGAAGATCGATGGATGTTCATAATTTTGGTGATCGTCAACATTTTTTCTCATTTTCGACCATCAATAGATTAATTTTTAAGTTACATATTACTAATTAAGGAGAATTGTTCGACCATAAAGGAATTATCTATTTTCTCTACTTTTTATTTAGCATCAAAACCACCTAAAATATTTTCTATTTTATTTTTTCTTATTGTGTATATTGTAATTTGATATTTTTATTATAAATTATAATAGACATATTTAATTATTGAGAAAATTTAAAAGAATATAAGCAATATACAATTTTGCATCATAATAAAAGTTAAATAGTTAAAATTTTCTTCTATAACGACTTGTGTATATGTTTAGAACATATACTTGAATATTTTGAAACCTAGCTAGTTTAAATTTGAAATTGGTTTTATAAGAAATTTAAAGTATTCTTAGTGTTATGATTAAAAAAATATATTTTCAGATTCTGAAATCTTTTTTGGCTATAATGAACATCTCTCATATAATTAAACAAAAAAGATTAAATAAATAACAAAACTATAGAAAAACATAAATTCTTAATTTTTACATAGTGTTGACTTTATAATGTTAAAATTTTCTCATGTAAACTCCTTATATATGCTTATGAAATATGGTTATAAAGCTCTTGAAATCTAGTTTAATATGAAGCTAATATTATTTGAAAATTCAAAATATTTTAAGAGTTATAGCTGAAAGAATAAATACTTTTAAAATGTAGAATATAAAAGGTCAATTGTCTTATAATTGAACAAATAGAAGCTAAATATAAATATCAAATTACTTAGTTGTCCTAAGATTTTACTATGTCTAAAGGATATTTTTGTCCAATCAAAAATTGCAAGAAATATTCACACTTTTAAGATAGTATAGATATAGATATAGATATAGATATAGATATAGATATATATATATATATAGATAGATAGATAGATAGATATAGATTATATATAAGATGTATGTATATAAAATATTTGTTTGTAATTTTCTTTTATAGGGGCCTTTTTTGTTATCGCTATGGGCCCCAAAACATTCGGGGTTGGCTCTACTTATCGGTGAATTAGCTTGTATGTTTCCATTTTTTAAAGTCATGTTCTTATTCTACAATTTAAAATTTTGAAATTGTTTTTGTTTCATCGATGTTTAATGAATATATCTATTTTACTTTTCAATATCAATAAAAATAACATTTCAAACCTACTATTCCAAATTTCAACCCTATACATAATCCTAATCAATCATTTTGATGGGGTAAAATCGGACTTTTAATTATTGTCCATTTATTTAATCACAAAAATTATATATTTACGCATAATTATTAATTATTGGATCAAATTATTGTCAACCATCCCATGAGGTCCAAACCATTACTCAAGCACATGAGACCCAAAAGTTCCAAGTATAAATAACACATCTCCATTTATTTGTAAGTTAATTCTTTGTAGTTTGCAGTAATCTCAGTCCTCATACTGACTTAATGTAGGTCCCAAGGGGTGTAAGTAAGGTTTAGAAGGGGAGGGGGTTGAATAAACCTTACCAACTTTTTAATTTTAGTCCTTTTAAAATATTACGAGTTAATACACAACTAAGTCCTTGAGGACAGCTAAGTTAGTTAATCAAATGAGTTAGCCACTCAACGGACTCGATAGAGTTGTTGATAGAATAACTCACTTTGCTTTAGTCTAAGACTTAACTTGGTTTGTGATAAGTTTTTCACCAAGACTTAACACCCTTGAATTTAATTTAACTTCGTTTTAACACTTGATTTTAGCACTTAGTAATTTATCAGTTGGATAGCAAATTATCAGCAGATATAAAATATGTGTGCAAGAATGTAAATATGCTTAAATGTAAATGACACAAGTAAATTTTATAGAGGTACGAAGATGGGATAATTCTTCTACTCCTCTCTTCTCCAACTCCTGGAGAAATTCACTAAGTAATGATCAGTTTACAAAGTGGTTATCAGTCTAGAGATAAGTCTTGATCACGCAGCTGACTTGCTCCTTGGACTCGATCGAGATGCCTTGGTCACACATTGGCTTCTCGTCCGACTCGCTTTCTTCACAGGCGCAATGCCGCTTTGCTACTTGACTCACTTTCTCAAGCTTCTTGGATTTGATCACGAAGCCCTCCAATAACTTGAGATTGGTTCGACCTTGAACCTTCCTACAATCCTCCTTGGAAAGTAGACCCTTTTGATTCTTCAAAAGTTTCTTCTTCAACAGTTTGAAGTTGTCTTTCCTTCACAACTTGGTGTTGGATCGATTTCCTTCGAGATTTAGGCTTGAGGATTTTTCTTAAATATCTTGAGAATATTTTGCGAGTTCTGATTTGAATAATGCTTGATTTCTCGGTGTGCAAGGTAACCTTTTCTCAATGAAATTCCTCAAGATTTTATAGTGAACTTTCAAAAATTTGCCGATTGAAGAGATAGGCTGATTTTCAAAAGTCACTTGTGTTCGTTGGCTTGTCTTTTCTTGGTCTTGATCTTGAGATGTAGACCTTTCCTCGTATTAAATGAATGTTCAGCTTTTTCGAGATCTCGACACGAGGTGCGATTTCCCATTGGTTTATTCCTTTTGCATGCTTCTGGGACTGAGCACTTTAAGACATGGCAACATGGAAGTATTACTTATTTAAGTAAAGTTCTTGACTTCTGTGCAACGGATTCTTTTCAGTTAACTCCTCTTTGCAGCTGCATTTTCCCCAGGTGACTTGAGTCTGCTTCAATCATTGAAAGACTCATCTGTCACTTCAACTTGTGACATGGCTTTTCAAGTTAACTTAACTAACTCTTCACACAGATGTCCCTCAGCTGTTACATCTGCAGTCGAGTCCTTGGTCTTCTATCTTGGCCATACTCAGCTGTTCCTCAGTGGAGTCTTCACTACACTTCTTCAGTTGACTTCTTGTATTCCCAGCCATAGCTAACTTGACTCAGCTCATTCAGCCCTATCTATTACAATGAGAATTACAAGGAAAATGGGGTGCCAACATTCTAATCTAAGTTTTACATGGCATTCATCAAAATCTACAAAATAATTTCCCAATAATTTCCCCCTTTTTGATGATGGCAAAACTTAAAATCATTAAGCAACATGTAAACAACACAGATACATACAGACAATGAAGTAATAAAGAATGTATGCGTGGAATCAATCATTTTATTGATCATAGCATTCTTGTCCTTTACACATCTCATACAAGGTGTATCGAGCATATTCATATTCAAGCAAACTTCAAGAATCTATGCTAAGATACAACAATAGAGAGAAAATACAACAATAATTTATTGAATGTACGGATGACTTACACACATATGTATTTACAAAAGTATATTTACAAAAGTAAAATACACGAAGGGGTTAGCAAAGAACACTTCATCGCCACGCCTCCCTTTCTTTCCTCTTCTCTGTCATCATCAACTCTCTTTCTTTTCTTTTCATCTTCACTCGCTTTCTTCTTTTCATAAGCTCTCCTCGCACCTCGTCTTTTCTTTTCTTTTCTTGCCTTTCTTGCCACAAATGATCTTGCCTTTTATTTTCCTCCTCGATTCTTTTTACGTATTCAAGATTCTTTCTAGCCACTTCCCGATTGGCTATTTCATCATACTCAAAAAGGAGATCTTTCCCTTCTTGCCTGGATCTACATATTCAATGTTTTTGGGTAGAGGTCTAGGTTGAAAACCTCTTCCTCCACCACTTCTTCCTCCTCCTCCTCCGGCGTATATTGTCTTGTGGTCTTCTTCTTACCAAATTGAATGGTCCGCTAGTAGTCTCCGCTGCCTATCGCCTTCTTCACATAACTTCGGACCATTCTCCCAAAGATCGAATCCCGGCTTGGGCTATAGACATGTTTTTGAAGTAACCTTCGGATTCGAGCGTTTTAAATTCTTCAATGGATCTTGGCTCATCTCCGTTATCCGGAATGGCATCTATGTCCTTTCCCCGTTGGAATGCCACCGTAAGTTTTCAAAGATTTCTAGAACACAGGCATCCGTCTTTCTTTCAACCTCCTTCATCCATGCTTCCACAATTTTTCTCTTCTCGTACATAGGCACAACAGAGTCTTTGGAGCGGCAGAGTCACCGGAAGTTTGCTGATTATCGATGCTGTGACATGACCTTGCTGAGGGGTTTCAGCAAGCATTAAGGTCACATCCTTTGACCTTTCCCCCTCAACAGATTTTCCCTTCTCCTTCTTCTTCTTCTCAACAGCTGTCTGCTCCTTCTCCTTCTTCTTCTCAACAGCTGTCTCTTCCTTCAACTTCCTCAGGTATTCCTCTTCCCCCTTTTTGGCATCATCGAAGGAGAGAGGAACCCCTGGAAACATCCCAGCAAGCATGAAATCCAGTCGGCTGAGAGCTGAGTTCTGCTTGGAGTCTGCTGCGGCATGTGCTGTTCGAAATTCTGAGCGAGTTGCTTTCGATTCAGTGGCCACCAGTTTCATTTCAGCCATGAGAAGGCTGAACTTCGTATTCATGTTCTCTTCAACACGCAGAATTTCTTTTCGATGAAATTCACACAGCAGCTCCATTTTAGTTGTGTGAGAGGCATGCATTCCGTTAATATTGGCATGTATCCTCTGCTTCATATGAGCATTATCAGCACTCCAAACCAACATCTTGTTGTACAATGCCTTGAAATATCGGACTTGTTCGCATCGCATTGTACTCTGCTGCTGACACCATTCCCTAATCCGTACCACAATCCCTCGTAAGTCTGCTGTGAGGGTCGCATCCCTATTTTCCAGACGCATATCTAATGAGGCCTGGTGCCGTTCGATCTTCTCAATCTCTCCACAGATTTTCTTGAAGACTTCACAGATCTCAGCTGTCACTTCGGATTCAGCTGGCGGCCACGCAGCATCAAAATCAAAGTCTGCTGGAATAATGGAGTCGGTGGGAATTACTGGATATGCTTGGATGTTGAAACATCGCTGCTCTTGAGTTGTCTCTTCTTCAAGGTCGGGCAGCTCAATTGAGAAAGGGAATGTTTCCTCAAATGCATCATCTCGCACATATGGGATCGATTGTACAATTGTACATGCCTTTGATGATCCGGGTTGAGTCGATCCTGCTGCAGCTTTGGGATCCTGTGCAGATGACTCGGTCTCAGCTGGGCCTGGTTGATTGGATTGGCCAGCTGACTGAGCCTCAGCTGTCTTAACAGCTTCTTCGGCCTCAGTATATTCTACTAAATGAATTTCCTTATCCTCAGCTGCACCATCAGCGTCATCGGAGGATGATGAATCTTGGGTGCTTGGTTCATCATCAAAGTTGAATCGTGACGAAAGGACTTTAAAAGTTGCCTCGACTCGTCAGGAAGAACATCCTCATCCGAGTTATTTTGATGAGCAATAGGAGTGGACTCAGCTTCGTCTTCAGATCCCAGAAACGATATATCAGGGTTGTCCTGGGAATGATGACAGGAGGGATGCGCTTATCTTCTTGAGTTTTACCCAGGGAAGTCTCAACCTCCCTTGGGCCTTCAATACCTCCAGCAGTCTCAACTACAACGAGGTCTTCTACAATCCCTTCGACGTGACGCAGCTTGTCTTAGGGTCTTGGACGATGGCATCCAAAGGAGTCTCAACCCCGATTGCACTTTCAGTGCCCAGAGTGTTAACTCCCGGGGAATTTCCAACCTGTGCCTCGACTACACCATCAACGTCCTTAGTCTGCAAAGCAGTTGGCACTTCAGCTGGGACAGACTCAATGTCGGAGCTTCATTAGTGTCGATCTAATGTGGTTCTCTTTCCTTTTCCACTTTGCCTCCTTTCAAAGAATGTGGAGTCATCTGATCCTCCGACCTTGATGCGGTGGAGTGAGTTTCCCCCTCGGCTTGTACACCACCGAGTGAGTCGATGGTGGGGTCACTCTTCTCTAGACTCCCGACGCTTCCATTGAGTGCTCACCGGAGGGTGGTAAAACACCTTCGAGGGGTTGGCTCAACTTGGGTGCCCAAATTCCCGGTCTCATTGCCAAGTCCCTTGGACCCATCTTCGAGTGTATTGGGGACATGGTCGCAGGCAATAATCGGGTAATCTGGCACCACTCCCAACGGGTCTATCTCCAGAGAGATTTTGAAGACTCTCCTGTCCTTCCATCAATCGCCGCTCATGCATTAGCTTGGATTCCCTTAAAGCTTGCCGCGATTGGACTTTTTCTCATTGCGGCCATGGGATCCAAGTCTTCATCGATGTCGACAACACATCTAAATGAGAATGCATATGTTCCGAGTTCCGGTGATGGGTACATATAATGGCTTTCTCACGCTTTTTTGCTTCCTCAGCTGCTCTGGTCTTTTCTTTCTCCTTGCAGATGTGGAGGATATTCATGCAGTTATCCTCATCCAGAGCCTGAAGTACAGTGTCAACCTCAAGGAACTTGAACAACTCCTCTTCTTCCTCAATGAACTCAGGGTGTTCAAATTGCACCCTTGAGTGACTCAAATGGCGCGCTCCATTCTTGTAGACGGCACTCAATGTCTCGGAGTTCTCTCCGTTGTGGGGCGACTCACTTTGTCTTCTCAAGCTCTGAAAGCTTGGAGATTCTTCTTCTTCTCTTGGTTCTCACTAGAGGAGTTTCTGGTTCTGATTTCTCCTTTTCAGGTTCCTTGGCGGCAGAGGCCGAAGCATCTTTCTTAGATGGAGCTGCCTTTCTAGGCTTGGCAGTCCTCTTCTTTCTTATGGCTGGAGAAGGTATTTGGGCTTCCTTCTCCACCTCGGCTACGAGGCGGGGAGACACAAACGCTCGGGCGCAGGTGACTCGGCTACGGGCGGGGAGCATCCGTTTTCTTTCTTTGCAGCAGGGATATCTTTCTTATTAGCAGCTTCAGGGGAAGCTCTCTTCTTCGTAGTGGAGGAGAAATATGTGTCCTCGGGTTCAGCTGATTCCCCCTCACTAGTATCTGCCCTCTTAGCATGGGCTCTTTTCTAGGCTCCTGAAAGATTAGCCCTGAACATCTTCTTGTTTACATTGAAAGGCTTTCCATGTTGAAGGGGAATGCCCTTCACTTCCATCAGATGGCCAATGACTAGACCATAGCCAAGTGATCCTCCAAAGGATCCATCCTCCTTGTATGTCTTGTTTCCAACATTCTAGAAGAGTTTGTTGTACACGAACTCAGCCCAATTGACTTTCTTTCCTTCCATGATCGCAGCCATGACGATCAGCTTTGTCTTTGACAGTTGATTGAAACTGCCAAACTTCATATCTACACACTTTGCAACGACGCCGATCAACTTGTGATAGTCGCCCTTCAAATTCCTTCTTCTCGCTTGTGTAGATAACTTTCGCAACACACTCCGGTTTGTTCAACGCCTTCTTCTTTCGCCTGTGTAGATAACTTTCGCAACACACTCCGGTTTGTTCAACAGCTTCTTCTCGCTTGTGTAGATAACTTTCGCAACACACTCCAGTTTGGTTACTTCATTCCATGCAGCAGCCAAGTTGACATCAGCTTCGTATATTTCCGGCATACCCTCGGACGGCAATAAACAGTGCTCCGCAAGGTCCTTAGAAGCGATCAAGATGTCCTTGCGGTGGACGGAAGACTTAATACCTTCATACTTGTTTCGCATTTGCATAGAACTCGTGCGACCTCTTCAAAGTAGGTCACGAGTATTCCATCGTTAGAAAAGGCCCGAGACCGGACTTTTCCAAAGATATCACCTATCTTCTTCACTAGGGTCTCATCGAACCCCGCTTTATCATTCCTTCAAATCCACAATCGAGTTTGGTGCCATTTTTAGAGAGTTTTACTTGAATATAACTTGATAGAATTACTTGAGGACTGGTAGGGTTTGCGGCAGAGATGAACTTGCTTTTCTCTTGCTTTGAAGATGAACAATTTTTTTAGTGTGAGAGAGAGAAAAATCAAAAATGAGTATATAAGGGTTATGAAAGGACGTGTTTTTAATTTTTGAAATTTGATCAAGATCAACAGCTCAGATTTAGCACACCGAACCGCATTTAATTCCTCGCATTTAATGCGGCATCATTTATATCCAATTATATGCTTATCGGTGCTTTTGACTGCATGCCCCGTCATTATTACGCGATGTCATCCTTAAAAACATTCCCGCTCATTAAAAATGATCGTTTTTGTCACTTAGATATTAAATGACTTAACTAATGTCAAACATGACTTAACTCACTTATCTCCTTTCTTTAAGCGACTCAGCTGTCAGCTAACTCGATACAACTGACTTTCCGATATGGCTGATTTACTGGGCTGATTTAAAAACCTTGTTCATTTCTCACTTTCTATCTTTCATCTCTTCTGATTGAGTCTTCTGAGTATTAACTCAGCTCAATTAACCCTAGCTCATGCTTAAGCTCTTCAAATCTTGATTCGCATAAGGGCTTGGTGAAAATGTCACTAACTTTTTATCGGTTGAGATGTATTCCAAAATGATATATTTCTTTTCAACATGATCTCTTATGAAATGATATCTGACATCAATGTGCTTTGTTCTTGGATGCAACACAGGATTTTGAGTGATTGCAATAGCACTTGTGTTATCACACATAATTGGAATCTCTTTTTCTTCAATTTCATAATCTCTCATTCTTTGTCTCGCCCATAAAACTTGGGCACAACAACGCGCCGCAGCTATGTACTACTGCTTGTTTGTGGATATAGCTATTGAGTTTTGCTTCTTGCTAAACCGGAAAACCAATCTGCTTTCCAAGCATTTGACATGTACCTAAAGTACTCTTTCTTGTCAACTCTACATCCAAAGATAGTCCGAGTCCGAGTAACCAATAAGCTTGAATCCACCTTCCTTTGGATACCATAAGCCAACTTCCAGGCATCCTTTCAAATATCTTAAGATTCTCTTAGCTGCAGTCATGTGGCTCTCTTTTGGTGCAGATTGAAATCTTGCACATGCACCTACTGCAAAGGTGGTGTCTGGCCTGCTTGTTGTTAAATAGAGCAGTGACCCAATAAGTGCTCTGTATCTTGTTTGATCTACAGATTTGCCATCTGCATCCATGTCCATCTTGACTGATGTATTCATTGGTATTTTCACGTAAGACTTCTCTTCCATACCAAATTTCTTCATTAAATCTCTGTGTACTTTGTTTGACTTATGAAGGTTCCATCCTTCACTTGTTAACTTGAAGTCCTAGGAAGAAGGTCACTCTCCCATCATGATCATTTCAAATTTGTCTTGCATGAGGTTTGAGAACTTATCACACAACTCTTTGTTTGTGGATCCAAAAATGATATCATCCACATATATTTGAACAAGCGATACTCTCTCCATCTAGAATTCTCAAGAGTGTTCTCATCCACTTTGCCTTTGGTGAATCCATTGTCATCGAAAATTGAGACAATGTGTCGACAATGCTCTAGGTGCTTGTTTCAATCCATATAAAGCTTTCTTGAGCTTGTACACCTTATCTCCAATGGTCTTCGCTCAAAGCCTGGAGGTTTCTCAACATAGACTTCTTCTTCTAACAATCCATTTAAAAATGCAATTTTCACATCCATTTGATATACAATGAAGTTCTTGTGTGCGATAGGCAAGAAACATCCTTATTGCTTCTAATCCAAAGAACAGAGCAAATGTTTCATCAAAATCTATTCCCTCTTCTGGCAATACCCTTTGGCTACCAATCTTGCTTTGTTTCTTACCACATATCCTTCCTCATTCATCTTGTTTCAAAACCCATTTTGTGCCAATAACATTTTGATGGGTTGGTCTTTGCACCAATTCCCATACCTTGTTCCTTTCAAACCGATTCACTCTTCTTGCATGGCTTGAATCCAATGTGTGTCATCCAATGCTTGGGACACATCTTTTGGCTCTATTTGAGAAATAAAACAAGAGAACATTGCTTCTTGCCGAGCTCGATCTGGTTCTTACACCATCTCTCACATCTCCAATGACTAGTTACGTGGATGGTCTCTCACCATCTCACATCGTTGGAGCAAGTCACCGGATTCAACCGCCTTGCTTCTGTACTGTGTTGTCTTGAGCAGACTCTTTCATCATCATTCACCGCAGATTTTCCAAATTGTCTTTGAGATTCAACTATCTCATCTTCATCTTGGTTGATTGCTCTTGATTCGGCTTCAACATAAGGACTTTTCTCGCATAGTTGGCTAATTCGACCTATCAATAACTCTTCAATATCTTCTCCATTCACATTAGGTTCATCAAAAACCACATGAATAGACTCTTTTGTGTCCATAGTCCTCTTGTTCAATACTCTATAGGCTTTGCTTTCACCGAGTATCCCAAAAATATACATTCGCTCGACTTTAGCATCAAAAGCCTTTAGGTTGTCCTTGCCATTGTTGTGGATGAAGTATTTACATCCAAATATTCTCAAGTACCCAACATTTGGCTTTCTCCCCGTCCGATTTCATAGGAGTCTTTGTCACCGTCTATTTATCATGCATCTATTTTGAGTATAACATGCAATATTGATGGCTTGACCCAAATCTTTTAGGCATCAAGCTTCACTAACATGGTCCTTGCAGCTTCCTTGAGAGTTCTGCTTCCTTCTTTTAGCTACTCCATTCTCATTGTGGAGTTCTTGCATAGATAACTCATGAGCAATACCATTTTAAACACAAGATCGAGTTATTATCCCATTGACAAACTCGGTCCCTCTATCGATCTTATCTTTATAATGGTTTGGCTCTTTTATTTTGAACTCTTTTCATCACCGAGGTAGTTTCGCAAGGTTTCTTTCTTTTTGCACATAAAGATTGTCCATGTGTATCTTGAATAATCATCCACCACCACTAAAGTGTATTTCTTTCCACTTATATTGGCCGTTCAACAGAATAAATCCATATGCAACAGATGTAATATCCTTGTTGAAGACGGACTAGACTTCTCTTTGAATGATGATTTGATCTGCTTTCCCATCCGCATGCATCACAAATACTTTCCTTCTTGTACACGAGTCGGCAATCCTTCCACAAGATGACTCCTTGCAAGCTTGTTGATTGTCTTGAAATTCGATGACTCGAACTTCTTGTGCCACACCAACTTGATTCAAATTGTGCTTTTTGCTAATAGACAGTGTGCTTGGTGTGGCGAGACCGACCCGATCTACCACGTACATGTTCTTCTCTTATGCGGATCCTTGCAAGACTATTTCATTTGATTCAAGATCTTTAATTTGGCACACTCCCATATTGAATCCAACATTATAGCCACTTGTCACGAGTTGGTGATGCTTAACAGTTGAAGTTGAGGCCTTCAACATATGCAACATCATCGTGATTTCTAATCCATTTTTCTTGATGGATCCAAAGATGCCTCTTATTTCCCCCGAGCTTCATTTCCTCCCAATATAACTTTTTGCGCCTCTAATCTCCTTGAATCTTGACAGATTTTTCTTGTTTCTGTCATATGTCCTGGAACAACCACTATCCATGTACCAGGTTCCTTGGCACTCACCGTTCTTTGAACCAATCAAGAAAATTAGTTTTTAGGTACCCATGCTTGTCAGGTCCTAAGGGGTTAGTGGTATAAGATGATCCAACCAATCTATAGCCAAATGACTTGACTCAAGAGGTTGCCATCTATCTCGTGCCACAATCATAACTCACTTTGGCAAATTGCTTGGGGGCTTTAGGTTTATACAATCGTCTCTTTTGTCTCGTATACTGTGTTTGTGTTTTAGCAATTGCCTACTTTGGGTAGTTGTGATGTTTTTGAGTATAGTGCCTGGTTCAATCGTGTGTGCTAATAATTGCTCTTTTGCCTTTGGAATTACCTTTGTTGAGTTCTAGGTCTTTGCCATTTAGGCTTGTATTCCATAGGTCTTTGTCCGATATTTCACATTGTTCCAATCGGCTTGCTCGGGTAATTTCTACCATTCCCATCATATGTGTTTCTTTGATAAAACATTTGGGGGTTTTGGTAGCTCTATTTATTCTTCATAGAGTACTTCCTATTTGGAGTTTGGCTTTGAGGAACTCTGCGGATTTCTTCTCACCGCCCTCTTAGCATACTCAATCGGCCGCTTTTTCCTTTTCCTTTATATCCAAGGTCGGTTTGTTTGTGATTGTGCTTTGGAGTGAATGTGGGTGTAACATTTGGTGTTTTGGATTTTGAGATGCTTCATTACTTGAAGATCCTTTTTCCAAAATCACTTTGGGGTTTGATTTGTGCACATAGGAATTTAATCCTATGCTGTCTTATCTCCACACTCTTTTTGGCTCATAATAAGGTCATCCAATGATTTAGATGCCTTTGTAAATGATGCAATCACATTTTTGAGATCATTTTCCCTCTTTTCTATAGCAGCTATCTCTCTTTATTAGTTTAGCATTCTCGGCCTTGACTCTTTGTTCTCATCACTATGTGACTCGAGTACTCGGCTCCTCGGTCACCGTGAGTTTTGGCTTTTGAGTGGGCCTGTTGTTTTCTCATTTAATAGTGTGTGTGAGGATTTAATGTGCTCAAAGTCTTTCATCATTTTGCCTAATGAATCATAAAGATCAGTGGGTGATAAAGTGTGTGTCACAATCACTATCACTAGAATCTGAGTGAGATGAGTTAGAGTGTACCTCATTTTCTTGGTCAGTTGATCTTGTTCTTTAGCCATTAGACGGATCATTGCTTCTTTTTCGTAATCACTTGAGTAGTAAGCTTCACTACTACTCTCGAGTCTGCTTCTTTAGACTTAGCATTGTCTCGGCGGTCTCAACAGTAACATAGCCTTTTTCTTTTCTTGTCTTCTTTCTCTGAAGACTCTTCTTTCTTCTTCATTCTTGTATTTATTGACTACTGGATATGGACATTCAATAGCGAAGTGTCCTGGTTGTCTCAGTTCCAACACGAGGTTCTCGTTCTTTGGTCATTTCTTTCGATCCTTGAATTATCGGCTCTCTCATATTCAACTTTTTGATGCTCGGCTCTCTTGGGTGGCCTATCTTCCCTTGACTTGGAGGGAGCCAATGTCTCTGGAAGATTCACCTTTGTTTCTTTTATAGTTCTTGTTGAAGAACTTGTTGAATCTTTTAACCATCGGGGCAATCTCCTCCTGGTCAATGGCTTCCTTGACCTCGGCTCTCTTCCCATCCTTGACTATAAGTACAAATTGTTTTGGGTACAACTGTCTCTCTCTTGATTTTTCTTCTCACCAAACTCATAGGCTTTGAGGTCCGAGAATAGCTCATGATTGGATGTTGTTGTGAGGTTCATTGAATGTCTCGGGGTCATGACCTTCATTTCCCATTCAATCGAGGCTTCTCGAGAATCTTCATACACATTTCATTCGTGTATATTCATTCCCAAGTCTTTGATAGTTCATTTGTGATTTCAAATGAATCTAGCATCCAAATGATCGAGGTTTCACTGCAAGCATTTTAAAATTTTCAAATTTCTCGTAGACAAAGAATGACAATTTATTTTCTTTAATTTGCTCGAGATCCTTCACAAAATAAAGTTAGTTTATCCCAGTTTGTTTTGCAATTTGGCAAGATTTGACTTTGTTGAACATTGCTTTGTCCAAGGTTTTGTAAAGTATGTCCTTGGCTACATTGTCCAAGTTGTATCTTTTTCTCGTCTTGTTTGTCCACTCGATCCTTGGTTTCTCAACCATGGGCCGGTCTTGCCTCGAAGAACAACTTCTTCTCCTTCACCAGTGCTACTCTCCGTACTCTCAGTTTGTTTCACTTTCTCGTATTTGCGGTGGCCCATCCTCTATCACCACCACAAAAAAGCATTTTTAGTGACGTTTTTTTTTTGTCACTATATATACCGAGGTTGTCACTAAAATCGGCTAGTGATGAAATCGGATGTTGTCACTAGTCGTCACTACAAGTAGTGTCACTAAAAATTTTTGTGACAACTTTTATAATTATCACAATACCATAGGTTTGTAGTCACAAATATTTGTTGTCACTAGAAGTCCATGCTTTGGTCACATGTATTTTTATCACTATAACTTGATACTTTAGTCACATATGCTTGTTTGTCACTAGAACTCAATGGTTTAGTCACACAAAATTTTGTCACTAGAACTCAATGTTTTAGTCACACAAAATTTTGTCACTAGACCCCCTATATTATTGTCACATGCAATTGTTGTCATTAAAAGCTAATGCTTATAGTCACATTTAATTGGTATCACTAATTTCAATTCTTTAGTCACAAATAGATCTTGTCATTAAATAATTTTTAGTTTCAAAACAATTTTGTCATTAAAACTCATTATTACTAGTCACAATAAGTAATTTTTAGGAAAAAAATATTTTAATTGAAATTTGTATTTAAATAATAATAAATATTATTGTGACAATAGTTATCCTGGATAAGTCCTTTACAATGATTGTTTTTATGCTTTTTGTTTTTAGTTTCTACAGTTATTGTACTTTTAAGTATATTTATATAATTCGCAACAAGTATTAGAAATAATGTCATCTCATCCAACAAATATCAATCTAAAATCAAAAGAAAATTCATTTCCATGAGTATCAAACTAAATAATACGAGATTAAAACAAATACCCAACATAGAAAAGTCATAGTAAAAAATCCAACTAATACCCAACATAGAAAAGTCGTAGTAAAACGATTGAATAAACAACTAAAAGAATCCAACATCAGGCTCAACTTGATTAAAATACTTCATAATGTGCCAATTTCTTGAGCAAAATAGCTTTCATACCGCAGTGAATTAAAGAAAAATTAGCAACTATTACAAGAAATATACAAGCTTAAACATAATAATATAAGAAAAATTAAAAGAAATTAAAAGAGAAAAGCCAAAATGTCTAAAATTTTAGAAAAACAATAATAATAAATAATAATATACAATAAATCATAAATATTAATATACTCACATGTGATGATGGAACTTGATTAGTTTGGCTTAAATTAAGTAATGCGGGAAGTTGAGCATTCAAAATAGCTTGCACTTGAGCTTGCACTTGGGATTCTTGGTTGCTAAGTTGGGCTTCCAGGTGCTGCAATCGTAAACTAGTTTCTTCACTTTGCCTTCTTAGTTCTTCATTTTCCTTTTGCAGTTCATCATTAATTTTTTGTCCTCTTTTTGAAGGTGGTTTCAACCCATCTCCACAACCACGTAGTCGACTAGGTTTCTCTTGCCCAAGCACCTTAATAAAAGCTTCATCTTCACTCATAGGATATTGACTGTCTTCAATAGGTTCGCTTTGCAATCGAATAATCTCCTCCTGAAATATTTAATTATTTAATGTTAGTAATTTAAAAATAAATATTTTTAATCATTTGACAAACTTACATAAGCTTCCCGAGAAGCTTGGTCAACCCAATCTTTCTTCTCATTACTGTATCGAGTTTTTCTCCATGTAGATGTTCGTGAGGGTTCTTTCCCAGTTTCAGGATCACGCTGCCATTTAAATGTGTTAGGTTAAAAAAACAGAAGAATAAATACCACTATTAGAGTATTTAAAACCACTAACCTCTTCATAGCAATATTGAGCAATAGATTTTGTCCCACATGTATGGGCCATTACTAACTTTCCTCGATTTTGTTTGTTTCGCCCACTATCTTTTTGCATATGTAAACATACAAGCATTAAATAAAAAGTCATGTATAATTTATTTTGTATAGGTAAAATGATTGAATAACTAGGCTATAATTCAACTTTGTGACCAATTTTTTTGCTGATGGGCTAAGGTTTTCATGAATGACTAGCTATAATTCAACTTTATGACCAATTTAAGAGGTCATCTACTTTTCCTTAGAATTTTAAACGTACAAACTCTCAACCAATTTCAAAGAGATCAAAATGAATAGATATTAAGAAAATAAAGATTAAGTTATCAATGGACCAATTTGAGAAATGGGAGATAACACAAGCGTAAACAGGGGGCATCAATGGCATTCCATGATGACACTCTTAAACAAGTGATGCAAATGAGAACCACAATGTTGCGCATTGCAAAATGAAAGCAAACACGAGGTCCAAACCCCAAATTAATTTAAGCATGATCATAGCATATGACTTCCGAACAAATTTTGCAAGATCACACAAGATATCGCATTTCATACACACTCAATCGCACAACACGCATGAAGAAATAAATATTACTTAGGCTCTAGAGTATCAACGAAAAGATAAACCCATTAAGAAAAAGGTGCTGACATCACCGCTCTCCTCACGCTCCCTTTCCCTCAACAACTCCCTTTCTCTTTCCAGATCCAATCTTGACCGACTCCTACTCCTCTCTAAATAATCCATAAGTATTTTATTTTGTGCAAGTCATATTTCTTTTCTAGAGTTTTTTTGTTAGAAGTCATACTTCTAATCACAACGACTGACTTCCCCGTCCCTCTCAATTGTTTACTTGAGTTGCCCATCAATCTTATAGTTTATGCTTTCAATTGGCTTTGAACTTTTCTCTTGAGTGACCAAAGAAAATATTTCAAAGTATATGTGAAATGAAAATCTAAAAAATTCACGTACCTTGAAAGCATCATTCTCAAAACAATTGATCAACACTAGCCAATCATTTCGTTTCTGAGAATCGGAGGTTGTTCCAAAATATCCTCGCGGTCCTTGTTTTTGAGATAGTACATATGCAATTTGTGTCGATAGCTCCTATATCCTCGCGGTCCTTGTTTTTGAGATAGTACATATGCAATTTCATAATCATCTTGTCCACTTATTAAGTATGTGTCTTGTGAAGGTTTAGGTGAGAAATAATCTAGTTTTTACTTATTATTTGTGTGTTTATGAGTTTTGTCTTGAATTTTTTATTATCTTTCTTACAATCTTCCTTGTGCGTTTCACATATCTGCTATTATATTTGCTTTTGAAATTATTTCCCCTGGGGTTAAACAAGAGTTGGTTGGAATGTCTTCTCTTAGTAGAGAATTGGTGTAGAGAATTGGTGTTCCTGGTCTTATAGTTCTTGTATGAGGAAAAGTTTAAAGAGACTGTTCACAAGAAGGTTATAATTTTTTTGAGCAGCTAACACATCACAAGAATTTGTTTCCTTTTTTTTTTTTTTTAAGTTTACCTTGGCATTGTTGCTGCCTAGAGCCCATTAAACTCTTGTTCTCCACTTTTGATACACCGTGATGATGGAGCTCACCGCCTGCCGCGCCACTATCTCGCCTCCCGTCCGTCATAGTTAAGCCACTCGACCGATCACGGCCGTCTGCTCCGCAAGTTTAAAGCTTTATTTCCCGCCGTTTGGAAAACACTGAATCGTCAAGAAACTATTAACAGACACATCGGGTTAAAAATGGAATCCAGTAGTACTTGCCTCATCTCCAACAGACGCCGACATCATCTTGCTCACGACAAACTATCTTTTTGGGAAACAATGTCTTTGAGGCTTGGTTCAAGATTAAGGGAAACAAGTAAGTTTTCTTTTCTTTTTTTTTTTTGGTTTTGTTTTGTTTGAAGTTCATCAAGATTTGGGTGAAATGTTTTCTGGTTTCATTGGGTTGTCCATGTTTGGTATAGTTCATTGAGTTAGAAATCAGTAAAGTTTTTGCTTTAGATTGTTTTGATTAATCATGTTTCTGTGTAAGTTTTGTAAATTGGACCTTAATCTTGAAGTCTTGCAGCCTGGGCTTGGTGCTTTGTGAGTTGATAATAGTGAAACTTTATTTTGGGAAAAAAGAAATGCTGTAACTTTAAAGTGGGAATTAAAGACTATTCTGATGAAGATTGGTGTGATGAAAAAATGCCTTAAGACTGATAATTAAACCTCTACTCTTATGTCAATTAACCAGTGCAGACTACTACTAGCATGACTGAAGCATATTAGATGCATATGATTGCAAAATGTCTTATCACATAGTAAATTTTGTAACTACTATTGCATTGAGCGAGCAAAGTCGCTTAAGCGAAAAGCCTTCAAAAAATACTCAAAAAATGTATCAAAATAAATAAATAAACGAAAACCGAAAATCTAGTGTTCTTTTTATTCAAATTGGAAAATTTAAGCACTTCCCGACCCCCACGGAAAAAAAAAAAGTGATGATATTTAGTAAATATATATTGAATTGCGAATCGTATTAATGCATTACCCGTTCTTTTTTATTTCGAAAACACTGGCCGCATATCCCATAGAATTCATTCCAAATGCAAAGATACCTTGCGTTGGTCCGCATCCCAAAAATGTCATTCTTTTGGCCTGTGATGCCTTTGGCGCGCTACCCCCACAAAGAACCGAGCTTGGCTCAAACCATGTATCGATTCATAAGCGGCTACACCGCTCTCCTGTAAACATGAAGCATTTTACTTTTTGTCTTTGACATTGACAATATGAGCTTTAGTTCTTGTTCTACTTGATGCAATTCACCACTGAACTTTTGTCCAATTGACTAATGCAATCTAACTTTGTCAATTCACGGTATATGCACAGTATATATGTTGATGGCACCACCACTATGTCCACTCATGAGAGAAAAGCAAGCATTAGAGATTTCTATGGTAAAACTCCTGGATTCTAATAGATTGCGATTTTCCTAGAAACGAATAATTAATGGTTCGAAAAACGAACATATCTTGTGGCCAGTCATAATTTATCCTCTTTCTTTACGCAACTTGAAAGAGGTGTGACAGATTCGGAAGATAAAAAGCAGAGAGCTCTATGCCTGAGAGATACGGAGAAAGGATGAAAGAAGAACATAGGCATTGCTCGAATGGATATTGAAAGGGAAGAAGAATGTGGGATTTGCATGGAGATGAATAGTAAGATAGTCTTGCCAAAATGTAATCATGCCATGTGCCTCGAAATGCTACTGAGAGAATGGTACTACATCCCTTGTCTTTTTAACTTTTATAGGAGAGCTTTTGCAATTTTCTCTAAATTCTCGAGAGATTCGTTATAGCAAATTTTGCTTTTTCTTTGATAGTTGTTTTCTATGTGGGTGTGGTAAACAGTGGTGGTAGTTGCAAGGTCCACATGTCTACTACCTTTACAAGATTTCTTATGGTTTTGGGAAAGGTGAAATCGGATGACTCTTCATTGTGGGATTTGGGTCTTCAATGTTGTTCGGAACCATTGTTGGGTCTCTAGCTAGCGGATAAACAAAGTGAGATATTGCGGATCTTGTTTTCGACATCTCTTTTGTTTTTCGCATTTGAGTCATGTGAACATAATATTGGATTGCTTTGTAGCTGCCTCAATGAAAGAATTAGTGTAGCTTTGAGAACACTTGTTAGTCATTTTGTTAAACACTTGTTAGATACGTTTCGTTAAATCTTGGATATTGTTTTGTTAACCATTTTGTTAGGAATTTTATTGTTTAGATTTTGATGAATGCCATGTAAAACTTAGAATAGAAAGTTGGCACCCCATTCTTATTCTTGCCGTAAAATGTATTGTAACAATTAAAGCCGCCAAGCCGAGTTAAAGTCGGCTACGCCTTAACATGCAAGAAGACAAATCAAGACCTGAAGGAAGACTTGACTGCGAGACAAAATGAGTATGGCAAAGAAGAGTAGACAGAACTCTATCGAAAAGCAATGGATGAGATGCGGTGAGTGGAGCGTCGGTCAAGTCAACTCAAGAAAAGCCAAGTCTCAAGTTGAAGTGACAAAGAGTCATCCATGATTGGAAGCTGACTCTAAGTCACCTGGGGAAAGCAAGGAAATGCGGTCAAGTCGAGATAATCAGTAAAAAGAACCGTTGCACATAAATCAAGAGATTTACTTAAACAAGTAATATCTCCATACCCTTCTTGGAGTGCTCGATCCCTGGCGTGCAAAAGGAATGAACCAATGGGAAGCACTACACCGTGTCGAACTCCTCGAAAAGGTGAAAGAACAATTCATACGAGGAAATGGCAATTCCAAGGATCATGCAAGCCAACGATCGAAAAGTGACTTTCAAAAATAAGCCTATCTCTTCAACGGGCAAATTTTTGAAAGTTCACTATAAAAGGCCGAGGAGTTTGTTTGAGAAAAGTGGGATACATGTATGACACACTTGAGATATACAAGCTTATTAGAAAAACTCAAACATTCTCAATCCTCGAAGCTTCACATTTCAAGTACATCAATCCAACACTTACCTGTGAAGGAAAGAGAACTTCAATCAGTTGAAGAGGAAAATATCAAAAACAAGGGGTCTACATTCCGGGAAGGATTGTAGAAAGGTTCAAGGTCAACCAAGTCTTAAGCTTTTGGAAGGCTTCGTGATCAAATCCAAAGAGCTTGAGCAAGTGAGTCAGTAGTAACAAAGGCGCAAATTTGCCTGTGAAGAAGCCGAGTCATACGAGAAGCCACCGAGTGATCAAGGCGTCTCCGATCGAGTCCCTAAGGATCAAGTCGGCCGTTGTGATCAAGACTTGTATCTGGACTGTACCACTTTGTAAACTGATCATTACTTAGTGGATTCCTCCGGGAGTTGGAGAAGAGAGGAGTAGAAGAATTACCCCATCTTGAACCTCTATAAAAACTTTACCGTGTCATTTACATTTCAAAGATTTAAATTCTTGCACTTTTAATCGCTTATATCTCACGATAAATTTGCTATCCATTTGATAAAATTATAAGTACTAAATCAAGCTCTAAAATCTTGCTTAATCAAACATAAGGGTGTTAAGTCTTCCAATAAAATAAAACCACAAAAGTTAAAATATAGCCAACAAATGAGTTACTCCATCAACAAAATTTGACCAGTCATTGAGAGATTAACTCTACTTGAGTGACTAATTCGATCCCATCAAGGACACAATGTGTAGAATCAACTCTGTAGATTTAAAAGGACTAAATCGAAAATTTGGTAAGGTTTATTCAACCCCCTTCTAAACCTTACACTTACACCCCTTGGGACCTACAAGTGGTATCGGAGCGGTTGGTTCATTGAACCTCTCCGCAGTTCTTGAACTAGATCTCCAAATTTTTCAAAGTCTCGCTTTAGTACTTAAATTTTCAAAACTCCTTTTATCATTAAAAGTCATTATCATGGAAGCAAATTTGACACGCATCCCTATGTTCACTATTGAAGAATTTGATGATTGGAAAATTCGTATGCGAGCTCATCTATCAAAGATTACATGATGAGATGTGGATAGTGATAGAAGATGGGCCTCTGCAAATATTAAAGGTGAACACAATGCGAAGAAGAGTTGCGGTGAAGGAGAAAGAAGATCTTTGCTCTAGACCCGTCATGGTTGAAAAACCAAGAACGAATGGACAAATGATGACAGAAAAAGATACAACCTGACAATGTAGCCAAGGACATTCTTTACAAAACCTTGACAAAGCCATGTTCAACAAAGTCAAATCTTGCAAAACGACTAAGGAAATGGGACAAGGCGATTTGATTTGTGAAGGCTCGGAGCAAATCAAAGAAAACAAATTATCGTTGGTCAATACAAAAGTTTGAAAACTTCAAAATGATCTCGGGAGAGAACCTGGATCAATCGGATGCTCGATTCACGAAATCACAAATGAGCCGCATGCACTTGGAAAGGAATATACACGAGAAGGAAATGTGTATGAAAATCCTAAAAGTCTTCCAAATGAATGGGAAATGAAGGTCATGGCACCGAGACATTCCATGGACCTATCAAAGACATCCAACCATGAACTATTCTCGGACCTCAAAGCCTACGAATTTGAGCCGAGAAGAAAAGACCAGGAAGAGATAGTTGTACCCAAAACAATTTGCTCTAATTGTTAAAGATGGGAAGAGAGCTGAGGTCAAAAGTCATCAACCCGGAAGAAATAGCCCGATGGTTAAAAGATTCAACAAGTTCTTTAATAAGAACTACACGAAGGAAAGGGTGAATCTTCCGTAAGACACTCGGCTCCCTCCAAATCAAGGGAAGACAGGCCAACCAAGAGAACAGATCGTCAAAAAGTTGAGTATCAAAGGGGGTGACAACTCAAGAATGGAAAGAGCTGATCAAAAGGCTGAATATCTATGTTGGAACCGTAGACAACCAGGTCACTATGCCATTGATTGCTCATATCCTGTAGTCGGCAAGTACAGGGGATGAAGGAGAAGGAAAGGTCTTGAGAGAAAGAAGACAAGAAAAGAAAAAGGCAATGATGGGCGCAGAGATCGCCGAGACAACCAAGTCAAGAGAGACAAATGATTCGAGAGCGGTGAAGTGACTACTCAAGTGACTCGAAGAAGAAGCCCCGATCCGCTTGATGGCCAAAGAACAAGATCAAGAAGATGAGGTACAATCTAACTCAACAAACTCGGACACTAGTGATAGTGATCGTGACACACACACTTCATCACCTACTCGATCTTTATGATTCATTAAGCAAAATGATGAAAGATTTTGAACACATTAAATCCTCACACACACTATTGAATGAGGAAAACAAAATTACTCAAAAGTCAAAACTCAAAGTCGAATAAGGAGCCGAGTACTCTAAGTCAAATAGTCATTGAAAATGAAAGTTTAAAGGTGAAAATGCTAAATTAGTAGCGAAAATTGCTACTATAGAAAAGAGGGAGAATGACCTCAAGAATGTTATTGCCTTATTCACTAAGGCATCTAAATCATTGGATGATCTTATTATGAGTCAAATAGAATGTGGAGACAAGACAAGCTTAGGATTTAATTCCTCCGTGCCATGTCAAACCTCAAGACTAATTTTGGAAAAAGGATCTTCAAGTCATGAAGAGTCCGAAAAATCCAAAACTCTAAATGTTGCACACACATTCACTCCAAAGCACAATACTAAGCAAACTGGCCTTGGTTACAAAGGAAAAGGAAAACGACCGATTGAGAGTCTTTGAAAGGATACCGAGAAGAGATTCAAATGAGTCCTCAAAGAAACTCCAAACAGAAAATACTCAGAAAGAAGAAGCGAGCTACCAAACATCCTTAAAACCCATAAAAGAAATGCATATGATGGGAATGGTAGAAAATATCCAAGCCAAGTGATTGGAATAATGTGAACCATCGGATGACTTATGGAATATAAGCCCAAGTGGCAAGGCCAGAACTCAACAAAGGCCATTCCAAAAGTAAAAGAGCTTTCATCAAAGACATATGCACCTAGGCACTACACTCAAAAACACCACAATTACCCAAGGAAGGCAATTGCTAAAACACATATGCGGGCATACGACAAAAGAGAGGCAATGTATGAACCTAGAATCCCCAAGCAATTTGCCAGGATTAATTATGATTATGGCACGATAGATGGCAACCCCTTAGAGTCAAATCATTTGGCTATAGGTTGGTTGGAGACAAGTATGGGTACCTAAAACTTAATTTCCTTGATTGCGGAGTTCAAGGAATGTACTGAGTGCCAAGGAACCTGGTACATGGATAGTGGTCATTCCGGACATATACGACAGAAATAAGAGAAATCTGTCAAAATTCAAGGAAGTCAAAGGAGCAAAAGTCATATTTGGAGGAAATGAAGCTCCTGGTGAAATAAGAGGCATTGGATCCATCAAGAGGAATGGATTAGAAATCACGATGATGTTGCATATGTTGAAGGACTCAACTTCAACTTATCGAGTATCGATCGGCTCTGTGACAAGGGCTACAATGTTGGATTCAACATGGGTATGTGCCAAATCAAAGATATTGAATCAAATGAAGTGGTACCGCAAGGATGTAGACAAAAAATATGTATGTAGTGGATTGGTCAACCGCAACACCCAACACATGTCTACTAGCAAAGAATACAAATGAATCAAGTTGGCTATGGCACAAAAAAAAGCCGAGTCACCGAATTTCAAAACAATTAACAAGTGGCAAGAAGTCATCTTGTAGAAGGACTTCCGGACTCGATATACAAGAAGGAGAGTATATGTGATGCATGTCGGAAGGAAAACAAATAAAGTCGTCATTCAAAGAAAAGACATGCCCATCCTCAACAAGAATATCTTTGATCGCTTCATATGGATCTATTTGGCCCAAAGGGAACCAACAAAGATAAGTGGAAAGAAATACACCTTGGTGGTAGTAGATGACTACTCAAGATATACATGGACAATATTCATGTGTAAGAAGAAAGAAACTCTACAAAAACTACCACAATTTGAAGAAAAGGATTCAAAATGAGAAGAGTCAAACTATTATCAAAATAAGATCGGATAGAGGAACCGAGTTTGTCAATGGAATAATAACTCGATTGTATTGAGAATGGTATTGGTCATGAACTATCACAGACAAGGACTCCACAAACGAGAATGGAGTTGCGAGAAAGAAGGAACAGAACTCTCAAAGAAGCGGCCAAGGACCATGTTAGCTGAATGCAGGTTACCAAAAAGATTTTGGGGCAAGCAATCAACACAACTTGCTACACCCAAAACAGGATGTATGATAAATGATACGGTGACAAAGACTCCCCTATGAGATCCGGATCGGAAGAAAACCAAATGTTTCATATTTGGAATATTTGGATGTAAATGCTTCATTCACAACAATGGCAAAGACAACCTAAAGGCTTTTGATGCTAAAGTCGATGAAGGTATCTTCTTAGGATACTCACCGAAAGCAAAGCCTCTGAATACTCAACAAAAGAACTATGGTTACGAGAAGAATCCATTCATGTAGTATTCGATGAGCCAAATGTAAATGGAGAAGACATCGAAGAGTCACCGATAAGTTGAATCATCCAACCATACGAGAAGAGTCCCTATGCTGAAGTCAAGCCGGAATTATCAATTCAAAGAAGATGAGATAGCCGAATCTCAAAAACAATTTGGAAAATTTGCAAAATAAGTGATTACGAGAGAGCGACAACAAAGAACAACACAGTACCGCAAGTCGATCAATCCGGCTAACTTACTCCAACCTGATGTAAGATGGTGAGAGACCATCCACGAAAACTTGTCATTGGAGATATAAGAGAAGGTGTCAAGACAAGATCTAGAACTCAACAAGAAGCTATGTTCACATGCTTCATCTCGCAAATAGAGCCAAAAGATGTGTCACAAGCATTGGATGACACACATTGGATTCAAGCTATGCAAGAAGAGTCAATCGGTTTGAAAGGAATAAAGTGTGGGAATTAGTGCAAAGACCCATACATCAAAATTTTATTGGCACCAAATGGGTATTCGAAATAAAATGAACGAGGAAAGCTCTGTGGTAAGAAACAAAGCAAGATTGGTAGCCAAAGGATATTGCCAAGAAGAAGGGATAGATTTTGATGAAACATTTGCCCCTCGTAGCAAGATTGGAAGCTATAAGGATGTTTCTTGCCTATGCAAATTCACAAGAATTTCATTGTATATCAAATGGATGTAAAAAGTGCATTCCTAAATGGTTTATTAGAAGAAGAAGTGTATGTTGAACAACCTCCGAGGATTTGAGCGAGAAGACTCTTGGAGACAAGGTATACAAACTCAAGAAAGCCCCCGTATGGATTGAAACAGGCACCCGTGAGCATGGTATGATACCCTGTCAGAATTTCTAACTCGAAAATGGATTCGCAAAAGGAAAAGTAGATAGAACGCTTTTCGAGAATTCAAGACAAGAAGAGTATCTTTGCTTGTTCAAATATATGTGGATGACATCATTTTTGGATCCACTAACAAAGAGTCATGTGAAAAAATTTTCAAACCTCATGCAAAGTAAATTTGAAATGAGCATGATGGGAGAGTGACATTCTTCCTTGGACTTCAAGTGAAACAATGAAGGATGGAACCTTCATAAGTCAAACAAAATACACCGGAGATTTAATGAAGAAGTTTGGTATGGAGGAGAAGTCTTCTCAGAAAATACCAATGAACACATCACAAAATGGACATGGATGCGGATGGCAAGCCTAGATCAAACAAGATACTGAGCACTTATTGGATCATTGCTCTATCTCACAAACTAGCGAGCCGACATCACTTTTCTTTGTAGGTGTATGTGCAAGATTTCAATCTGCTCCAAAAGAGAGCCATATGACAAAGGCTAAGAGAATCTTGAGATACTTGAAAGGAAGCCAAGAAGTAGGCTATGGTATCCAAAGGAAGGTGGATTCAAGCTAATTGGCTATTGATTCGACTATCTTTGGATGCAAAGTGGACGGAAGAGCACTTCGTGCACATGTCAAATGCTAGGAAACAAAACTCAATAGCCACCTCTACAACGGAATACATAGGCCAGGGCAAATTTGCGCCAAGTCCTATGGATGAGACAAGAATGAGAGATTACGAAGTTGAAGAAAAAGAAATTCCAATCATGTGTGATAACACAAGTGCAATTGCAATCACTCAAAATCCTGTGTTGCACTCAAGAACAAAACATATTGATGTCGATATATCACTTCATAAGAGATCATGTTGAAAAGAAGGACATCATCCTGGAATATATCTCAACGATAAACAACTAGTTGACATCTTCACAAAACCATTATGTGAGTCAAGATTTGAAGAACTCAAGCATGAGTTGGGGCTAATTGAGTGGTGGTGACACTCGGACAATCAAAGAAGAGAAATGGAACAGAAAAAGGGAGAAAAAGAGTTTGAAAACGTAAATCACTCGATGAATCACCAGTCGGAAAGACAACTACACCGAGTCGGTGATAGCCGAGTCGCTAAAAGAATCGTGAGAAGTAGAGTTAAATCAGCTAAGTGATAAGCTGAATAACTTATGAGCAAAGTGACAAACGCATCGTTTTGACTAAGCGGGAATGTTTTAAGGAACACGTCGGCATAATGATGATGTGTACGGACATAAAAGCCGCACACCAAGCTTATGATTGGATATAAATCTTTGCCGCATTAAATACGAGACATGAAATGCTCAATAGGCGTCAAAATCCAAGCCGTTGATTTCGATCACAATTTAAAAACGCCTACACGCCCTTTCATAAACCATATTTAAACCATTTTCGTCCTGTTTCTCTCTCGGACTTCTAAAACTGTTCATCTCTTTCTCTCAAAAGGCAAAGGCAAAATACTCTCGAAACCCTATCAACCTTCAAATCAAATTTCTGAGTTTTTTCTTTGATATAATCTGAGAAATGGCACCAACTTATGACTTTACTAAGTTAGGAAAGCAAATCCACACCGGTTCGACGGTGGATTTCGACGGAATGGTGAAGCGGGGTCCGATGACACCCTAGTAAAGAACATCGCCGAGAAGTTGGAAACGTCCGGATGAAACCATTTCTAACGCTAGAATATCCGATGACCTATGTGGAGGAGGTCACACAATTCTACGTGAATCCGAGATTCACGATGAAGGAATCAAGTCATCTGTTCATGGGAAGCAACACTATCACGCCAAGGATTTGGTGACTATTGCTCACTACCGGCGGAAGGAGCATCCGAGATTAAAGAGGCCGATGTAAACTTGGTGACGCATGGAAAAAAATAGCCAAGTCCGACTTTCTTTGATAAAATAATATACACAACAAACAAGAGATGCTGAAGGAGGATTATCACAAATTGTTGGACATAGTTGCCAAATGTATCGACATCAAATTTGGCGGCTTTGACCAATCAAAAAGGCAAAGCTGATTGTGATGGCTGCAATCATCGAAGAAAAGAAGATAAATCGGGTTGAGTTTATCTATAGCGCTCCCGAACGTGGGAACAAGTCCTTCAAAGAAGATGGCACATTTGGAGGATCCTCGGGATATGGCCTAGTGATTGGCCGCTATTGGAGGTGAAAGGAGTCCTCTTAGGCATGGGAAGGCTTTCCATGTTAACAAGAGAATTTCGTAGCTAACCTCTCGGCGCTCGGAGCGAGCTTACGCCAAGAGAGCGACACGATGAGGGGGAATCGGTGATCCCAAGATACACAATTTCTTCCATCGCGGCCAAGAAGAAAGCTGCCCTGCTTTTGCTAAGAAGACTGTTGCCCTGCAGGCAGAGTCACCGCTGGCCAGTCGTGTCACACTGCCCTGCGTGGTCGAGAAGGACTCACAAATACCTTCTCCGATCGTCAAAAGGAGGAGAACGATGCGACAAGCCAAGACGGCCGGCTCCTCGAAACAAACAAACACGGCCCCCCCGGCCGCCAAGACTCGAGAGGACACCGTCTCGAACCGAAAATCCCTGCGGTACAAACTAGGAGACGAAGAAGACTTGTCAAGCGATCCGAGAGGAGAAACCAGTGAGTCGATTACTCGGCTAGCACAAATACGGAGACTACTTTGGAGAAGTAGAGTCTCCGGATGTAGTTGATGAAACAACCAAGTCTCACAAAGGCGTCGTCGAGAGAGCAACCCGAAGACACAGATTGTAGCTCACACGGCTAAAGCACAAGAAGAACTGCCCGAGCGGATAGTGATGTAATGATCCTATCTCCACCTTACCCGGACATTCAAAATCGTCTGCGTGAGTGGAGGAAATGGAAGTTGAGCAAGTCGAGGAACAGTTCCAACGACTGAGTTCATAGAAGAAGAAGAGGAATCGCTAAATTTCCTTGGATTAACTCTGTGCTCCCGGCTCACGGATGAAGACAATCGCACGGACATCCTGCAGATCTACAAGGACAAGGAGAGAGAAAAGCAAGTCGAAGAAGCCAAGCACGAGAGAAGGCAAGCATCCGCCTATCTCGGCACCACGTAACACACACATCCTCTCCTTGATGTCTTCTCGGCGAAAGTGACGAGGAACCGGAGAATGCCGCCTACGAGAAGAGTTGCAAATGCAGCAAGCATTGCCTAATCAAGAATCCTTCACGAGCAAAGATTAATGGAGGGACTAGGAGAGTCCTCCGAACACAATGAAATCGATCCAATGGGAGTGGTTCGACAAATAGCCACTGTTGTTGCTTTGCTACCACTTCCCACTCACTCGTGAGAAGAAAGCGATAAGGGAGATGGCGATGAAATCGGGATAGTGGGGACCCCGGTCGAGCCAACCCCTATTGAAGGTGTCTACCACCGCCCCAACGGTGAGCAATCAATCAAAATGGCCGGGAGTTTGGAGACGAGTGACCCCATTCCAAGTCACTCACCGGTGTGCGCCCGGTGAGGGGAAACTCCCTCCACCGCAGCAAGGTTGGAGGATCTTTGCAGATGACTCCACAAAGAATGTAGGAGGCGAAGTAGAAAATTCAAACACAAGAAGAACACAAGTTGCCATCAACGAAGCTCGATAGTTGAGACTGTCTCGGTGAGGTGACAAGCTGCTCTGAAGGCTAATGACGCCGCTGATGCGGTCGAGGCACGAGGAAGGAACAGTACCGGGAGTTAACACTGGGCGATGAAAGTGCAATCCATGGGGTTGAGACTCCAATGTATGCCATGTAGAAGACCCTAAGACAGTGACATCGTCGAAAGGGAGGACTAAGACCTCGCAGGTAGAGAGACTAGCTGGAGGAAATGAAGGCCACGGGAGGTTGAGACTTCCCGGGTAAAAGCAAACGGTAGTAGAGAACATCCCTCCTGGTATCATCGACCCATCCGAGAAGGAGATCGGCGCACTTCATGATTCCCGGACAACCCCGATGTCACTTTTCTCGGGATCGAGGAGTCGAAGAAGAAGGCGAGTCATCCCCATGACAAATCCAAAAGACTCACGGATGTTCCAAGCACGAGCAAGTCGATCCCAAGACTACTCGTCAAACCTTTAATTTTGATGATGAGCCACCAATGGAAATCTCATCATCGTCCGATGACGCTCGATAAGGCCGAGGACTAGTCTCATCGAAATGGAGAAATCACCGAGACCAACGAAGGCATTAAGACATGAGAGGCTCGGTAAGCCGGGTCTACTTCACAACGAACCCAGTGAACAAGAGACCACCGCTCGAGGCTCCTCAAGCTGCAGCGAGATCGATTCCCAAAAAAGAACTTCACGCGCACCGCTCATCATCGAAACAGATCCCGGTTGGCGGTGATGAATCTTTTGTAGAATCTTTCCCTTTCTCACCGGGAGATACGAACTCCACGAAGAGTCGAAACGAGCAAGCACGCTATTACAAACCAGCTCCTGTTCTTCCATCGACACCATTGTTCCACTAATTATGACTTCGATGATCTTTGTATGGCCATCACCGGCAATGCACGAATCACCAAGCTCGAGAAGTGTTCAAGGCACTCTTTGCTTTGAGATTGAAAGGATGGAGAGGCATCGAGGCCTCTTTGGACATGCGATTGGACAACGAGATGCCACCCTTACAAACCGATTTAAGAGGCATAACAGATTCGGATAAGGGAATGGTGGCAACAAAGAAGAAACAATGCGTGTGGAACAATGGTGAGATACTTGACAATTGTTCAACAAGTCTGGCCGGTGTGGAGAGTCAAAATACGATGCAAAGACGAAGGCGAGAGAACACATTGAGCATATGCATGAAGCTCACACTCGCCGAGATCAAGCCTGCTGCGTGAGCAACATACAAATGATCTACAACGTTTGGAAGAACACATGACAAGAAAATTCAGCCTTTCTTATGGGTGAGATGAAGCCGATTTCAAGCAGAATCCAACGCTACTCGATGCGAATTCCGTCCGCATACAACGCAGCGGACTTGAAGCGAACTCAACCATCGAAGATTTCGACTTCATGCTTGCCACATGTTCCCTGGGTTCCTCTATCCTTCGATGATGCCAAAAAGGGGAAGAGGAATACCTTAAAGCAAAGAAAAATCAAGCCGAAAGAAATGAGCGGTGAGAAGGAAAATCACCGAGGAAGTCTTGAAACAAAAGAAAGGAAAGCTTGTTGAGGGGGAAGGATCAACGGATGTGACATTGATGATTGCACAAACCCCCAACAAGGTCCTGTCACACGTGACATTATAAGCGGCAAACTCCTCAGTGACTCTGCCACTCCAACACTCTGTTTGTATCTATGGTGAAAAGAGAAAATCAATTGAAGCGAGGGATGAAGGAAGTGGAAGGAAGAATGGATGCCAGGGTGATGAACATCTTGAAAGAACACGGAGGCATTCCGGTGAGAGAGAGACACCTATGCCATCTCGGATGTCGGGACGAGCCACGATCGGTCGATGAATTTAAAACGCTCGAGTCCGAGGGATACTTTGCAAATATGTCTATGGCTCAAGCTTGGGACTGTCTTGGGAAAAGGGTCTCACATTATGTGAAGAAGGCGACGGCGACAGACAACCGATCGCTCTGCGGTCACTCCACCGGTCACTCACCGGAAAGAAGACCCTGATTCGATATCGCCCGAGGAGGTAGAGGAAGAAGCGATGAGTGGAGGAAGAAGCTTGGACCCAGGCCTCTGCCCAAGAATATTGAATACGTAGATCCAGGGGAAGAAAGGAGGGATCTCTTTGGTGGAAACTTGACCAAGTGGCAAATTTGAAAGTGGCTAAAACTAACGCCGAGTATGCAAAAAGAATAGAAGAAGAAAACAAGAGACAAACTCAGCTATGGCGGGAGAGACAGAAAGAATAAGAAAAGATGAAGGCGCCGAGGAATGCATATGAGAAGAAAAAGAAAGGCGGTGACGACGAGAAAAAGAGAAGAAGAGAAGAAGATCTTTGAACAAGATGAAAGAAGGAGGCAAAGGAGATGAAGTGTTCTTTGTCCAACCCTTCGTGTATTTTATTATGTAAATACATACAATGTAAGTCTTACGTAATAAAGGTATAAATAATTTAATTTTTGTGAAGACAATTATATGCTCACGATACACCTTGTAATTGTGTTGAGGAACAAGAATGATATGATCAATAAAAAGAATTGATTAAATGCATACATTCTATGTCAATACACTATCTGTATGTATCATTCTTTGTTTGCATTTTTAAATGATTTAAGTTTTGGCATCATCAAAAAGGGGGAAATTGTTAGGAATTTTATTGTTTAGATTTTGATGAATGCCATGTAAAACTTAGAATAGAAAGTTGGCACCCCAATTCTTGCTTTTAAAAAATGTATTGTAACAATTAAAGTGGCCAAGTGAGTTAAGTCGGCTACGCCTTAACATGCAAGAAGACAATCAAAGACTGAAGGAAGACTTGACTGCGAGAGCACTGGTATGGCAAAGAAGAGTAGACAAGAACTCTCTTTGGAAAAGCAAACAGATGCGGTGAGTGGAGCGTCGATCAAGTCAACTCAAGAAAAGCCAAGTCTCAAGTTGAAGTGATGAAGAGTCATCCAATGATTGGAAGGTGACTCTAAGTCACCTGGGGAAAGCAAGGAAATGCGGTCAAGTCGAGATAATCGTAAAAGAACCGTTGCGAAAATCAAGAGATTTACTTAAACAAGTAATATCTCCATACCACCTTTCTTGGAGTGCTTAGTCCCTGAAGCGTGCAAAAGGAATGAACCAATGGGAAGCACTACACCGTGTTAGAACTCGAAAAGGTGAAAGAACAATTCATACGAGGAAATGGCAATTCCAAGGACTGCAAACCAACGATTTGAAAAGTGACTTTCAAAAATAAGCTATCTTTTCAACGGGCAAATTTTTGAAAGTTCACTATAAAAGGCTGAGGAGTTTGTTTGAGAAAAGTGGGATACATGTATGACACACTTGAGATATACAAGCTTATTAGAAAAAAATCGAAACATTCTCAATCCTCAAGCTACATTTTTGAAGTACATCAATCCAACACTTACCTGTGAAGGAAAGAGAACTTCAATCAGTTGAAGAGGAAAATATCGAAAACAAGGGGTCTACATTCCGGAAGGATTGTAGAAAGGTTCAAGGCTGAACCAGTCTTAAGCTTTTGGAGGGCTTCGTGATCAAATCCAAAGAGCTTGAGCAAGTGAGTGTAGTAACAAAGCAGCTGCCTGTGAAGAAGGTGAGTCATACGAGAAGCCGGTTTGAGTGATCAAGGCGTCTCTCATCGAGTCCCTAAGGATCAAGTCATTTGTTGTGATCAAGACTTGTATCGACGGATATTACCCACTTTGTAAACCGATCATTACTTAGTGGATTCCTCCGGGAGTTGGAGAAGAGAGGAGTAGAAGAATTACCCCATCTTGAACCTCTATAAAAACTTTACCGTGTCATTTACATTTCAAATTTAAATTCTTGCACTTTTAACTCGCTTATATCTGTGATAAATTTGCTATCCATTTGATAAAATTATAAGTACTAAATCAAGCTCTAAAATCTTGCTTAATCAAACATAAGGGTGTTAAGTCTTCTGAAAATAAAACCACGGTTGAGTTAAATTATAGCCAATACAGTGAGTTACTCCATCAATGGCTCAAACGAGTGCATTTGAGAGATTAACTCTCTTGAGTGACTAATTCGATTGTCCATCAAGGACAGGTGTGTAGAATCAACTCTGTAGATTTAAAAGGACTAAATTGAAAATTTGGTAAGGTTTATTCAACCCCCCATTCTAAACCTTACACTTACACCCCTTGGGACCTACACATTTGCGGACATGTACTAGATATAATCATTCGAATGTTATGTTTTGTTTTAATTAGTTATATGTTGCTTTCTTGTATTGTGTTTTTTGCATATATGAAATAAAAAGTTATATTACTACAGGTGAAAAATAATAGACACCAAATAGAAAATGCATTAGCCATGTCCAAAATTACAATGGTTATTATGGCTTGTAAAACTGTTGTAATGCTTCAAAACCACAATGGATATAATCTATTGTGTATTACAATAATCGATCGTTGTCGTAGATGGTGTTGTAAAAAAGTTCGCTCAATGACAACAGATTATAACCGTTGTCTTATTATTAACGACAATGGATTTAAACCGTTGTCATTGAGCGGACTTTTTTACAACACCATGTGCACGACAATCTGCAGATATTGTAATACACAACGGTTATATCCATTGTGTATTAGCGAAATTCTTATAGTGAATGCTCAACACATCCGAGTTATAGTGATATCAAATAATATTGTCACAAAATTCAATATTAATTAGTGTTGATTTCAAATGTTGTCACTATTTTAATTAGAAATAGTGACAAATTTTGTTTCCCACCAACAAAAAAATGACATGAAATTTTACATTGCAAAACATACGATAGCATAAATAATTGTCACAAATACTTGACAATTCTAATAAATAGTGACATCCTGGAAATCTTATCACAAATTTTTCTTCCATTTAGTGATGACATTAAATGTTGTCATTAATTCGCATAGTAATAGTGACAATTTTTATTTTATGTCAATACTTGAAGATGACCTCAAATGTCTGTGACAAAATTTATTGACAACAATAAAATGGTCACTAATACTTAATGCTTCCATTAGTGATGCTTTAGAAAATATTGTCACATATTTTTCTTATAATTAGTGATGAGTGCACATGTTGTCACTATATGATATAGTAATTGTGACAACTTTTATTTCCCGCCAACACCAAATATGGCGCCAATTGTCTAGTGACAATATTTAGTGACAAAATTTAAAATATCACTAATTATCATTACTTCAAATTACTAGTGATATATCAAAATATTGTGGCAACAAACACACCTTTAGTGACAATATTACTTTGTCGTCACTACTAAATTTTTGTCACTAGATATACTTTTTCTTGTAGTGCACTATCCACACTTCATCATGTAAAGCGAGATAGATGAGCACGCATACGAATTTTCCGAGTCATCAAATTCCTCAATAGTGAACATGGGAATGTGTGTCAAATTTGCTTCCATGATAATACCTTTCTTTGAAAAAAAAATGATTTTTGAAAGAGCAAGTGTTAAAAGTTTCTTTGAAAGATTGGAGATCTAGTTGATGAACCATGCGGAAGGTTCAATGAACCAACCGCTCCGATACCACTTGTAGGTCCCAAGGGGTGTAAGTAAGGTTTAGAAGGGGTTGAATAAACCTTACCAACTTTTTGATTTTAGTCCTTTTAAACTATTACGAGTTAATACAATGCTAAGTCCTTGAGGGACGGCTAAGTTAGTTAATCAAATTGAGTTAGCCACTCAAATGGACTGATAGAGTTGTTGATAGAATAACTCAAATTGTGATAAGTTTTTCAAATTGGAAGACTTAACACCCATGAATTTGATTTAACTTCATTTTAACACTTGATTTTAGCATTTAGTAATTTATCGGTTGGATAGCAAATTTTCAATGGATATAAAATATGTGTGCAAGAATGTAAATATCTTTGAAATGTAAATTACACAAGTAAATTTTATAGAGGTTCGAAGATGGGATAATTCTTCTACTCCTCTCTTCTCCAACTCCTGGAGGAATCCACTAAGTAATGATCGAGTTCACAAAGTGGTTATCGACCAGAGACAAGTCTTGATCACGCACCGACTTGCTCCTTGGACTCGATCGGAGATGCCTTGGTCACACAAATAAGCTTCTCGTCCGACTCGGCTTCTTCACGAAGTCGCTTGCTACTTCACTCACTTTCTCAAGCTTCTTGGATTTGATCACGAAGCCCTCCAATAACTTGAGATTGGTTCGACCTTGAACCTTCCTACAATCCTCCTTGGAAAGTAGACCCCTTTTGATTCTTCAAAAGTTTCCTCTTCAACATTTGAAGTTATCTTTCCTTCACGACTTGGTGTTGGATCGATTTCCTTCGAGATTTAGGCTTGAGGATTTTGCTTGAATATCTTGAGAATATTTTGCGGGTTACGAGTTTAAATAATGCTTGATTTCTCGGGTGCAAGGTAACCTTTTCTCAATGAAATTCCTCGGCCTTTTATAGTGAACTTTCAAAAATCGCCCATTGAAGAGATGGGCTGATTTTCAAAAAGTCACTTGTGTTCGATTGGCTTGTCTTTTCTTGGTCTTGATCTTGAGATGTAGACTTTTCCTCGTATTAAATGAATGTTCGGCTTTTTCGAGGATCGACACGAGGTGCGATGCTTCCCATTGGTTTATTCCTTTTGCACGCTCGGGATCGAGCACTTTAAGACATGGCGATGGAAATATTACTTATTTAAGTAAAGTTCTTGACTTACGTACAAACGGATTCTTTTCGATTAACTCCTCTTTGCATCCGCCTTTTCCCCAGGTGATTTGAGTCGCTTCAATCATTGAAAGACTCATCTGTCACTTCAACTTGTGACTTGGCTTTTCAAGTTGACTTAATCGACTCTTCACACACTGTCCCCTCACCAAGTTACATCTTCGATCGAGTCTTTGGTCTTCTATCTTGGCCATACTCGTTGTTCCTTAGCGGAGTCTTCACTTCACTTCTTGATTGACTTCTTGTATTCCCGCCATATCCTTGACTTGACTCATTCATTCGGCCCTATCTATTACAATGAGAATTACAAGGAAAATGGGGTGCCAACATTCTAATCTAAGTTTTACATGGCATTCATCAAAATCTACAAAATAATTTCCCAACACTTAAGCATCGGAGGGGTTTCTTTATTACAATCCCTGTAATGACTCAATTTTATGAAATTAAAGTATTCTAAAATATTATTAAGAAAACACGAATTTATAAATTAAAGTGATGCCAATAATTATCATAAAGTTGATTTAGAATTTTTAATTCTTAAGAAAAAAATATAATGATGATAATAAAAATAATTATAATTATAATTATTTTCCAAATTAAGTATCCAAAAATTATTTCAAGCATAAACCTAAAAAAATTAAAGACATAAATCCAAAATTTAGTCCGATCATAATTATTTAAAATATAAATATATCATGATTTATTCCACCACCCACAACATCATATCTTCAACTGGATTCCTCAACCTGAAAGTCACGATAATAATAGGGTTGAGCTTCATATCGCTCAGTAGGGATATATCTGTCAATATTTAATATAACATTAAAAGCATTCACATAATTACAACAGTAAATTCATTAATTTCCTCTTTTTCCTCGATCGCGATTCTTGCATAGCATTGCGTGTTCACCCCAAGATAAATTTGATCCCGACTCTTTTCATGGCCCCTAGCTTGTATGAATTTATTTCCTCTTGACATATATTGCAATCAATGAAGTACAATCATGAAATATTAAATAAAGACAAATAATATAGAAATCCCTACCTTAATAATCACATATATTCTATATAGAAAAATGAACAATAAAAGTTCAAGTCCTCGACCCTTTTCTTTTCTACATTAAATAAAATTATATAATTAATGTGTGATTTTTATATATCATACTAATTAATGAAATAATTTGTAAAAATAAATATTGAAATAAGCTTGTGAATTGGGAATTATATATATATATATATATACATATACATAGAAAACTTGAATAATAAGTAGAAAAAATATCATACCTTATAATTATTTGAAATTTGGTGTAAAATTTGTGTAAGAAGTTATACATATTTATACTTATTAATTCTAATCCCTAAATAAGCTCTAAAATAGCCCCTACAATAAACCCCTAAACTAACCTCTAACATAACCCCTAATTTAACCTCTAAGTAAAATATTGATTATAATATTAATAATTAAGATAATGATAAAAACATAATAAATATAACATGTATATAATTTTATTAAGAAAGGATACACATAATATTATTGATAATTATTAGTATAATAAAGATAACAATAATATTAATATTTAAGTGTTCTAATTATATTTTTTAAATCGGGATATTACAATCCTGAGCTCTTCTAATAATCGGCGTATTGTAGGTCGGTTCCTCCACAAGAAGTACCTTAACTACTGGAGTTACCCTTACTCTTGGACCAAATACCTTAGAAGGAGTAATCTACATATTGTAGTAACATCATTTTGGCATCATCTTGGGGCGATGAATGCCATCTATAGAGGACCAGTGTATGAAAGCTCAACTCGAGTTAGGAGGTCCCTCTGCGTATATCTAGAAGAATGCATTTTCAATATGCGAAGATCATGTCCCTACAAGAACCAAAAAGATTATCGCGATGATATTGATTTACTCCCCGAAAGATTCCGAAAAGGCTCAAAATGTATCTTAATCATATCACCATTTGTTATAGCCAATTTCTAGGTTAAAAAAGTCTTAATTGGCATCGACACTTCAATGAACATCATGTTATATCGGGCATTTCACCAGTTAGGATTCGAAGACTCCTTTCTTACCTGGGTTGGAACATCATTTCAAGGTCTCCATCACGAAAAGATACCCATACTAAGAGAGATTGCTTTCCCTTTTGTTAGAAAATATATTTGTATAGATTTTGATGATGCTTATAAAAATATGTATTAGGAAGTTGACACTCCAATGTGTTGTAATTTCTTTTTGTAATAGATAGGATGTAAGCTATCTTAAAGTAACTAAGTCATAATTCAAAGGACTCTCAGAAGACTTGCTGAAGTTGGTTTTTAGAAGACTCTCAGCTGACTAACGGAGTTTCAGAAGACTCTCAACTGAATATCAAAGTTGTCTAATATGGAAAGTATAGATGCAATAATAAAAATGACGACTTGAATTCATAAAATGTAATTCTAAAATATGATAATATAATATGACATTTTGAATAGCATGACATAAAAAATTGCATACTTTAAGTAATCCGACGAGATATGATGGAGGTGGATGTCACTAGAATATTTTATTTTTAAAATATTTGAAAGATATTTTTTTCTAAACGAGTCTCTGACGTAACCGTAGCTACTCGATACCACTTGTAACGACCCCATTTTATGAAATTAAAGGATTCTAAAATATTATTAAGAAAACACGAATTTATAAATTAAAGTGATGCCAATAATTATCAAAAAGTTGATTTAGAATTTTTAATTCTTAAGAAAAACAAATATAATGACGATAATAATAATAATAATAATAATAATAATAATAATAATAATTATTATTATTATTATTATAATAATTCTTCCAAATTAAGTATCCAAAAATTATTTCAAGCATAAACCGGAAAAAAATTAAAGACATAAATCCAAAATTTAGTCCGATCATAATTATTTAAAATATAAATATATAATGATTTATTCCACCATCCACAACATCATATCTTGAAAGGATTCCTCAACCCGAAAGTCATGATAATAATAGGGTTGAGCTTCATCTCGATCAAGGGGATATATCTGTCAATATTTAATATAACATGAAAAACATTCACATAATTACAACGAAGAAATTCATTAATTTCCTCTTTTTCCTCCTCGATCGCCGGCGATTCGCATATAGCATTGCGTGGTCACCCCAAGATACATTTGATCTCGATTCTTTTCATGGCCCCTAGCTTATATGAATTTATTTCCTCTTGACTTATATTACAATCAATGAAGTACAATCATGAAACATTAAATAAAGACAAATAATATAGAAATCCCTACCTTAATAATCACATATATTCGATGTAGAAAAATGAACAATAAAAGTTCAAGTCCTCGACCCTTTTATTTTCTACATTAAATAAAATTATATAATTAATATGTGATTTTTATAAATCATGCTAATTAATGAAATAATTTGTAAAAATAAATATTGAAAGAAGCTTATGAATTGGGATTATATATATATATACATATACATAGAAAACTTGAATAATAAGTAGAAAAAATATCATACCTTATAATTATTTGAAATTTGGTGTAAAATTTGTGTAAGAAATTATACATATTTATACTAATTAATTCTAACCCCTAAATAAGCTCTAAAATAGCAACTACAATAAACCCCTAAACTAACCTCTAACATAACCCCTAATTTAACCTCTAAGTAAAATATTGATATAATATTAATAATTTTATTAAGAAAGGATATACATAATATTATTTGTCATGCCCCAAATGGGACGCGACGACGATCCACAACTTAAATACAAGTAAACCAAACATTCTAGACGAATATCATCAAAATCCAATGGAACAGTAGTCTAAATAGCAAAATGAAATAAAGACACATGTTACAACTTATAGTCCACAATATCAATAATCCAAATTACATCCCCCCGATATGATCTAAAGATAACAACTTAAAAGTCAAAGGGTCCTACGCCCTTCGATTACAAACCAAAATGAAAAGAAATACGAGGAGTCCAACAACAAACACAAGAAAAGAGTCCAACAACAACAACAAGAATTAGTAAGTCCAACAACAAATAATAGTAACAAGTCCAAAGAACATCAATCAACAAACTATAGTAAATCCAACAAGCAGAGTACAAGGGCTCAATCCGTAGTCGGTTCGGCATCTTCAACGATGTCCTCATCTAAAGGTTAGAAAATAGGTGGGGATGAGACGAAATATCAGTGGATGGGGTGATCGTGTGCAAGTGTGGCGATATATAGTTAATGCAAGAAAACAGCTTATATGAAAACGCGTGAGTATGATGCATGAATTCACACACACGTCCACACGCGTCGTGATAAATGTATTTAAGTAATATACTTATACGATTCAATAAAACGATTCGTGGTCACACAGGCACTATGTGATTCGAGGCAAGACAGTAGAATGCGTGCGGAATGTAACGCCAATCCCATGCAAGACAAATAATGGTTGCGTGCGGTTTGTAGCGCCAACCAATGCAAAACAAGTAAGCGGTTGCGTGCGGTTTGTAGCGCCAACCAAATGGATCCGATAACTCCGGAATCGTGTGGATCGACAACGATTCCTTCGTTCTTCCTTGTAACTCCCGGGCAAGATGGTCAAGACCTGTCACCTTTTTCGCTCCGTAGGCAAAGACAAAATCCACAAAGTGGAGCTTGCAAGGCTCGGTTTATCATAATCATGATTATACCTCAAGTACTACGACCCGCTTCCCTTGACACTCCGTCCCTCGGTTGCGGGATTAGGGCGATG
Source organism: Rehmannia glutinosa (assembly GCA_016081115.2). Taxonomy (NCBI): domain Eukaryota; kingdom Viridiplantae; phylum Streptophyta; class Magnoliopsida; order Lamiales; family Orobanchaceae; genus Rehmannia; species Rehmannia glutinosa. The sequence continues at coordinate 308,210 of JABTTQ020000519.1, read as the reverse complement.
GGGCCTAAGAGTGGAATAGCAGGTAGAGCTGCCTTGGTTCCATCATCCCGACGTATCCATTCTTACATTGTGAGCTCGACACACCAAGTTGACTCTTCGAGCAGAAAGTAAATACAAGTACAAATCAACCAGCAATGAGTATTATTGATTGAGTAAGCGATTCAGAAATTTTTTGAAAATTCACGAGTAGCAATATGGCGTTGGTGGAGTTATTTGGATGAATATGATTATCGAAGGATAAGAAATCTTCGATATCTTGAAAGATTAGGTGGAACATAAGTCCCGTTATAGATTCAAAACTGCAAGACGGCGAAGTCGCCCTGCGATCGGGTATTAATCGGTCGAATCGGTCCGATAAGTCAAGGGTTTTTTTGAGAAAATAAAATACTTTAATTAAATCTCCAAGTCAGAGGGTCCAGGGCTATTTTAGTAAAAGAGAAAATAATTCGAGTTAGGTCCTTTATAAAAGAAAAATTACAATTTAGCCCCGTTTTGTAAAAACCAAAACCTTTGGGTTAAAATTGAATAAATAAATATCCCGACCTTGAAAAATTATGAGGTCAGTTCCTAAATTCTACAAATTGTCCAGAGATTCAGGTTTTTAAAGTTTTGAGGTCGAGTTTTTTTAAAATTCTCACATTGACCCCAAATTTGTTGAAATTGCCAATTCGGACCTCAAGTTTAAAATAATCGGAACTCACAAACCGGAAGGGCTTTTAATGTGATTCCAGTTGAAAAATGTCACTAAGGTTAGTGGAATATTGGAACAAAAATATTTTTAAAAAGAAATAAGTTTAGGTCCTTTAACTTTTGAAAATATCATTTTTGTCCCATTTTGAAATAATTGCCTTTAAGGCTTTTAGGGGTCCAATTGTTATGAAATTTGAACCTTGGGTCCAAAATATAATTACGTTAGAGTTAAGTTAGTATTTCCAGGTGCATGGGCTGCACAAGTCCTAGAAATTTCATTTGGGTCCTCAAGTTTAGTCTTTTACACTTTAATCCCTCAATTTTAGAAAATTACTTTCCAAGCCCTAAACACTTGGATTTTTGGAATACATTTAAAATATGTCATTTCCAGAACCTTAAGAGTAAAAATTTCAAATTGTAAAATTAAGGTCTGGTACAGTTTCAAAATTTGCAAATTAGCCCTTAAACTTTTAAAATTTTACAATCTAGTCCTTGGGCCTTTAAAGGTTGATTTTATTTATCTTAAAACTCTTAAAACTTTATTAAAATGTCCAAAAGTCATTTTTGAACCTGATTACAGTCCCAAAATTCGAAATTTGCAGAGGGGTCCTTTAACTTTCATTTTCTTGCAATTTAGTCAACCAATTTTCCAATTTTGCATTTTTGAGTCCAAAATTGAAATTTAATCAATTATGCTCGACTTTTCCAGGTTATAAGTCATCCAAAACATGGATTTCAAAGATCATACACATGCATGTCCAATTCATACAAGAATTCATCAAATAGAACATTAAATTGTACATGCATGCACCTAAAATTCAATAAATAGCAATTTTGAGCAACTCTTGAGAATTTTCATGATTTGATACATAAAATTGACATGCAATACATAGATTATATATCTCAAGGGCTCATGATCAAAATTCTACATGCATTTTAATAAAAACACCTAAAGGTTGGAAAGTATTTTTCCACCCACCTTAAAATTGGAAAATTGTGAAATAAAAGGATAAATTTCACAACTTTGGATGAGGTCACTTAGGTCAGCCCCTAAGTCAAGAAATATCAAAAATTTGGAGTTAGAAAAATGAGAGAAAAATTAAGGAGAAAAAGAAGGAGATAAGAAAATTGGAAAGACTACACTTTACCTTGTGTAGTAGGTAATTTGAAACTAGTTGAAGCTTCAAATTTGGAAATTTTGGTTCAATTCCAAAATCACCTAAGGTCAGCCCATATTTCTCAAAAATGAAAAAAGGGTGTTAAAATTTGAAAAAAAAAATAGGAAGAATAAGAAAGAAGGGCTCTAGTGTCCAATTCTTACCTTGTAGTCCAAATTTCTCCACTAATTCTTCTTCAAGTCTTCTAATTAGGCCACCATGCATGCATGTCTTCAAGTGGTTTTCTAAGTACCTCAAAATCCAAAATTCAAGCTTATATTAAAAAGAGAAGGTGATGAGTAGTAAGAATTTAAGTTGAATTGAGGAGTGAAATTTCTTACCTTGAGATAGAGGGTGTTCGAATTTTTGGTGTTTAAGTGGTAAGATTGTTTGTTTTGCTTTAGATGTTTGAAGAAAGAAAGTATGTTTGATGTTAGGAAGAAGATGTTCTTGAAGATATGAAGATGGGTTTGAAGGTGTGAAGGACTTGTGTTTGAATATTTGAAGATGTGAAGAAGTGGTACTTGAAGATATGAAGAACTTATGTTTGAAGATTTGAAGATGTGAAGAGTTGGTGTTTGAAGGTTCAAGATGTGAATGATTTTGTGTTTGAAGATTTGAAGATGTGAATGAATTTTAGAGAGAGTTAGAGAGAAGGAGGAGAATTTGCTTGAGAGATTAAAATGTGTTGGATGAAAAAATTTTAACCAAATTTTGTGTAAAATGGCCATGTTGGTCGCTCAACATTAGGGAGGAGAGAGAGATATTTTTTTTTTTGATTAATTTTGTGTCTTGAAATTGTCTCTTGCATGGAGACAAAAGGGTGGTCAAAGGTATGGGCAAGGTATGGGAAGAGAAGGAATGTTGGGAAGACTCCAACATGTTGGGAAGTTTAATAATAAAGAATTTATATATGAGATGATGTGTATAATGTTTGAATTAATGATATTTCTACACCAAAATTCATCACCAATGCCGTCCACTATAGGGGTAATTTGGTAATTCCATATATTTTATTTTTTGTCCCAAATTTGATGATAATAGTTGAAATATATCAATCTCCAAAATAATTAGTGATTTCCTTGATCACTTATAAGTCTCATGATCACTTAATCTAAATCAAAATCTTAATTCTCTAAAGTAAAAGTCTCTAAAATAAATAGTCTCTTAAAATTATAAGGTGACTAATAAATACAAAAATAGTAATAATGATCAATCAAGTGATCATAAATGCAAAATAGAATTAATAAATGATCATGATCACAAGTAATAAATAAAATGAAATAAAATACAAAATATATATATATAATTACCCGTCAAAGTGACGCGGTAAAATAGTCGATCAATACATAGACGACAAAAGGATCAATCATAGTTCGGAAAAATCGGGGGCTTCACATCCTCCCCTCCTTAAAAGAATTTGGTCCCCAAATTTTCTTCAGAATAGTTCTGGATATTGATTCCTCATGTCTTCTTCCATCTCCCATGTTGTCTTCGTCTCGGTTGTGGTTCTGTCACACCACTTTAACCATCGGAATCTCCTCTTACGCAATCGACGTGTCTGTGATTAATGATCCGGATCGGCCTCTGTTGGATAGATTTTCCATTAGAGGAGAAGTATCATGAGTGATGATGTGTTCGGGATCTTTTTGATACTTCTTCAATCTTGATACGTGGAATACATTATGCATTCCCGCATATGGTGCTTTGTAATTGGAGTCCTGTAGGCTAACTTCCCGATCCTCCTGTAAAATTTTGTAAGGTCTAACATATCTCGGACTCAACTTGCCTCCTTTCTTCTGGATTGATTAATCCTTTCCGTGGTGAGAGTCCGAGAAATACTTCATCTCCGACTTCAAATTCTAAATCCTTTCTTCTCTTGTCCGCATAACTCTTTTGGCGGCTCAGTATGCGAATCGCTCCTTGATCGGCTTGACCTTCTCCATGGTCTCTGAACTAAGTCGACCTTTGGAATCGAGGGCGACTTTCATTTCTCTTTCGAGTCCATTGGTCATCAATCTCCCGTGTAGTGGGGATCTACATTTTCGCCCATATAATGCCTCGTAGGTGCCATCCCAATCGTGGCACGATAATGTTAGTGTGAATCCCAACTTCCTTGAAAATCCAATGTGCGGGCTCGCAAAGATATCTTCAAGGGTTTGAATTGTTCGCTCAGACCGTCCATCGGTTTGTGGATGTCTTTGTTGTCTTTGAAACTTAGCGAGGTACCCAATTCCTCGTGCAAGCACTTCCAAAATCGGAGACAAACCTCGGGTCTCTGCTTGATACTATGTCGACTGGTACTCCATGCGGTCGAATGATTTCTGGATATAAATGCAGTGCAAGTTTTTGCAAGCTATCGGTTTTCTTGATGGGTAAAAAGTGTGCGATTTCGTGAGTCGATCTACAACTACCCAAATAGCATCATGGCCTCCTCTGGTCCCTTGTAGATCCGTCATGAAGTCCATCGTTATGTGTTCCCATTTCCACTCGGGAATTCTCAATGGTTGTAGTAAACCAGATGGTCGTTCTTTGCTCTCGCTTTTATTCGTTGACAAGTCAAACATCTCGCAACGAATTCCGCTACCTGGTTCTTCATGTTTACCCACCAATAACTCCATTTCAAATCCTTATACATCTTGTTTCCTCCAGGATGTATAGTGTATTTCGAACGGTGTGCTTCTCGAGAGATTCTATTCCTAATCTGCTCATCACTCGGTACACAAACTCGATTAAAATCGATAACTCCATCTTCATGTACCGAGAATTCGATCTTTCTCCTTTAAGTATCGTCTCTTTCGGTTTATGAAGATGTGCATCTTTCTCTTGTGCTTCCTTGATTTCATTCAACGGTCGAGTTTAATTGAAATATTAGCACATGAAATCGAGTATTGGTTCTCATCGATTCCAATTGCTCGACTCTTATAATGATTCCCACTCTTGAATCATAAGTCCGGCTAAGCTCGCCTTTACGCTTGGGCGTAGAGCGCTCGGACGTTAGCTTTCCCGAGATGGTATTGAATATCAAAGTGATAGTCCTCGATCAATTCCATCCATCTTCGTTGCCTCGTTGAGGTCTTTCTGGGAGAATAGATACTTCAAGCTCTTATGATCCGTGAAAACCGTGAATGTTGCTCCGTAGAGATAGTGTCTCCATTTCTTTAACGCGAACACTGTTGCTGCAAATTCCAGATCATGCGCTGGATAATTGGCTTCATACGGCTTGAGCTTTCGTAATGCATAAGCGATGACCTTTCCTTCCTGCATGAGCACTGCTCCTAGTCCTTTCTTTGATGCGTCCTTGTCAGAGACGACAAAGTTTTCGGTTCCCTTCGGAAGGGCTAAGACTCGGAGATGTAGTAAGTCGTTTCTTGACTCTTGAAACTAACCTCGCACTAGTCATTCCACTCAAACTTGACTTCTTCCGGTTAGTCGAGTGAGTGGTCCGGCTATCTTGGAGAAATCCTGGATAAATATTCGATAATATCCAAATAGTCCTAGAAACTCCCGATTTCCGTTCTGAGACTCGGGTTGTTTCCAATCAACCACTGTCTGTACTTTTCAAGGATCTACTGGCGATCCTGATGTCGGATATTATATGTCCCAAGAACGTGACTTCACTTAGCCAAAATTCGCACTTGCTAAATTTGGCATACAACTTATGCTCTCGTAGTGTCTACAAAACGATTTTCAGATGACGTTCATACTATTCTCTAGACTTAGAGTATACGAGTATGTCATATTGATCCAAATAAGGTTGAAAGACTCGATGCATCGAGATCCATAAATGCTTTCTTTGGTGCATTCGTGATGACATCGAAAGGCATCACTACAAACTCGTAGTGTCCATATTGGGTTTGAAATGCGCTTTGGAAATGTCTTCTTCACGGATCTTCAGTTGGTAATATCCTTGTTGTAAGTCAAACTTCGAGTACACTGTCGCTCCTTGAAGTTGATCAAACAGTTCGTCTATTCTCGGGAGGGGATATTTGTTCTTGATGATCACGCTGTTAAGACCACGATAATCTATACATAGTCCTAATGTGCCATCCTTCTTTTTGACAAATAAGACAGTGCTCCCCACGAGAGACGTACTCGGGCGGATAAATCCCACATCCATCGGTTTCTATAATTGCGTCTTCAACTCTTGCAATTCAAGAGAGCCATTCTATATGGTGTCCTAGCAATCGGGCGATCCCATTAACACCTCGATGGTGAACTCGACTTCCCTATCCGGAGGGGCAGTGGTGAGTTCTTGTGGAAATACATCCGTATATTCTCGATACTATAGGTACTTTGTTGATTTGTGTCTCAACCTTGGGTTTGTTGATTACAAATGCCAAGTACCCTTGTGCCCCTCTTGTGACCGCCTTCCTCGCTTTCATTGTTGAAATGATTGGGGCACTCTTAACTCGTGTCCTTCCCAAATTTCCACTTGCTTTCCGGGTTCACATAGCTTAATGGACTTGTTATGGCGGTCCATTTGTGTATGGTGTGCGACAAATATTCATTCCCAATATCACGTCGTATTCGGATATAGGTAATAAGATCAAATCGGCAGAAAAATTTATCTCATCAATCTTAACCCATGCATTATAGATAATATTTGTTATCGACTTGCGCCCATAGGAGTTGACACTTCTAGACATATAGGCATATGTTCCATGCATGCATGCGGTTTGTGTACAAAATGCGGTGCAACAAATGAATGCGTTGATCCAGGGTCGAACAATATTTTAGCGTAGTGGTTAGATACTAGAAGCGTACCTTCCACCGCGTTTGTTGCCTCAGAGCCTCTGTCCGGCTAGTGCAAATGCTCGGCGGGCATCCTTGCCCGATTACCCTGGCCATTTCCCGCTTCGCGCCAAGCTGCGTCTGTTTGGTTCGGTCATCGTCTTGGGCAATCTTTCACCTGGTGGTCGATTACTACCACAACGCAAACACCTTCCTTGTTTACGCCAACATCATTGGAAGTATGTCCGTTTACGGCAATGTGCACACACTTGACCCGCTTTCCTTATCTTTGTCCTTTCCCTTTATCTCTCTTTATTAATCGGTCCCTTCAAAACTTAGCGAGTTGCTTAGATAAGCGTCCCACATTGTCCTCTTAAGATCTGTTCGATGGGCTACTCTCTTTGAATCTGTCCCAATACGGTTCGATCCCCGAATCGATGCGGAGAGTCGCTTTTTACATGGTGAGTAGGTTGTCGATTCAACGATCAGATTGTTTACGAAGTTCCAGCTTCAATCCTCGAGTGAACTTGTAAAGTTTATCCTCTTGATCTTGATTGTCCCCAGAGCATACTTGGACAATCGATGAAATTCAGACTCGATCGAGCTACAGTCATGTTCCCCGCCTCAATCTGTGGAATGCATCCTGCGCGCCTCTTTCACAACCTATGGAATGTACTCTTCATTGAACTCGCCAAGAAATTTTCCCATGTTCGCTGCAGTCTGTTCCCACCTTCTTTCAATTGCCCTCCACCAATCTCTAGCGGATTCCGGGCGAAATACGGTGAGTGTGACTTTCTTCTCATATGAATATTGAGAGCATTGATGATATTCTCCAATTCCTCTATCCATTCTTCCGCTTTAAATCATCCTGCTCTCCTAAGAAAGCCGGTGGGTCGAACCGTAGAATCACTCCAACGTGCGATCGTTCGCCTCTCCTCGGCGGGTTCGGGGCACGGTGTTGAGGCTCTACTTGTTGCCTCATGAAAACCAATATTTGTTGCAGGGCCTGCGCAGTCAAGTTGTCTCCTGCAGCAGGTGGAGGAGGCGGTGGTAATTCAGGGGAGGGTACCCGGTCCCTGGGTACACCGTCATTCTCTCGGGGAACGCGGCAAGGTCTCCCACATCCACGAGGTTCAGCCATTACGTATCTTGAAGTGTTAGTTGCGTTCCACGAGTAAACGAATACAATAATTATTCGCGTAAAGCAAGGTATATCGTAGGGAAAGTAACAACAAACACAAGACACGGAATAAATAGTAAAAGGCATATCCATTAATGTAAAATTGAATACACCCATAGTACAACAATAGTAACACCGAGTCAAAGATACATCGTAACCAAAATACAAATCAATCTAATGATAGAAAGTAAGGTACAACATCGGAATAAGCGTCTACAACAATGAAAGTACAAACCGACAATCAAGCTAACTAATCGGTGAGATCGCCATCATCGTCACTCGCACTATGTCCATAATCGGGGCCTGGTCGGTGAGGTGGCACCTCGACCTCGGCCAATCAACGAAATTCAACCACCGCTCGAATCCTGTGCATCATCAAGTGGAGCGGCCTCAAGTGCCTCGGGCTCTCCGACCTCAATCAATCCTCCTTAGGATCCTCCTCGGGGTCCTCCTCGGCATCGGTACGGGCTCCACCTCGGGTGGTGGCAATGGTTGTGCATTAGCTGCCGAGTAGCCTCCCGGGCGTCTCTCTCCGAGCTAGGGCTGTGTAAGGTCCTCTATCACTCATCATCATCGCTTGATGAGGGTCTCCTCAAAGCGCTCAATGGTGTCGCGAGATAGGCGGGCGTCAATCTCCCATTTCTCAAGCGGGCCGTCACTTGCCCTCTTCATTTTCTCTCGCACGTTATCCAGCGCTCTTGCCAGCGTTACTGTGTCGGTCCTGTGTGGCCCGGGCGCTCCTCGGATAGCTCCGAGGTCGCTCGATCACTCTCCGGTGCGGTGAATCATCGGTGCCGGTAGTACTCTCGCTCGGCCAAAGACGGCATGAAAAATGTCCCACCAAGTAGGCGGTGCGGCTCCATCCCGATCAAACAAAACTAAGGCGGATCAGTCAAAGGTAGAGGAAAGATAAGAAGAGAATAAGGAAAGAATGAATAAAGAAAGTCGATCAAGAATCAACTAAGTCAAGACAAGTATGACTATGGAATCTCAAAATATGCGTTCTAACTTAGTTCAAACATCAATAAAGGCGGTTCTATGCCAATTTGAAATCGATTTCACACTTAATTGGTCAAGTCGGTTACCCAACACGACCAAGGGTCCTATCCTGGGTTAGCTCGTGTAAGTTTCCATCTTACTAGCCGAGCTCGATACCACTCTAATCGTCACACCCCAAACGGACGCGACGATGATCCACAACTTAAATACAAGTAAACCAAACATTCTCGAATATCATCAAAACCCAATGGAACAGTCTAAATAGCGGCGGAAATAAAGACACACGTTACAACTTACGATCCACAATATCCATAATCCAAATTACATCCCGATATGATCTAAAGATAACAACTTAAAAGTCAAAGGTCCTACACCCTTCATTTACAAACCGGAATGAATAGAAATACAAGAGTCCAACAACAAACACAAGAAAAGAGTCCAACAACAACAACAAGAAGTAGTAAGTCCAACAGCAAATAATAGTAACAAGTCCAGTGACATCAATCAACAAAAGATAGTAAATCCAACAAGCGGAGTACAAGGGCTCAATCCGTAGTCGGTTCAACATCTTCAACGAAGTCCTCATCTAAAGGTTAGAAAACGGGTGGGGATGAGACAAAATCTCGGTGGATGGGGTGATCGTGTGCGGTGTGGCGATATATAGTTAATGCGAGAAAACAGATTATGAAAAACACGTGAGTATGATGCATGAATTCACACACATCCACACGCGTCGTGATAAATGTATTTAAGTAATATACTTATACAGTTCAAGAAAATAGTTCGTGGTCACACAGGCACTATGTGATTCAGGCAAGACAGGTAGAATTGCGTACGGAATGTAATGCCAATCTCATGCAAGACAAATAATGGTTGCGTCGGATTTGTAGCACCAACCAATGCAAAACAAGTAAGCGGTTGCGTGGGGTTTATAAGCGCCAACCAAACGGATCCGATAACTCCTAATCGTGTGGATCGACACCGATTCCTTCGCTCTTCCTTGTAATTCCCGGGCAAGATGGTCCAAGACTGTCACCTTATCGCTCCGTAGGCAAAGACAAAATCCATAGTGGAGCTTGCAAGGCTCGGATTGTCATAATCATGATTATACCTCAAGTACTACAACCCGCTTCCTTGGACACTCCGTCCCTCGATTCCGGGGATTAGGGCGATGGGGCGAAAGAGTGGAATAGCGGCCAGCCGCCTTCCATCCCCGACGTATCCATTCCGATCGTGAGCTTCGACACACCAAGTTGACTCGAGCGGAAAGTAAATACAAGTACAATCAACCAGGCAATCGAGTATTATTGATTCAAGGAAGCGATTCGAGAAAATTTTTGAAAATTCACGAGTAGCAATATAGCGTTGGTGGAGTTATTTGGATGAAGATAATTATTGGAAGGATAATCAATCTTCGATATCTTGAAAGATTAGGTGGAACATAAGTCCCGTTATAGATTCAAAACCGCAAGACGAGTCAATGGTTTTTTTTTTGAGAAATTAATTAAATCTCCAAGTCAGAGGATCCTGGGCTATTTTAGTAAAATAGAAAATAATTCGAGTTAGGTCCTTCATAAAAGAAAAATTACAATTTAGCCCCGTTTTGTAAAAACAAAAACGTTTGGGTTAAAAATTGAATAAATAAATATCCCGACCTTGAAAAATTATGAGGTCAGTTCCTAAATTCTACAAATTGTCCATAGATTCAATATTTTAAAGTTTTGAGGTTGAGGTTTTATAAAATTCTCACATTGACCCCAAATTTGTTAAAATTGCCAATTCGGACCTCAAGTTTAAAATAATCGGAACTCACAAACCGGAAGGGATTTTAATGTGATTCCAGTTGGCAAATGTCACTAAGGTTAGTGGGATATTGGGACAAAAACATTTTTAAAAAGAAATAAGTTTAGGTCCTTTAACTTTTGAAAATATTATTTTTGTCCCATTTTGAAATAATTGCCTTTAAGGCTTTTAGGGTCCAATTGTTATGATATTTGAACCTTGGGTCCAAAATATAATTAAGTTACAGTTAAGTTATTATTTCCAGGTGCATGGGCTGCACAAGTCCTGGAAATTTCATTTGGGCCCTCAAGTTTAGTCTTTTACACTTTAGTCCCTCAATTTTAAAAATTACTTTCCAAGCCCTAAACACTTGGATTTTTGGAATACATTTAAAATATGTCATTTCCAGTACCTTAAGAGTAAAAATTTCAAATTTTAAAATTACGGTTTGGTAGAGTTTCAAAATTTGCAAAGTAGCCCTTAAACTTTTAAAATTTTACAATCTAGTCCTTTGGCTTTTAAAGGTTGATTTTATTTATCTTAAAACTCTTAAAAATTTATTAAAATGTCCAAAAGTTATTTTTGAACCTGAGTACAGTCCCAAAATTTGAAATTTGCAGAGGGGTCCTTTAACTTTCATTTTCTTGCAATTTAGTCCACCAATTTTCCATTTTTGTATTTTTAAGTCCAAAATTGAAATTTAATCAATTATGCTCGACTTGTCCAGGTTATAAGTCATCCAAAACATGGATTTCAAAGATCATACTCATGCATGTCCAATTCATACAAGAATTCATCAAATAGAACATTAAATTGTACATGCATGCACCTAAAATTCAATAAATAGCAATTTTAAGCAACTCTTGAGAATTTTCATGATTTGATACATAAAATTGACATGCAATACATAGATTATATATCTCAAGGGCTCATGATCAAAATTCTACATGCATTTTAATAAAAATACCTAGAAGTTGGAAGTATTTTTCCACCCACCTTAAAATTGGAAAATTGGGCAATAAAAGGATAAATTTCACAACTTTGGATGAGGTCACTTAGGTCAGCCCCTAAGTCAAGAAATATGAAAAATTTGGAGTTAGAAAAATGAGAGAAAAATTAAGGAGAAAAAGAAGGAGATAAGAAAATTGGAAAGACTACACTTTACCTTGTGTAGTAGGTGATTTGAAACTAGTTGAAGCTTCAAATTTGGAAATTTTGGTTCAACTCCAAAATCACCTAAGGTCAGCCCCTATTTCTCGAAAATGAAAAAGGGGTGTTAAAATTTGAAAAACAAAATAGGAAGAAGAAGAAAGAAGGGCTCTAGTGTCCAATTCTTACCTTGTAGTCCAAATTTCTCTACTAGTTCTTCTTCAAGTCTTCTAATTAGGCCACCATGCATGCATGTCTTCAAGTGGTCTTCTAAGTACCTCAAAATCCAAAATTCAAACTTATATTAAAAAGAGAAGGTGATGAGTAGTAAGAATTTAAGTTGAATTGAGGAGTGAAATTTCTTACCTTGAGATAGGGGTGTTCGAATTTTTGGTGTTTAATTGGTAAGATTGTTTGTTTTGGTTTAGATGTTTGAAGAAAGAAAGTATATTTGATGTTAGGAAGAAGATGTTCTTGAAGATATGAAGATGGGTTTGAAGGTGTGAAGGACTTGTGTTTGAATATTTGAAGATGTGAAGAAGTGGTACTTGAAGATATGAAGAACTTATGTTTGAAGATTTGAAGATGTGAAGAGTTGGTGTTTGAAGGTTTGAAGATGTGAATGATTTTGTGTTTGAAGATTTGAAGATGTGAATGAATTTTAGAGAGAGTTAGAGAGAAGGAGGAGAATTTGCTTGAGAGATTAAAATGTGTTGGATGAAAAAAATTTATCCAAATTTTGTGTAAAATGGCCATGTTGGCAGTCCAACATTAGGGAGGGAGAGAGAGATTGTTTTTTTTGATTAATTTTGTGTCTTGCAAATTGTCTCTTGCATGGAGACAAAAGGGTGGTCAAATGTATGGACAAAGTATGGGAAGAGAATGAATGTTGGGAAGACTCAACATGTTGGGAAGTTTAATAATAAAGAATTTATATATGAGATGATGTGTATAATGTTTGAATTAATGGTATAATTATACCAAGATGACTAATATAAAGTGTAAGTGTACAAGAGTTGGATGATATTTCTACACCAAAATTCATCACCAACGCCGTCCACTATAGGGGTAATTTGGTAATTCCTTATATATTTTTTTTTTGTCCCAAATTTGATGATAATAGTTGAAATATATCAATCTCCAAAATAATTAGTGATTTCCTTGATCACTTATAAGTCTCATGATCACTTAATCTAAATCAAAATCTTAATTCTCTAAAGTAAAAGTCTCTAAAATAAATAGTCTCTTAAAATTCTAAGGTGACTAATAAATAGAAAAATAGTAATAATGATCAATCAAGTGATCATAAATGTAAAATAGAATTAATAAATGATCATGATCACAAGTAATAAATAAAATGAAATAAAATACAAAATATATATATATTATTAATAATTACCCGTCAAAGTGACGGTAAAATAGTCGATCAATACATAGACGATAAAAGGATCAATCATAGTTCGGAAATATCGGGGCTTCACATTATTGATAATTATTAGTCTAATAAAGATAACAATAATATTAATATTTAAGTGTTCTAATTATATTTCTTTTAAATCGGGATATTACAATCCCAAAGCTCTTCTAATAATCGGTCCGTATTGAAGGTCGGTTCCCTCCACAAGAAGTACCTTAACTCTTTGGAGTTACCCTTACTCTTGGACCAAATACCTTTGTAGGAGTAATCTACAAATTGTAGTAACATCATTTTGGCATCATTTGTAGGAATTGACGCGTGAACATCGAGGAAATTGGCTTGAAGAGTAGCATGAACCATCTTAGGGCGATGAATGCCATCTAGAGGACCGATGTATGAAAGCTCAACTCGAGTTAGGAGGTCCCTCTGCGTATATCTAGAAGAATGCATTTTCAATATGCGAAGATCATGTCCCTACAAGAACCAAAAAGATTACCGTCGATGATAATGATTTACTCCCCCTGAAAGATTCCGAAAAGGATCAAAATGTATCTTAATCATATCAGCTGTTATAGCCAATTTCTAGGTTTAAAAAGTCTTAGTTGGCATCGACACTTCAATGAACATCATGTTATATCGGACATTTCACCAGTAAGGATTCGAAGACTCCTTTCTTACCTAGGTTGGAACATCATTTCAAAGTCTCCATCAGGAAAAGATACCCATACTAAGAGAGATTGCTTTTCCTTTTGTTAGGAAATATATTTGTATAGATTTTGATGATACTTATTAAACTATGTATTAAGAAGTTGACACTCCAATGTGTTGTAATTTCTATTTTTGTAATAGATATGATGTAAGCTATCTTAAAGCAACTAAGTCATAATTCAAAGGACTCTCAGAAGACTTGCTGAAGTTGGTTTTTAGAAGACTCTCAGCTGACTAACGGAGTTTCAAAAGACTCTCAACTGAATATCAAAGTTTCAGAAGACTCTCAACTGACTAACGGAGTTTCACAAGACTCTCAGTTGAATAACAAAGTTTCATAAGACTCTCAGCAGAGTAGAGTCAACTAAATCTAAAGCAGAAGACTGACAGAAGAGTCGAAACTAGAAGACTCTGAGAAGATATAACATCAGAAGTCTATTGAGGATCAACTAAGTGGGGTAATGTAGCTCAAAAATTCAAGTCAATCGACATATCCGTTGCACTAAGTCTAAGAAAAATTTCATTGGAGAAATAAAAAGTACTATGTTTGAACTTAAAAATGCTAAACATTTAATAACCAAAGCGATGCAACTAATGAGAAGCACCAGGATCGCGATTCGGAATGTTGCGATCTTCTTTGAGACAAGAATATGAAAGATCGGCATCAAGTCAGCAAGGAAAGGACAAACCATTTGTCCAAAGTTTTGCTTTGAATTTGTCTATCTATTCAATGGACAATATTCAAATGACAACTATAAAAGCTAAGAAATTTTACAGAAAGAAATACGAGACATAAGAGACAAAAGACACAAGTCGAGAAACAAGCAAGCAAAATCTCTCTCAAGTATAAAATGAAAAATCCTCAAAGCTTTATATTGAAACACCTTATCCAAAGACTCAAAGAAAGATAGATGATGTTCAACGATTGAAGAGGAATAAGTTTGAAAAATTGAAAAGGGTTCACATCTCCTTGAAGTGAAGGATTTATGGTTAGTATCAGATGAACCGGACGAGCTACAAGAGGGTTGTGGTAATCAAATATTTTAGTGTCACTGTGAGTTGAAGTAACTAGAGAGCTGTGTGAACAAATATAGCAAAGGGATAAACCCAGACAATGGGCTGTTGTGATCAAAGCTGGTAGGATTGTGTTGTAACTTTGTATCTAAAGTTAACTAATACTTAGTAAATTCCTCCTAGAGTAGGAGAAGAGTGGGGCAGAGGAATTACCCCATCCTAGAACCACTATAATTTCGTGTCTGGTTTACTTTATTGGATTTTATATTCCTGCAATTTATTTTGATATTATTGCTTGCTAATAACTCACTAAAACACACTGTGTTGATTGCTAAAACCTGAGAAGGATGCAAGTCTTCCGTTGTACTTAACTAAAAATTTATTTTGTGAAAGTTGTTATTTTCAGCTGAGTTACTCTATCAACAACTCTGTTAAGAGATCTATTGAGTGGTTAACTCTTCTACTGAATTCAACTTAATTGTCACTAAGGACTTAACTGTTTTCAACTCTGACTTTGAAAATCGGGTTAAAAGTTTCAAAAATTATAAAGTCTATTCAACCCCCCCTTCTAGACTTTACATCGACACCCCTTGGGCCTACATATTTGTCATTTGGGAAGCTAGCCTCACAGAGTAACTAAGATGGTGCGATTATTGGTGGTTAACACTCCTCTACAGTACAATATAATACTAGTATGACCTAGCTTGATTACATTTGAAGCAACCGCTTTCACATACCCCTAAAAATTGAAGTTCCCTACTCCCGATGGACTAGGAGATGAGCTTAGGAGCAAAGAAATAGAAGGAGTGTTGCTTCACCACCTGGAATGAATAACCTCAAGCATGGAGTTCAAAATTCTTGGAAGAACTAACTATTCTAATGGAAGTTGACCTCCTCCAAGAGGAAAGCCATGACGAGGACCCTTAAGAAGAAGAACATAAAATAAGATAAAGAGGAAAGAGCCTAAGCTCGAGACAGTAGAGAAAGTTAAACTAGTAGTTTTGGAACCAACCGATGAGATGAAGTTTATCTAACTATAGCAGAACTAGACCTAAAGTGGAGTAGGAGATTATTGTAGTACTTAGAAGGAAAGCTCAGGTGTTTTCTTGGGAAATAATGGACTTATAAAGGATCCCCCCAGATATAAATATTCACCGACTCAATGTAGATCCAACCTTTAGACCCATCAAGCAGAGAAGAAGAGCCTTTGGTCCAGAAAGAAGTAAATGCCATAAGAGAAGAAATAGGCAAGCTATTAGAGGCTAATTATATCAAACCCATACAATACCCGGACTGGTTGGCCAATGTGGTTCTCGTTCCTAAGCTAAATGGAAAATGGAGATTATGCATCGACTTCACAGATTTGAACAAGGCTTGCCCAAAAGATCCATTCTTTCTTCATGAGTTTCCTTGATGCCTTTCAATGGTATAACCAAATACAACTAGCAGGACAGGATTAGGAGAAGACTAGTTTTATTACGATACAAGGAACTTACTATTACAAAATCATGCCTTTTGGCTTGAAGAACACAGGATTAACCTACCAACAAAGATGCTCCTTTCATTAGGTGAATGAGTCGGTGGACTTAAGACCGAAAATATTATGAAATTTAGGGGCCGAAATTTTTGTGTAACATATATAAAATAAATTAAATATTGCACAAAAAGTAAATTTAGCCTAGTAGTTGAATGTTTGTTACCCTTGAAATTTTAAGTCATGGTCTAGGTTCAAATTCATCAGCTCTGAAGTTCTTAATTTTACTTTTAATGTAGATAAATAAATTAAAAGTTTTCAATTGCAATCTAGTAATGGAGCTCTCCCACCAAGAATGAATGACACATATCGATTTCATTATATTTTTACTTTTTAATGTAGATAAAAAAAGTTCTTAATAACCCAAATCTATTCCTTTAAAAGTTCTCAATTACAACCTAGTGGTTGAGCTCTCCTCCCACCAAGAATAAAAGACTAAGCTTATCGAAACTTTTCTCCGATCAACAATGTCACAAGAAAGATTAAATGAGTTAGTTATGTTATCGATTTGGAAAGGAACTATTGTGCAACTTGATTATACTAATTATTTGATTATTACTTTTGCCAAAACTGTTAGGCGAGTTGTATTTAAATAATTTTTTAATTTTTGAACATGGATGTCATATTATTTTAACTATGATATAATTATTTTATATATTGCATATTATTCTTTCTTTTGTTGTTTTACATTACCCAAAGTCCTGTAGGAAAAAAAAGGCCTAATTTTAAAGTTCGAGAAAGCAAAAACTAATAGATCGACTCTACCTATCAAAGACTAGTCAACCACCTCTTCAAACAAAAAAATCGGCAAGAACATGGAGGCTTACATAGATGACATGTTGGTGAGGAGTACCAGAAGAAGTCGCCACATTGCTGACTTAGAAGAATACTTAAGCGTCCTAAAAGCTTGTGGAATGAAATTGAATCTAGCTAAATGTACCTTTGGAGTTTGGGGAGGAAAGTTCCTCAAATACATGATCTTCGAGTGAAGAATTCAAGCGAACACATAAAATTATGACGCTATACTAACTATATTGCCACCTAACAAAGCTAAAGAAGTACAAAAGCTAACAAGTTGTATGCATTGTACCCTTGAGCCGTATCATCTCTAATCCATAGACAAAGGACTTACATTCTCTACACTACTTCGCGTGAAGAAAATGTTCAAATGGACTCTCGAGTGTCATCAAACATTTGAAGATCTCAAGACTGACTTAACTTCCACGCTGCTCCTAATTAAACCCCGAGAAAGTAAAACATTATTCCTTTACTTGGTAGTGTCTCGGAGGCAATCGGCGAGTACTCTTTTGGTTTCTCACGAACAATGAATACATAACCCCGTGTATTATGTTAGTCAAACCATCCTTGACATAGAAACTATATATACCCGGATCGAGAAGCTTGTGTTACCCCTGAATACTTGTGCGAGGAAGCTTAAACCTTACATCGAATCTCATTCTACAGTGGTATTAACAAACTTTCCACTAAAACAAGCATTATCTAATCTCCCTAGTTCATGAAGGATTGTCAAGAGGACAATTGAACTTAGTGAATGTGGAGTCAAGTTCAGGCCAAAGCCTACAATCAAAGCTCAAATTTTAGCTAATTTCTTAGTGGAAATTAGAAGTGGCCATGGTTTCGGAACTACTGGTTTTAGTTCTAAAACCATCAGTTCAACTTTCTCCAAAACGAGAAACCAGAAATGGACAATTGAACTCAGTGAATATGGATCAAGTTCGGGCCAAAGCTTGCGATCAAAGCTCAAATTTTAGCTGATTTCTTAGTGGAAATTAGACGTGGCCATAGTTTCATAACTACTGGTTTTGGTTCTAAAACCATCGGTTCTGGTTCCTCCAAAATGAGAAACCAGAATTGGAATCGTTTCCTCACAGTTCTGGTTCTAAAACCAGAACTGACGGTTCCAATTTCCAAACTAAAATTGCGTTCCTCCACGATCCCGATTTCGGTTTAACTCGAACCCTTTTTTTCTTTTGATTTTAATTTTTTTATCAATTTCAGTTGCAAAAAAAAAAGAAAAAAAGAAAAAAAAGGCTTGGACTTAATATTCATAATAATATTAAGTTTTAGATTTAATATTCATAATAATATTAAAAGTCGCTACGTATCATCTTAGAGTATAGAGGAAACAAAGTCCACAAAGTTTGTTTACAACATTTGGTTTAAGACGTCTTCATGCGGTTGTGAATATAATATAATATCATAATAAATATTTTACATCTCTTCTAATATATTTATACCATAAAAAATAACAATTATCGGTCTTTACCTTCAAAATGATAGTTTTAACCGCCAATTCCACCATCTTTTTCGAGCCAACGGTTAAAACCAACAGATTTTACAAATGATTCGATTCGGTTTTAGAACCAGTTCCGGTCAATGTTCTGTTCTATTTTGGAATCCATTGGTTCCATTTGGCCACCCCTAGTGGAAATGCATGGGGACATACCCATGTATTCACTCCCAACTTGGAATATTTGCGTTGATGGTTCACCACCTCCTACAAATGTGGTGCAGGATAGAGTTAGAAAGCCCACAAGGAGACTTTTGGAATATGCTATTAAGTTTGAGTTTCCTACTTTTAAAATTGAAATAGAGTATGAAGCGCTACTGGTAGAAGGAAAGTTTGCACTTGCCTTTGTGGGAGCTTGGAGGCTATTCCAATTCAAAGACTCCAATATATTAGCTAATCGTTGAGGGGGGCTTATGAGGCAAGATAAGAGAAGATGATTAGATAGCTAACCCCTATGAGGAGTCGATAAGCAATTTGAGGAGTTTGAGGTGAGACAAATCACTCGCAAAGACAACATGAAAGCGCATCAACTTGCTAGACTCGTAAGGTTGATGGTCGCTTATTAATGGTAGAGAAATTACTTTTCTCATCTCTAGCCACTTAAAACTCGAAACCGAAGTGCCAAAGGTGGAAATACTTAGCACCACGTAAGACTCTCCATCTTAGAAGGGCAAAATAGTTCAATACCTCCAGGACGGGACTATCATTGACTCCTTAAGATGCATGGAGATTTCGAACCATGCATCCCGCTTTGTTTTAATAGATGGATATTTATACAAACAAAGGATTCTCTCAACTATACTTGAAATTCTTTTGCTCCCTCGTAGGCTAAATACGTCTTTAAAAATACATGAAAGGAGTTGCGACAACCATTCAGGAGGAAGGGCCTTAGCTGTGAAAACCTTGAGACAAGCAATATTTTTGGCTTACTCTTTTGAAAGATGCAGACACTCTATTGAGACATTGTCACTCATACCAAAAGCATGATGGGATAGTTCACCTTATCGAAGAGATGTTACAACAATTGGAGAGTCCTTCTTCCTTTCCTCAATAGGGAATGGATATAGTAAGGCCATTTCCCTTAGCACCTGCTCAGAATAAGTCCTTAATAGTAGTGAGTTGAAGCTGAACCCCTTGTAAACATCTCCGAAAATAAAGTTATAAGCTTCTTTTGGAAAAACATCATCTGTAGATTTGGAATTCCATAAGCATTAGTCTCTGACAATAGAACACAATTCCAATGAGCAAAACAAAGACAATGATGCGAAGAGAAGAGAACAAAATAATTCTTCACATTATTTGAAACCCCTGAGCTATTGGATTGGCCGAAGTAACAATCTGCATTATACTTCAACACTAAAGACTCATTAGGGCTCGATTAAAGGAACTGGGCGGAGGAACTCTCATATGTCCCGTGGGCATACTGGACCACTCCACGGATAGCAACTAAAGAGTCTTTCTTTTTTTTGCTATGCCTATGGAATCAATAGTCATCCCAATAGAAATCGGAGAACTAAGTGTGCGATTGGATATCCTTTTACTTTAAATAAAAAAATTCTGCTGGAGAATAGTGAGAAAAATTATTAGGGATAATTTGATGAAATTTTGAAGATATGTAATGATTACAATTGATGTGATATTTTTTAATGAGAATAGTGATTGGATATGAGATAATGTTTTCAGTGGTGATTTGACTTTTTGTTTTTGAAATAATTTATTTAAGATAATATAATAGTTTAATATTTTTTCATGACTTTTGGTCTACCAAAAGTTTCAACATATCTCATACACTTCATTAATTATACCATCAAATTCTTCTATTGTTATTCAAGTTTATTACTTCAATGGATGTTTAAAATTGCAAGTCCTTAAGACTAAGTTCAAATTCTACTCTTACTCAATACTAATATTTATCTCTCCACTACTACTTGTCTCACTCTTAAATAAATGATTGTTAGAGTCATTAGTTGCAACATATGTTAAGCAACCTAGATAGGCCAACACCTCCCTTAAGAGGTAACTAATTGCCTTTACAATATGAGTAAAGTTCAAAGTCCCATAGAGAAGCTCCGCCTCCATTGGACAAGTAAAGTCTTATAAAGAAGCTTCGCGATCTGGTAGGCAAGCAAAGTCCTATATGGAAGTTTTGTGCTCCGTTAAACACACATTTCCATAAAAGTAACTACACACCTCATAGGGACCAAAGTCCTTTAAACAAAGAATTAGCGCTACAGGGCAAAGGAAAAATCGAGATACTAGTCCAAGGACTAGATCACCAAATATATGACTCAATGAGACTCCAGAAAAACTCCTTAACGCTAAGAACTAGGATCTAACCAATAAGATAACTAAAAAAATAGTGAAAAAAATGATTACACATGTGGAGACAAAGAGATAACATGACATACCATGAATGAGTAATAAAACACACAAGGAAAAACATCCCTAGCAAGCTTACAATAAGCTACGTCTATAGAATGGAGTTAGAAGAGACCTCACCGACAACGAGTCAAAGGGATAAATTGCTTAATCAAAAGTGATTGAACCAAGGAATGGAAAGTCATTCCTATCACAGTCCGGGCAAATCCAAATGCCCTTGCCTATTTGCCCCGACTCCGAGCTCCGCACCCTATCGACTTTCCGACTCTCAACTCTGGGACTCAAGGCGACTTTAATCAACATCCTATGTTACTCGGTCAATTTGATGGCATGTCTTTTGAGTAAGTTAGTTACAAACAAGACACTCATTTCACAAGTCCACCTTTTAATGAGTTAGAAGAATTTCTCGAGATGTATTTAAGAAACTAAATACTAAAAAGAGTCTAAGAGGACTCATTCCTCCCAAGTACTAAGAGAAGTGAAACAAGTTTCCTATTCTCCACATAACTAAGTCTCACGACGACTACTTCTTTACAAGGAACTTAACTCACGCCGCTCCTATCTCCTCTCGGCCAAAGTTGGGGACTTATGATGGGTGTAAAATTGATTTTTATTTACCGTCCACTCATTTTATCACAAAATTATTTATTTACCCATAATTATTAATTATTAGATTAATTATTGTCAATCGACCCATGAGGCCCAAACCGCTACTCAAGCCGATAAGGTCCAATAGTTTCGTATAAATGCCCATATCCATTCATTTATATGTTAATAGCTTTTTTATTGCCTAAGTACTTTATTCTTTAGACTAATCTATGTTCCTATACCGACTTAAGTAACAAAGGGGCTTCTCTGGACAACCCAATGTCTCTTTGAATTGTTTGTTCATCTTGCACTAGTTCCTTCATAAGAGGTACCTTAACCACCGAGTTACCCTTACTCTTGGACCAAGTATGTTAGCAGAGTGATCTACATATTTTAATAAAGCATCACAGTTGTCAATTGATTCTCATCATTTCAATTCAAGTTGTTATAGTGGGGCCCACTACTACCAATTTTTTTAATTTAATATATTAATACTTTCAAACTATATCATAATTATATCGCCTTTTTCAAACCAACGTAATAAATTACCATATTCAACTTAATTATTCAAAATTGTCTCCACCATTACCATCTTCACAAATATTATATACAAAAATTTGATAATGATACTATAAAACACACGTGGAAGAATAATTCATTTTCATCACGTACTTTTATATTTAAAATTTATTCGGCTACTTAACAATCCATATCTTATTACTAAACCTATATAAAATGTCATATTTATCATTCATCCAAATTTATTTTCAGTTCTCATAGAAAAACCTATATAAAACTCGAACGCATTTCCTAGGTAATATACCTAAACACCGTCTACATATAAGTGTATTTAGTAATCGGTTGAAGTGATCGCTTTTTCCAAAGATATGAATGCTTTCTAATCTATTAGAATACTTCTAGTTTTATCCAATTAGCAAGACGGGCCTTTCTCCTAACGGGCTTATTGAATTGGGTAGGACCTTTTGTATATATTAAAAAGTAAATTAATTAATTCTTCAATTATTTGATTATGCTCATTTAATTTAATTGATCCATAATAACTAATTTTATCGGGCCCAATTAATGACTCAATTATTTAAATGACTAAAGGGGTGTCCCCAACCATAGAATTTAGTGGAATTTAATGGAATTTAGAATTTCATAACATTACAGGTGTCCTCAATTTGGATTTTTATGGAATCCATTAAATCTTGAGGTCCTCAACTTGATTTTAATGGATTCTACGAAAATCCAATATCCTCAAATTTTCAAGAATTTAATAAAATTCTTTTAGAAATGGATTTTGGTGAATTTTGGTGGAATGATAAGCTAAATTTATGAATGATAAATTCTCATCCTCTCCCCTCGGAATCCAAATTCCAATTTCCAATAATAATAATAATAAAAATATTTTGGCTATGGTATAAAAAGAAAAAAATAACTTATTTTTCTCTCATGTACACCTTCCCACCATCGTCTTATGATCTCAACAATTCAACACGTTCTCAATTTTGTGAATAATCACTGTAGAGTAACAAGAGTTGACTTGTGTCTTATTTCAATTGCTAATATTTTTAATTGTATCGATAAATTAATAAGAAAAACTATTGTTATAATAATATTTTACTGGAAATCATTGTTGATAAATTTTCATTCATTCATCTTGATAAACACATTATTTTTGTGTTAGAAAATGTGGTTTTAAAATTATCTGGTAAGATTTTGATCATCAATTTTGTTGTTGTTTGTTGAATAAATATTTTAAAAATATTGTTTTATGGAACTATTCCAAATTTTGATAATTTTAAATTATATTTTTGCAAAGTTTATGAAACCTCTTTTTTTTTTTTTTTTTGCTAATGACTTTCTTTAAATATTTACATTTCATATTTTTAATGATTATGATGTTATGCTACTAGTTTCATAGAAAATTATTAATTATACTTTTTATGACATCCAACAAATTCCACTAAAATTCACATAATTCCATAGTATAAAATTCCATTAGAATCTACTGGAATCCATATGAACCCATAGAATTCTCTTAAAATCTATAAAATTCAATAACTTAAAAAATCCTTGAAAATCCATGTTGGGGATATCCTCCTAAATTAATTTAATTGTTAAATTAATTTAGATTTTATATAATTAATTGATTTGATCAATTAATTATTGCACGTCAATTTTGGGCTCCCAATCCAAATTGGGTCTAATTAATTAATCATGTTATTTAATTAAGTATTTAATTCAACCATTAAATTAAATTAGCCATGCTTGATTAATTCTAATTAATTAATTAATTAGGTCATATGCCTTGGATCAATTCCTAGATTAGAAATATTCCACTCGTTTTGTGTGTGACCCTTAGGTTCACAACTAAACTAGCAATGGGCATGCAACATTTGCAACTTATGAATATCTCATATACAACTAATTAATCTATTTGGAATTAACCCCTTATTCCATGAACCTAACTAATCAAGGAATCACTTATTAATACATCTTGATTACCTGGTTTTAGGTGAATGACGACGAATATATTAAAATGTGAGTACCATGCGGATCCAATACCTTTCAAAGAGCTTCTCTCAAAGATACTCGGTGGCTTTTACCTTCGCTTTGTATCCAAGGCCGTGTATGTACTTTTGGTGATATGTGGGTGCAACATATGGAGTTTTAGATTTTTGATCCCCCATTGCTTGAGGATCCTTTCTCTAAAGCCACTATTGGAGTTTGAGCATTCACAAAGGAATTGAATCTTGGTCCCGCTTGTTTCCAATCTCTTTTTGAATCATTATTAATTCATCCAATGTTTTAGATGATTTGTCGAGTGAAGCAATAACATTTTTAAGTACTAGATCTCTTTTTCTTTAGTAGCACAAACTTTGACCTTTTTAATCTCACCTTCAACTCTTTATTCTCATCAAATAAGTGACTTAGAGCACTTAGCTCTTCAATCACCTGTGAGTTTTGGCTTTTGAGTTGGTCGTATTCCTCTTTATGAGTGTGTGTGAGGATTCTATGTGATCAATATCTTTTATACTTTTCCTAATGAATCATAAAGATCAATGAGTGAAGATGTGTGTGTGTGTCATGATCATTATCACCGAATCAATCACATGAGTTAGAATTACCTCATCTTCCCGCTTCTTTCGCCATGAGACGAATCAACGCCTCTTTTTCAAAGTGTTAGAAGAGTAGTCGCCTTCACTCGCTGACTTTTTGACTCTCTTTTCTTTACACTTGATTGTCTCGCTTTTAGCAGCTATCATAGCCTTTTCTTTTTCCTTTCTTCTTTCCCCAAGACTTTCTTTTTTCATCATTCCCGTATTTGTTGATCGTGGATAGGGCAATAACTCGAAAAGTGACATGGATGTCTACGGTTCCAGTACAAATCTTCCACTTTCTTCTCAGCTCTCTTGGGGGGTCTCTCCTCTTTTCCTTTTGAGGTGGCTGAATTCCTTCTAGAGGACTCTAGTTCTGCTCAAGTCAAGTCACTTAATCCAAATTTTCCCTACCCTTACCAAAGAGCCTACATTACAACTAAATGAAAATCCTTTTTGATTCTTAAGTTGTGCACACAAAAGTGGTAGAGATGTTAGACGATTTGCAAGCATATGGTAGTTCTACATTCAATGAATTGAGTTGAGAGTAAACACTTACCATACTTTTGAGAGATGAGTGATATACTACTTATTGTGAGTCGCGATGTCAAGTACCCGAGAGAGTATTAATTATGCCGAACTTGTGAATGATGACTTCTTGATAATGAATTACATAGTTTACTTAGATATGGAGTCAAATGAGGTTGAATGTTTATATTGTTCTTGTGTGTTCTTTATACCCATTGATTTTATTTTTCTTAATTTTCTCAAGGACGAGCAATGCGTTAAGTTTGGGGGATTTTGATACGTGTAAAATATACGTGCATTTAGAGACTTAAAATGATATATAATTGATATATTTGCATGTATATTTAATGTGTTCTACTTGGTTTCCTTAGAAGGGCATGATACTGCGTATTCTTGTAACTTTTTACAGGAAATGGAGCTTAATTAAAAGATATCAATTGAAAGGCCCGAACCAAATCGATGGATGAAAAGAGAAGATCGAAAAGACGAAAAATTCGGACGAAAACCAGTCACACGGTCGGACCATGTGGTATCACACGACCGTGTGACCTAACTGTGTGAAGCGGAGCGTCCGTGTGAAGTGTTCGGGAGAATACAAGGGTAAAACCAAGCCACACCTACCGGGACCGTGAGACCACATGGCCGTGTGGGAGTGACCGTGTGAAAGCCACACGGCCGCAAGGATCGGGAGGATTTTTGTGTCCATTTCCCACTCGAATCGTACAAGTGATCTCTCCAAGCACCTATATAAAGGACCCAAGGGTTGTACGAAATTATCATCATTAATACAACATACAATACACCAATATACATAGGATTACACAGATCAAAGGTCTTCTTTTTTTTCTTTTTTTTTTTTATAACCCTGGAAGAACTAGGGTTTACAGTAACAATGTAAAACTGGAAAATAAAAGAAAATAAGGATAGATTTAACTTGCTAGATGGCTCACGATTACCAACTAATGTGACCCAGCAGAACAATTGTGCATACGACCCAAACAACAATATGTTGTTAACCTAAGATCATCACTAGTTCGGTTAAAGAAGGCGAAACCTCGACCCATTGCTTAGCAAAGCAAGAACCTCGGTATCGTAGACCCCACAAACAAATGTAGAAGTTTGTTTGATAAATCGGAATTCACAACAAGATGAACAATCTTGAAGCTCTTGAAAAAACCCAAAGGGTTGGAGAGAAAAATCTCAATTCAATATTCAATGTCAAAGTTATTATGAAAAATAAACAAGTGTTTGCCTTATATATGCGACTCAAAGCAACCCCTAAACAAACTAGAACGGAAAAAAAGTCCAAACCCAAAAAGGAAACTCAATCACGATCAATATTCACGTGTGGGCGAAAATACGCATTTGGGATTTTCTTTAATCTGGCTGGAGTATTCATAAAAGTTGTATCCCTTTCTCTTAGCTTTCCATAGCAACTTGAATCAACCCAATACCAATTTTTAGAGAAAGTTATGGCCCACATACTAAACACTCCGATCTTGACCAGCATAGACGCATGGGCCGTGCGTATAGGCACGGGCTGCCGTCAAGGCCAAGTCCAAACTTAACTTTGTCTTTGACTTTGACCCCTTCTCATCCCAAACTCGAAATATAAACTTAAGACGCGACTTAAAAGGTTTATTTGGCTTCCAAAACATCAAAAGAACGAAAATAATCTATGATAAATAAATACAAGAACACAAGAACTCAATTACAGAGTCTTCAAGAACTCGAGATAACTTGCATTTGGTGTTGCCCGGATCCTTCGTAGATGGATTTTCATCATTCCCCTCCTCTTGAAAGGGATTCATCCTTGAATCCAAATGTTGGACCTCAAAGGTTGAGCGATCACGTCAATCCACCCGATCAAATGTTAAACGACATGCACATTCATCCATTTTTCCATAATCCTGTAACCAAGAACATGAAAACTTATTCCTAGTATCTCTCTTCTCTTTTCCCATGAATATAGATTTTTCCTCGAATTTTACCTCAATGGTCATTACCCCCATGTTTTCGGCACACTCAAAATTATTAATCACCTTTTTCTCGCCATTACTCGAATCTCACTTCTACCCTTGGTCGGACTCTCAATTTTTTTCTCACTCAATCTCATTTTTCTCGCTCTTGGTTCTTTCTTTTGCTCACTTGCCGAATTTTCTATCTCATCTACCCCATCAACTTCAATTTCTAATGATTTATCAGATTCAATTGTTGGATCGATACCCAACATATCATCAAAATCCAATGATAATAGATCCCCTTTCACCGGATAGAGTACTTCAGGAACATTCTCCAACTCCGGCTTTACAATATCTATCTCCGGATTGACAATTTCTAATCTCGAATCGACAACTTCTGGAACTTTCTCCAACTCCGTCTTGATTACCTCTACTGAGGGGTTCTCCGTGGTTTTAAAAATCGACGCAAAATGCGGATCATTGAATACAAAATCCCAAGCGTTGGTACTAATATTGGAGGTTTTCTTAGTGATACCCCTCCTCTTGAGCGGTTGCTCAACTTTTGTACCCTTTCAACCAACACGAGTCCTCCTCTATCATACGATTTTCCACAAACATTAATTATCACCATTGGCAAAACTCTTACCAATTCTTCCATATAACGTTTGTTGCACAAATTTAGTGGATGTCGTGTTTCCTGGACATGATGTATAAACAAGTGCAACAATACCAACAACAATTCGAAAAAATCTCACACTCCCAAGAAATCACGAAATCAACTTCTAGTATTATTTTTGTTTTTTTCCCGAATTTGATTTTTTCTTTTTTTTTTTTTTGTAACCCTTGAAGAACAAGGGTTTACGGTAACACTAAAAATCTGGAAAATAAAAGAAAATAAGGATAGATTTAACCTTGCTAGATGGCTCTGATTACCAACTGATGTGAACCGCAGCAATAATTGTGCATACGACCCAAACAACAATATGTTGTTAACCCAAGATCATCACTAGTTTGGTTAAAGATGGTGGAAACCTCGACCCATTGCTTAGCAATGCAAGAACCTCGGTATGCGTAGACGCCATAAACAAATGCGAATGTTTGTTTGATAAGTCGAAATTCGCAACAAGATGAACAATCTTGAAGCTCTTCGAAAAAGCCCAAAGGGTTGGAGAGAAAAATCTCAATTCAATATTCAATGTCAAAGTTATTATGAAAACTAAATAAGTGTTTGCCTTATATAGGCGACTCAAAGCAAACCCTAAACAAACTAGAAAGGAAAAGAAGTCCAAACCAAAAAGGAAACTCAATCACGACCAATATTCACGTGTGGCGAAAATCGCATTCGGGATTTTCGAATGCTGTTCTTGGAGTATTCATAAACGTTGTAGCCCTTTCTCTTGGCTTTCCATAGCAACTTGAATCAGCCAATACCAATTTTATAGAGAACGTTATGGCCCAAATACTAAACTCTGCCAGTGCTAACCCGCACAAACGCACGGGCCGTGCGTATAGGGAAGGGCTACCCGTGCGTCAAGCCGAAAGCTCTATTTTCGTTCACTAAGGCACATGGGCCATGCGTGGAGGCACGGGCTGCCCGTGCGTCAAGTCAAAACTCGACTTTATCTTCGACTTTGACCCCTGCTCGTCCCAAACTCGAAATACAAACTTAAGATACGACCTTAAAAGGTTTATTTGGCCTCCAAAACATCAAAACAACGAAAATAAACACATAATCTATGATAAACAAATACAAGAACTCAAGAACTGAATTACATAGTCTTTAAGAACTCGAGATAACTTGCATTTGGCATTGCCTGGATCCTTCGTAGATGGATTTTCATCATTTTTTAACTCCACTCTTCTCCTACTCCAGGAGGAATTTATTAGTGTAACAGATGACTTTTAGTTACAAAAGTACAACCCAAATAGCCTTGATCACACAACTAGCTATTTCTTGGACTCAGCTCTTCTCCAGGCTGTTGTCTATGTACTTCAGCTCTTTGAATCTTTAGGATTTGATCACATAGCCCTCATTGATTCAAAACTGGTTCGACTTGAACCTTACTGCACTTCCTTAAATACTTAGTAGTACAAACCCCTTTTTGTTTTGCACAAAAGTTTCTTCGTTAACTGTTTGAACAACTTCAATCTTTCACTGAAAGTATTGGATGAAGTGTCTTCGAATATGCTTGAGGATTTTTACGATTAAGCTTGAGAGAGATTATTTGAAATTCTAGCCGAAAATGCTCGTGTTCTTGTTTTCTCGGTTATCTTTGCTTCATTGTGTCTTGTATTTCTCTAAAAATTCTCCGGCTTTTATAGTAGGATTTTGGATTTTTTTTCCGTTGAAGAGATAGACAAAAATTGAAATTCTACTTTGTATTCGTTGACTTGTCTTGTCTTGCAGCTTTAGATGTTGACCCAACCTTGTTTATCAGCTTTCTACAGGTATCTGCAAATGTGTCAACACCTGCAAGCTTCCCATTTGCTCATTCCTTTTGCATCCTTTCAGCTTGAGCACTTTAAGATTGCAGGAATATCCTTATTACCAAAATAAGTAACTTCCTCGATTTCAATGCAACAGACTCCTTCAGTTGTCTCTTAGTCCTTCAGTTGCTTTACCCCTTTGACTTTCACTTGAGTCTTCTCAGACATTCTTCCGATGGACTCTATTGTAAGTCTTCTGAAAGACTTGGCTGTCGCACTTGGTTGAGAGTCTTCTGATGTAAACTCAGTTGCGAGTCTTCTGATAATTTCTTCAACAAGTCTTCTGCAATTCTACTTAGTTGTTTTTTGATTCAACTTATATCCTACCTATTACAAAGTAGAAACTACATTGAAAATGAGGTGCCAACTTCCTAATACAATATTTTCTAAGAATCATCAAAATCTATTTTATAAATTTCCTAACAAGAGAACACTAGCTTCATTACCGAGTAAAGAATCTACTATTAAAAAACCATACCCTTTGGCTTGAAGAATGCAGGAGAAACATATCATAGGTTGAACAACCATATATTCGAGCAGCAAATTGGCCAAAACATGGAGGCCTATTAGTTGGCATGCTAGTGAAGAGCATCAGGTGGCTCATCATACCACATACTTAAAAGAATGATTCAACATTCTAAAGGCGTGTAGGATGAAGTTGAATCCTACCAAATGCATCTTTTGAGTGCAAGGAGACAAATTCCTCGAATACATGATCTCTGAAAGAAGAATCGAGGCAAACCCGAATATGATAGACGCCATCCTAACCATGTTAGAGCCCACCAAGGCTAAGGAGGTGCAGAAATTGGTCGATTGTATGGCTAATTTAAGTCGCTTCATATCAAAGTCTTTAGATAAAGGTTTACCATTTTTCAAGTTACTCCATGCAAAAAAGTAGTTTGAATGGACTCGACAATGTCAACAAGCATTCGAAGACTTAAAGGCATACTTGGCTTCACCACCTTTGCTAACTAAACATGGAGATTGAGAGACCTTATTCCTTTACTAGGCTGTCAGCAAAAAATCAATCAACAGAGTGCTAGTCTGTGAAAAGCAACAAAAGCATTGCCCAGTGATTTATGTTAGCCGAACTTTCCTTAACGCAAACCTGGTAGACACAAATCAAGAAGCTAGCATCGCTCTAGTCACTTGCGCTTAGAAAGCTTAGGCTCTATTTCCGTTTCATCCCGTTGTGGTATTATCCAATTATCCATTGAGACAAGTACTACGCAACCTCCCCGCTTCATGAAGGATGGTAAATAGTGGAAACTCATTAGGTAATATTATATTTCTTAAATAATGCTTCCACCACACTATTGCAAAAAGGAGTTCCATGATCATTTATTTATGCGATTGGCGTCTCGAACCTAACAAAAATATTAGATTTGGCAAAATCTACAACCACTCTAACATTATTTGTACATGTAGCCCTAGCTTCCACCCATTTTGTTACATAATCCACAACAAGAAGAATGTAAATATTGCCATAACTAGGGGTGCACATTTGGTCTAAACCGAACCGAATTGAGCGGAAGTTCGAGTTTGCCAAATGACAAACCAAACACCAAATAGAACTACTCGATTCGGTTTGATTTTTGACCAAAATTTGTACGATTTGTTTGGTTCGGTCTTGGTCCACGAACTTTAAAGAAAAAAATACAAAAAAGTATTGTATGGCAACCCACAGTGCTATAGATTTACAAAGACACCAAAAGAGATTTTATAAACATATTGTCCACTTGTTTGAAGAAAAATACAAAATTTTGAAGCAACAAATACAAATAAGATACAAGAATTGGAAAAAAAAAAAACAAATGTAATAACTAGAAGATCATTACACTAAAAGTACCTACTAACCCTACCAAAAGTCAAAGCCCTTAGTCCCAAAGAGCCCACCGATCGAGAATCGAGTCAAAGCCAAACTCATTCAGCGTTGATTGAAATTGAGGGCATAGGTTTAGTAAATGGCCGCGATGGAGCTTCAAGAGATGCATGTAGACTTATGGAGGTTTTAGACTTTCTTTCGATATGTGGCTTTCATAAGTTTCTAGAGAAGGTTTAGATTTTTGTTATTGTTTTGCTGCAAGTTTTGCTTCTATAGAAAAAAAAAAGGAAGAACCTTTTTCCCTGAAAACCTAAACACGCTATAGCTATATACTATACCTTTTTTTAAAAAAAAAGAAAGTCAATACAAGTTCGATTTTCGATTCGATTCGTTATCCATCCATAAAACCGATTTTTTGAAAAAAATAACCAAAATCGAACAAGTCTTTGTTCGATTTTGGTTCAAACCGAAATATCGATTTCTCGGTTAGTTTTGGTTGGTTAACCGAAATGTGCACATCCCTAGCCATAACAAGAAGAAAATGACCCATAAAATTATTTCTCCACACACCAAATATTTCACATACAATAATAAAGTTAAAGGTCATTTGATCTCTATGTCCCACATTCCTAGTTTTGAATAAAACATGTATGATCATTAAAAAAAAAAGTAGGCCAACAAAATCCACATTCTAAGACCTTAAGAGAGGTTATCTTGGGACCAAAATGACCTTCACATGCATATGAAAGACAAAACCGTAGGATAGAATGAACCTTTTCTTGACCAAACATTTTCGAATAATTTTGTGGAAATGTTTTCCCACAAATAAGGGTCATCCCATAAATAATATTAGCATCACTTTTAATAGAAAAGTGATGCTCATCTTAGAATTCATCTTTCAATGGTGATGCTTCTTCACCGTGATCAACCTACCGAGATGATCGCAACCAAATTTTTGAATCTTTCTTATCGCATATCTACAATCGATTTTTTTACAAGAAAGTATCCATCGAATGAGCCTGTGTTTAGCCTCCTTCTTTGAGAGTAAATATTTGATGGCAGCATGGTTAGAGTGTACAATCACTTTAGCACTAATTAGATAAGAATCGAATTTTCAACAATAGCCAAGAGTTTATTTTTGCATTGTTGAGTAATTGTATTGTGCACTATGAAGTGTTCTCAAAGCTTAGTAAATGACATGAGGCGCTTCTCCAACTCTTTTTCAAGAACATCACCAACTACATAATTGTTTTCATTACGCATGAGCTCGAATAAAAGATTCTAATCCTGGTCGGATAATTGGTCCATATGTGAAAATGGTCTTCGCTTTTATCAAATGCATCCTTGCATGCCTCATTAAATTCTAACACGATGTCCTTTTTACATTAATTTACACAAAGGTCGTGATATTGGAATTTTTTTTTATAAAGCATCGATATAATCATGCATGTCCAAGAAAAGGACAAACTTCGTGCACACTTGTGGGTAAGGCAAAGATTTAATAACATTTACCTTAGCTTTATCAACTTCAATTCCTTCATAGGATACAACATGCCCTAGAATAATACCTTGTTAACCATAAAGTGACACTTCTCATTGTTCAAAACAAAGCTCTTTTCTATGCATCTTTCAAGAACTTTTGTAAGATTAGTAAGACATGTATCAAAAGAATCACCATAAAGTGAGAAATCATCCTTAAATACTTCTATGATGTCCTCAATATTATTAAAAACATACTAACCATAAACCACTTAAACGTGGCAAGAGCATTGCAAAGTCCAAACTAAGATGCGCCGATATGCAAAGGGTGCCAAAAAATCATGTGAAAGTCGTCATCTCTTGATCTCCATATGCAATAGAATTTGGTCAAACTCAATAATCATCTGACAACAACAATGACTACGCACCGCTAATCGCTCGAGCATTTGATCGACAAATGAAAGTGAAAAATAATCTTTTTAGTTAATGCATTTGTTCAATTGTTAAATGCCCAAATTAATCTAGCGACGCTTGCAAGAGTACAAGATTAATTGTAGGGTAGTAAGTTGATTGAAATCGCTTTCTTAAGAGGTCTTAGCCGATGAGTAATTAATGTGCGTCATAATAAATAATAAATAAATCCTAAACACTCTAATCGATTTTCATGATTGAATTAATTAAACTAAAATTTTAAATTAGATTGACTAAAACAAAGAACAATTAGAGTAGGTATGATATGTATGACAAAAGTGTTCAGTGGTTTAATCATTTACTCAAACTCTCGCGCTAATATTAATCAATTAATCATACGATGAAGAAATCTGGCAAACATATATGAACTTGTCTAATAACTTTCGCATTCACGACAAAGTCTAGGATAACTCAATTTACCCAATTAATTAAAGTTAGATAATACATTACTTGATTCATATCAACCCCTAATTGAATTTGATCTCTAATAATATTTTCTCCGCCTCAATTATTATATGATATAACCAATAGTTAACTAAACAATCAATTATAAGATAAAATAATTCAATTAGAAAAGGCACGATCAACCAATATTCATGCATATTTATTTGATTCAACTCATCCTAACCCTAAACAACGATGTTTAATTCATGCTTGTAGATAGAATCGTCAATCTTGTTAAACGAAAAGAAAACAATCCCAAACATCATTATGAAGTAACTACAATCAATTCGATTAAGCGAAAGAAAACATCTCAAACATCGTACAAAAAGACGAAGAAGATTTGCACTTAGTTAAAGTCAGAGAATCCTCCGGTGGAAGAACAACCAAGAACCAATGTTGAATATAGAGAGAATAGAGAAAACTTGTTTTACAAATGCTAAGTAGTAGTGTAATCTTAAAATATGGACTCCCTAAAGATATTTATAAGTTCCAGAATTCTATACAAGGTGAAAAAGTCCAAAATGGAAAAGAAAATCATGAAAAAAGCGTAAAATTTATGGCGCACGACGCGTGCACATTTCTTTATGTCGCAAGACGCTGCGACCGATCACTTGTGCGTGATCGTGCTGGTCCAAAAGCAAATGTGCTATTATTGTTTTATGTGAATTGTATTTCTATCTCTTAGATTTTTGTAGCCACCTTGAATGACCTCAATATAAATTTTGTAGAGAGTTATGTCCAAAATACAGAGACTCCGCTTACAACCTCGGAAGTTTTATCGCATTATTTCCATTTGAATATGATATTTACCACTTCATATGTCCAATTCACATTGAGTGGCAAGTAAAAATTGTATAACTCTCTCTTAGCTTTCCAATGGCATATGAATCATGTCAATCGGGCTTCTGATAAAATAGTAATGTGTAAAATACGAAGATCGCTACAACTATGCGCGAAATGGCCTTTTTTTCGTTTCTTGCACCAAAATTTGTCTAATTAATTAATATATATAAAATCAATAAAATAACACAACATGTTACAAAACATGCAACATACAAATAAAATGTATCAAGAATATACACAAATCAACATACAAAACACACACAAAATATGCAAAATAACTCCCCACGCTTAATTTTTTGTTTGTCCTCAAAGCAAACACATAGCAAAACATGCAATAAGTAAATCGTGTTGACTTGAATTCAAATCCATCACCAATGTTTTCACTTCTACCTTAGACCTTGATCCAAAAATGATCTTCAACTATCGTGAATAAACTCATTCGGCTATTCTCGAATGCCAAATAAGGGTGTTATCTCCATCCTAAGTCTCCTATCCGTATCATAAGTCATAGCCCGTTTTGTATACTTTTTTCTTTCTCCCTCTTTTTTTATTTATATATCTTCCTTTTCTTTTCTCTCTTTTTATCCTTCTTTTTCATTCAATTTTTCTCCTTTTTTTTTACGGTTTAACTCTTTCTACCTTTTTTTTAACAACTCTTTTTCCTTCTTTTTCTCTTTTTTTTCTCTTTTTTTTCCCTTTCCTAGGACGTTCGAGGCAACTGAAAGTTTCATAGCATTGTTTCAAATTGAACCTGATTTTACCACTTCAAAAGTCTAAATTTGCATTAAGTGGCATAATAAACATTGTAGAACCCTCTCTTAGCTATCCAATGGCATACAAATCATGCCGATTGGGCTTTAGATGGAAAAGTTGTGTCTAACATACAAAGACTACCATAGCTGCACGCGAAATGGTCGTTTGACGTTTCTTGATCATACCTTAATCAAGAAGTTTCAAAATTTCTTTCTTTACCACTTCCATCATAGGTGGATTCAATCAACGTTGGGCTTGTCTTGAGGGCTTCCACCCTTCCTCTAAAATAGTATCCTATGCGTGCATGTAAAGAGGTTTTATCCCTTGCTGCAATAGTCTAACCAATGGCCTCATTAAGCTCTTTTAGAAATCGAATCATTTTTCCTTTTTCCAAATCAGATTGTTTGTTGGAGATAATGACAGGAAGAGTTTCTTCTTCCCCCAAAAAGGCATACTTTAAATGATTCAGAAGAGGGTTTCAACTCTAATTTTGGTGCTTGCATTCTTGAATTAAGATGTTTACTATGAGATCAATGCAACGTAACATAAGAGACAACACACTTCAAATTGAAAAGAATCGAGTGCATGAATTGTCTCTTGCAAGTCAAAATCAAACCCAAACTTCTTCATTAATTCTTGAGGTCTTTCAGAAGTGAAATTACTGATAAGTGCAACTTTCAATTTATCATCATCACTCAAATCAAATATTTGTTGCGCCAAAGCTTCAATAACATCCATAACAAAAATGGAAGATACATCACTTGGATTATCTCATGGCATCATAAATATTAAATTTAATGACTTCACCATCAAATTCCATTGTAAGTGTACCATCATGCACATCAATTTTTGTCCTAGATGTTTTTAAGAAAGGCCTACTTAGTAAAATCAATGAGTGAGATGAAATATCTTCCTCTATATAAACACATAAAAACTCAGCAGGAAAAATCAATTCATTAACTTGCACTAAAACATCCTC
This sequence comes from Rehmannia glutinosa, assembly GCA_016081115.2. NCBI lineage: Eukaryota > Viridiplantae > Streptophyta > Magnoliopsida > Lamiales > Orobanchaceae > Rehmannia > Rehmannia glutinosa. The sequence goes on along the minus strand of JABTTQ020000519.1, from coordinate 271,694 downwards.
CAAAAACACTTTGAGGATAAACATTAGGTCTATCAGCATGTTGAATAATCACACCAGATTCTTTTAATGGCCCAACAACCAAAGACGTATAAATCATCAATGGCATGACATTAATGGAAGCGCCTAGATCCAACATTTATCTCTAAACTCTATCATTACCAACTTTTCTATTGTTCTAGTTTTGAAACTTCTACCATACTAGATGATGTGCCTAACATTGACACTCAATTAACTCATTCCAACAATTACTTTGGGGTTTCCACACCCACACTTAAGCATAATAACATAATAATTTTGCCAACATAATAAAAAGTGTGGATAAGGTCCTTACGATAAATAAAAACTAATTTACTTGAATCGCCTCAACATTTCCATTGTTAAATGCAACACCCAAGTCCATTTCCGAGACTTCACTACTCTCAAAGAAGGAATAGTGAAGAGCCTTTACGCACTGTTCTGCTTCACTATCGTTTACTATTAGTGACATGTTAACCTGGAGAAAAACAGATAGTTGCTCGTTAGAAATCATAAAAACTTCGAAAATTTGATATTCTACGTGTGGGTTTGTCAAAAGAGAGAACCTTGGAGGCTCCTTGAGAGATCATCTGGACGTTCACATTAAGTCTCCTAAACACACTGAAGGCCTGCCAATCAGAAACCATACATCTTATATGGAGGTAAAGTAAACAAACAGAAGAGAAGAAAGAACTTTTGAACAGAAGAAATGGCATCTTGGGATAGGCCAAAAAAAACCTTTTCTAATATCAAGGAAGAATATTGGATGTTTCCGATGAGGGAAATAATTGATCTGTGTGGCAGAAGTTTTAAAACTGCAATTTTCCCAAGCTCTTCGATCACACGGTCAAGTTCCTGCTCATTTTGAACATATATATTTGTTATCATTTTACTATCTAAACAAATAGGAGTAGAAGTATTTTTTTCTATATAATTAGGTGGTGACAAGCTGGCCCTGTTGTCCAACCCTCTCCTCGACAGAAAAGGAGGAGAAAATAAAGATGAGGGAATGAGCAGAAAAGAAGAATTGTATAGAGGGCAGGGAATCTTTTGCAGCAGAATAAGATTTGACAATCATTTACTCAATGTAGTATTCTGGTGTTGAATGAATACCCCGAGTATTGTATTTATGACAAAAGCTTGACTAGCACAGTTTTGTCTGACCCACAGTCGAAGGCAGATAGTTAACTTGCCTGCTTAATTAGTTCTCTGCTCCAAATTTTGGATGGATCAAGTGTTAGAGAAATACTAACTTCACTTGTTGCAACAACATCCACAGAGATACCCAGATCTTCGAATATTGCAAATACCTGACAAAAGAATGTTATATGTTTTGTCATATTGATAGGTTCAAAAAGGAAGGAACGATTCATAAAGTCAACAAATAAGATTAATTCTCTCACCTTTGCAAGGAAGCCAAATTGACCCAACATGCGAGTACTAACTATATCCAGCATAGTGACATTCTGCTTTAGGACTATACTGGTAAGCAGGGCCTGTCATTTGTTTGGCATTAGAAGGTTAATGCTTTGATCCATCTAAATCTTGAGTCAGATCGTTAAAATGCAAACCTTGGTCATGTCTCTATTTCCAGTGATGAAAGTACCAGGAGCTTTCGGATTGTAAGAGTTCTTAACTCTAACTGGAATATTACCATCCATAGCTGGTCTCATGGATTGTGGGTGCAATACCTGCAGAAAATTGGCTCCGGATCTCAATATATGTCTTCAAATTATTTTGGGAAATGTGAAAATTCTATTTTTCGGGTTCTCTTATTCAGTTTTCACAACACCATTTAATTGATTTAATTTTAAAAGATAAGAAAAACAAAAGGACCAAGAAGAATTGAATTTCAGGGAGTCATGTAGCCGGCAGACCATGTTTGCTCCTAAAATCTTGGAAGAACAGGGAGAAAATAATTCCACCCAAACCAGAAAACCGTACAAGTAGATACATGGCACCCATCCTCCACCATGCACGTCAAATGTCAATCAACAAGAAGAGAATAAAACAAAATCAAGGAGAAGATTAAAAAGAAGTGGAAGGAAGTAAGAACAGATTTCTGGTTTACCCATCACATTACACGTAATTATTTTTAGTTTTGCTTCTATTAAACTATGTTAAAATGTAAAGAACAACATGTGCAAGCCAACTTTCTCTCGAATGGTAAAAACCAAGCGTTGGCTTGGAAAAGCTATGGATTCAACTACAACTATATGAGTGCTTTTTATAAAAGCTTGAATTTCATAGGTTTTACAGAGGTGAGTTTGCTTTTGGATGGACACAGGACTGAGCATTTTCGGAAAGTTCAATTTCAATTTTCAACAACTATATAGTGCTACAGTGATTTAAGATCATGAACTGACCTGCCATCCTTAAAGGCCAATACATCCAAAAAGATAGACAAGACACACATAAGACTATAACCTGAGCTCCAAAATACGCAAGCTCTGTTGCCTCTTCAAATGTCAAATAAGGCACAGGTTTGGCACCTGGATGAATACTGGGATCGCAGGTGAGAACACCATCGACGCCCTTCCAGACCTGTAAGAATTTGAAGTGGAGCTGAATAACTACTTTTGTCTCATCAAACAATAAACAATAGTTACAATAAGACTGTTACAATTTAAGCTCACCTGAATTTCTTGCAGACCCAAAGCTTTGCCAATAGTTGTAGCTGTCAAGTCGCTACCACCTCTGCCCAAAGTGGTAATCTCACCAGACTTACATCCCTGCAAATGGAAACTACATCTTTAATAATTTGGGTAGGCTAGAATCGGTCAGGAATATCAAATTAATTCTTAAACTTATTCCCCAGCAGGACATATATGCAACTCTAAGTTAAGTGACAACCTTTCCAAGGAAGCCAGTAACTATGGGAATTGCATGATCCTGGGTCCAGTCACCGTATAATTTAATGGCAATAGCAGGATAAGTTGCTTCCAGAATTTCTGCATTCGTGAAATCATCCGTTGTGACAAATCCGATGTCAAATGCATCATACTGCAGTATAAGTACCCCACTGTAAGGTCAATGGATACTATTATCAAACAAAGCATAGGATGAGTAAAAACCTTCACTTCATACATTTTAAGCAATTGAATCAGATGAACCTTTGCTACCAATAATTATCAAGCACGCAGAGCACATGTTTAATGAAGAGATGAAGTGAAAATCATGATGGTCGAAGGCTTATCCAGTGCATACTATATTGTTAAAAAAAGTGGCCATTGCAAAATGTAAGCTAAACCTATTAAAATTAACAGTATTATGCACCAATCACACATTTTTATCATTAGTAGGCATGCATATATTTTGTAAAAAGATGTCAACTGTCATTTAGTTTCACCAATTGACTAGACCTACATTAAACTTTTACCTGCCCCACCCAGGGCCGAGAGAGAGAGAGAGGAATAAATACATTCTTTCTTCCCTCTCACTTTCACCAAAGCATTCACTCTCTCCAAATGATGGGGAGGCCCGAGCTGCCTCAATCTTGGATCAATGAAACTACTCATTGCTTCCCCGGATGAAGAATACAAACTTTCAGTTGCTTTTGGGCATAGTTGTTAAAGGGATAGGCGACGCCAAGGCGACAATTCATGGCCTAGGCCCGATGGCCTAGGCGACAAAGGTCATGGCCTGGCCAGGCAAGGAAACAACACCTCGAAAACATGTTAAATACTTATATTCTTCTAAAAATCAACTGCTGAAAATAATAAATCATATTAAACAATAATAAACTATATCAAACACCAATATCAATCACCAAAGAGGTTTTTACTTGCTGGTTTTTACTTTTCAACTTTGCATTTTCACATTGCAAATGGATTTTTAGCCATAGAGCCTTAAAAGTTTTTTAGGGTCTTTTTCGCTAAAAACCCTTTTTATTTGCAGGAAAAAGCGATGCTTTTTCTCGCCTTTCGCCTCCCAAAAGTGAGGCCTAGGCGAACCAGCCGGTGGATTCACCATTTTTGTGGCCCGGAGGTGCACGGAGGCGAGAAATCGTGGCCTGTGGCCTAGGCCGGCTTTTAACAACTATGCTTTTGGGTTCCCCATAGGTATGAAGGTGCATGATTTATCTTTAGGGTTCTGATTCTATAAACATGTGATAATGACAGAAAGTAAGACCAGGCAGTAAAAGTTTCTGCCTATCCTGGGCTTGGATCAGTAAGATGATTCTCAACATGGAAATGAACATACTTGACGTGCTTTTTAGTGCCAATGCTATTTAAATAAGCAGCAAAAATTCTCGAGACATGCACTCTCCAAATGACACAAGTTTGTCTTGAGTCCGGAGTGTCAGCTCCTTTAATCTAGCAATTCCATTCAAAAGCAACTCCAGTTCTTCCAGCTGTCCTGAAAATGTAAATGAAGCATTATGTGAAGAACATATGGGGTATAACACAATATTTATGTACGTAATTCTATATCAGGGTAGTAGAATATGGGCGGTATAAAATATAGCCATGATACTGTGTCGGAAAGTGCTATAATGGGCTAAGCCAAAAATTTATCTTTTAATAGTTCTGTTTCACATGCGCTTCTACGAAACTGATTTTCACACATATCAAAATGCTGCATGGTGATTCTATGGGTTCTTACAAAGAAACAATGCTTTAGTAAATTTCCTTTGTGTTTTTTATGGTGTTGTAAGATAAAAGGCTAGTTAAAGCCTAGTTTTCTGGTCCTAGAACCCGAAAACAGCTTAATCATTTTCTTGTACAGTAAAGTTGCAAAACCTATAGGAAAAAACAGATTTCTTGATCAACTCAGGAGAAAAGCTTATATCTGGAACAACAATTTAGCAAGCTAACTTCAACCTGAACAAGAAGATAAGTAACTACATAATGGACTTATCATGGCTGAAAGCAATGATCTACCTTAACCAAGCCTTTTGTTTCACACCAAAATATTAAGGTAATAAATGATGTATATCATTCTCCCACTATACATTAGTACTAATGGAGGAAAAGTAACATCAAAACCACAATCCAATTCTCACCAGAAATCACAGAATCATCTATTCCAAGCTCTTTTACTGTCCTGGCAAAACCAAACAACAACATTATATACCATTGTAATTAACTGGATAGTACTATGCAACACCACGTAAAAAGTACTTTGTGCCTCTCTATCGCACATTGAGGTGCAATTTGCGGAAAATACACACACAAAACACATTATAATTGTTCGTTTTTCATAGGATTTCCCACAAGTAACCATCTACCAGTACCACAGTAAGTAATAACATCTTCTAGACACAAGTAAACAAAACAATCACCTAAGATGCAGCTCTTTTATTAATGTCAATTCCTCAATCTCCGACACATTTCTAAATCCGCAGCTCACAGCCTTCTCTCCTGCCTAGAATCCAACCATTAAAATAATTGCAACTCAAAACCAACGAAGCTACTTCGACATAAAGAAAAATTCAAATAAACTGATTTTGCATGGCTACATACGCGAAGGAGATTATTAGTAGTCTTTCCCATGGCAGAGAGAACAATAATCGGCTTTTCCTCGGGAAAGCTGAGGATGAGATGAGCCACTTCACTCATCCTCTCGGCCGACGCCACCGAGGAGCCGCCGAACTTCATGACGGACGTAAATTCCTCTACTGCATTTTCCACACTGGAAAAGCTCGCTTCTTCAAATGCTGCATCCGCATTTTTCTTGCTGTAGATCGTGAAAAATGGACACTTTTCCTGATCAACGACAGCGAATAATTGGCAACGGGAAGTGAAATCGACAATTTGAAGGTGATTGTGGAAATTGAGTGGGGAGTGTGAGAGACGAGGGTTTTGATTACTTCTACAGCACAAAATTCTGGAGTTGCATGTGTGAAATGAAATCGACATTTTTCTCTGATAGTGGAAAGAAAATTCTACACCCAATTATTGATAGCAGTCTTAACGTTGAATCCCCCTCCCTCGCTCACTTATTAGAGTGAGGTCATTGGCTCGTTTAGATATACCAAGGAAAAATAATTTTGAGAAAATTCCACTAAACCTAGTCTATCATTTGCCTTTTTACACATTACTATTAGACCATCTCCAACCCATTACACTGGGCCTTGGTGTAAAAATTACACCAAATTTGGTGTTTTGGTGTAATTTTGACAAAACCATCTCCAATCCATTACACCAAATCTTACACCAAATGAATATTTTATTCTTTCTTCTTCATTTTATAGTAACAAAATTTACTTATTTATACAATTATTTTATTTACTTATATTTTATTATTATTAATGTAATTAACTATAAACTTTCATTTAATTAATATTATATTAATTAGTTATATTACTAAAATAAATATTAAAATTAATATTAGTATTTCTTTTAGTTTACATTATAATTATTTGTTATTTATTAAAATTTATAGAAATATTAATTAATTATTAAAATCATATTATATAAATTAATTATATATAAAATGAGGATACAATTGAAATTTAATTTTGAGGTAGAAGGGAATTGGAGGGCAAATGTGGGATATTTGCATTACACCAAATTTGGTGTAGTGAATAGTGTTACACCAAATTTGGTGTAACACTATTCATTTACACCAAATTTGGTGAGTTTAGTTGGGTTGGAGAAGGATTTTTGCATATTTGGTGTAATAAGGTGGGATTTGAAGTTGGGTTGGAGAGGCCCTTAGTATATTAGTAAGAAACGCGTCCGTAGACGCATGTGAGCCACACAATTTTACTAAAATAATTTTATTATTTAATAATTTTATTGATTAATATTAAAATATTAGAAACAGAAATATTAATTAAATTTAAATATTACATAGTATTTAATATATATTTTGCTTTACTTTAATTATAGATCGATATGAATTGTTAAATAATCATTTTAAAGAACTCAATCCCACAAAAAATTTACAATTAGTATAACAACGAAATAAATTTTATATTAGTTTACAATCACATTCATCAGTCTTTTATTTCATTGTATGGCTAGAAAAGTCTTTTCTCTTACATGATTTTTGAATTCTTTTAGCATTGGATGCATTTTAAATAATCAAACAAATAATTTAGCTTATAAGTCATAAGCTAATGATTAGTAAATCATGCAAGTTATCGCATTAATAAAAAAATAATTAATTAAATATTATACCAAAATCCATCATAATATCATCATTTTATTTGTTATTGTTATTCAATTAAAATAAAATAAAATAAAGGTTAGTCAAATTCTTATGCTTCATGTGCTTACTTCTTTTATTCTATCTCAGGTTCTTTGATTAAAGAAATGTAAAAAAAACAATATAATACATATGTAAAAAAAATTAATATATTATTTTAATTCTAGTAACAAAGTCAATATTTTATCATAACACTTAAACTTAAAGTTTGTAGTCCTACTATTTCCAGTGTCTTAAAAATAATAAACATTAACCTAATATATAAAAAAATTAATCGATTATTTTCATCGAGAGTTTGGTATTAAATAAAACTATGAAAAAATGATAAGTCAAAATTTGAGTTTGAAACTCTATTCAATTGCACACAAAATATCTTTATTTAATAAATAATAAAACCAAAGACATCTTATGAAAGAAAAAAATAAGTTAATAATTTTCAATATTATTTCTTTAACAACCATCCAAAATTGATTTTTAAATTGCATATTACTAATTGAATGAGAAGTTTCACCATAAAGGAATTATGTATTTTCTCTACTTTTTATATAGCATTAAAACCACCTAAAATATTTTTTATTTTATTTTTTCTTATCGTGTATATTGAATTTGATATTTTTCTTATAAATTATAATAGACATATTTAATTATTGAGAAAATTTAAAATAATATAAGAAATATACAATTTTGCATCATACTAAAAGTTAAATAGTTAAAATTTTCTTATATAATGACTTGTGTATATGTTTAGAACATATAGTTGAAGATTTTGAAACCTAGTTTAAATTTGAAATTGATTTTATAAGAAATTTAAAGTATTCTTAGTGTTATGATTAAAAAAATATATTTTCAGATTCTGAAATCTTTTTTTGGCTATAATGAACATCTCTCATATAATTAAACAAAAAAGATTAAATAAACAACAAAACTATAGAAAAACATAAATTCTTAATTTTTACAGTGTTGAACATCATAATGTTAAAATTTTCTCATGGGAAGTCCTTATATACACTTATGACATATGGTTAGAAAGCTCTCGAAATCTAGTTTAATATGAAGCTAATATTATTTGAAAATTCAAAATATTTTAAGAGTTAGCTGAAAGAATAAATACTTTTAAAATGTAGAATATAAAATGTCACATTGTCTTATAATTGAACAAATAGAAGCTGAATATAAATATCAATTACTTAGTTGTCCTAAACTTTTACTATGTCTAAAAGATTTTTTTGTCCAATCAAAAATTGCAAGAAACATTCACACTTTTAAGATAGTATATAGATATAGATATAGAATTAGATATAGATATAGATAGATATAGATATAGATAGATAAACTTTTTTTTATTATCACAATTTACCATATAAACCATGTAATTTTTTGCACTTTGCACTATATGGTCAGTTTTACACCTAAAATTTTGTTTTTCTTATAATAATAGAAATAGTTCATTACGATCACATCAGACTACCATGCTTTCATATAAAAAATTAATAATCTTCAAACGTTGTTTGATCGGAATGTAATCAGGTTCCTGGTAGGGATGACTATGGTGCAAGTCGGGTCGGGTATCTAGATACCCAGACCCGTCCCGTCCCTAGAACAGGGCGAGGCATATCAACCCACCCTGCCCCATATTAAAAAAATTTAAATAGAAAAAATAAGAAAAAGGAATAAAATATTTATTTTTAATATATTTATAAAATATTCTTTCCAAAAAAAATTATTATTTTCAATTTATAAATGTTAGATATGATATTAAAAGATAAATTTATATTATAATATATATCATATATGCAAAATATATATTAAATATATTAAAAAATATAGACGGGGCGATAGTGATACCTAGACTCGCCTCGTCCCACCGCAGATCACGGGATGGGGGGTACCCAGGGGTCGGGTCAACAATACCATCCCTAGTTCGTGGTTGGTTTTTAGGTTGATCCTCACAGCGCAACCATGCGCAATTACATGACTATTCCTCACAATCAAACTTAACAGGAGACTCGATGGTACAAAAAAGTGAAAACTGCAGTAAAAATTTTACATTATTTGGGAAATGTTTTTATATTAGGTGGGGACTGAGAGGAGAGATACGATAAGGATAAATTGAAGAGAAAAGGGAGGCATTGAAATGAAAAAGAGTCCCGCTTTTTTAAATAAATGTGATAATATATATAAAAATGAAAAAGAGTATTCCCGATCACAATTTTTTTTTGATCGAAACCAAAGTAAAGCAATTAACAAAGACAAAAGAAAATAACGAAATGGTCACAAGCCGACCATATGGTGAATGGTTGGGGCCTCGTTAAAACCTTCCAAGGTAAAACCCACCTTGTGGGAAAACCCCTGGAAGGAAAAAGAGTACCCCCATGATAAAAGCGCCCCAAAGCCGACAAGACTAAAAATGCGACGCACTAAGAACAAACCTATAATTCGATTGGCCAACATAATCCTGAGTGAGGGATAATAATGGACGCCGGGGGCGAACCCCACCACGTATCCACCTGCGTGACTTGCTTAGAATATCTCGCTACCCTGTTTCTTCCCTAAAGATGTGCGAGACCACAAAATCCATTTGAGAAAGAAGGTGGAGAGTGTATCTCCACATACTCAAATGGCGCCAAGGAACACCAATGGATTTCTTACGCCACTCACATACACTCACCACATACACCGAGTCCGACTCAAACGTGTTAGTTGGTTCCAACCCTTCGAGGACGCGTATTGGATGGCCCGATGCCGTTTTAAGTTCCCGCTTTTCGCATCAACATTAAACCTTAGTAAATAAAATTAATTTTTTTTAATTTTCTTTTTGCGGTGAAACAACAAACAATCGTTGATTATATAAAAAATATTTGTGGCAATTATGCCGTTCCTTAATAGAGAGTGGAATGGAATTCTTCTGTATTAAGGTAACAATTATGTTGTTCTAATTGTCCATTGGCTACCTTCATTAAGGACTTTGAGAGCCGCAATTGTAACTTTTAGTCCAAGTTGCTACGAAATCCTAGAGAAGGGAAGAATAGATTTTTCCGATTTTCTCGATTTATGATTTCTTTTTCAAATAATATGATGACAAATAAGAAGGTGGAATCGTTAGAATTAAATCAACACTCAAGGATTCATATTTCATAGTGTTTAACCCACCTAGGGCCCACATCCACTACCATCCGGGTATGTTCAAGTGGATTTCAAAATAAAATATTATTAATCGATACCAAAACGACAAATTCAACTTGAAGAGCACCAAGCTCTTCTTACAACAACAATCTTGAAGAGCGCCAAACTCTTCCAACTCGAAGAGCACCAAACTCTTCAACACCTCGAAGAGCACCAAACTCTTCAAATCAACCAAACGTGTTCTTGCCAAAAGAACACTAACAAGGATTTATTGGATTTGGATGGTTTTACCAATACAATCAACATTACACTTTAAATGAATTATTACAACTCAAAAGTGCAATCTTAATCAAAAGGAAAGCCTATTAAGCAAGATGTGAAAGAGAAAATTGCAAACTCAAATCCCCATAGGATTAGGCCTATTGCAATCTTAGTCCTCATTTTGCAAAATTCATCCCACTATTTTCATTTTGCACTTTCAATCTACTTTTAGAAATATACATAAATAAACCCGTAGTTTATAAATATTGCAATGATAGTCCCAAATTACCATATTATACAATGTATTACATGGTGTGAAAGCTTTCATTTTCTTTTCAACTCTCGTTTGTTTATGGAATCGTTACACCTACATAGATCCAGAAATGTCTATTCCAAGGATTTAAATGGATCATGTCGTTTTGCTTACATCTATAATCCTGAATTATTACCTCACTAGTCGTCTCCTTTTTCTTTCGTGTGACTCGGCCCATGTGATGGTTGTCGGGAATTTTTAAAAATTTGGCTTGCGTGGTTCTCGAGGATAACGATCTTGTGAGTGGGCCCATGTCTTTTCCAGTTGTATAGTCTTGTCGGCCGGGTTTAGGTCAGAATCCTTTCCCAAACTCAAATTCATTCTTTGGGGTATGCCTGACGGATCCGATCGATCCAACGACCTACATGCGCCATGTTACGTAAATTTCCCGGTAAGTTTCTTTCTCGCCGAATCTTGTTCTCCCGCAGAATTCTTCTCTTTGTCCGGAAAAGTTCCTCTGCAAATCCTGTTATTGATCCTATCATTGAATTCAGAAGGAAAGATCCATTTGCTGAATTCTGAAAGAACTTGAATAGATACTTGATATTGTCCATTTCAGTTTGACAAACCCAAAGTCCCAAATGCTCGTCGTGCAGAAGCATCGTCTTCTGAGATTGCTCCTACTAGTAATGGTACTTTTCCGGTGAAGCTGCCCTTATGTATTGCAAAGCATTTCCATCTGCTCTTCTAAGCTTGATGAAATGAAATCTTCATTAAAGCCTTTGTTTGCTGGTTCTGGAGCTGCACTGATGAAATACAGTTCCAAAATATCTCCTCTGGCCAAATGTGAATTATTAGCCCAAGTCTCGTAAATAGCTTCCCCAATCCATTTCGATAACTTTGAAATTTCTGGGAATCCTTGTGACATAGTATATATTAAAGCTAAAACTCCAAAAGTATACCATTCTTGTACTTCATTTGGATGACTTCCTGGTTTCATCCAAACTCTTGGGTATTTACCTGAGATATCAACCATTGTTTTTTCTGGGTTAATACCTCTTCTTGTTACCAATTTCTCCCATTGTCATTGATAAAACTGCATTGGAGAAATCTTAATCTCGTCAGTTTGAACCTTAGATTTGCATGTTTTTGGCCTAAGATTCAACTCTTCCTCTTTAACTCGAGAGGTACTGGGTTGACTTGAAGCCTCGGGTTGTGATATGGAGCTTCAACATTCGCCAGGTTTGTTCACCTCGTGAATGCATCACATGCAACACTTATGATTATGGTATTTAAATCCATAACCTCCGGGTTAGAGCCCCATTCTCTAATCGCCCCTTTCTGCATCGTAGGAGATGCAACCTGGAGGAGAGGCCCTTGGAGTGCTAAGAACAGTTGTCCTTGAGCTAACTAGCATGCTCGTATTTGACTACAAACGGATTTACAGGGTCACTGTTGAAATCGTCCCAACAACTTCGCATTGAGATATAACATTCCAAAATCTCGTTCTAGACTCTCCAGGTTTTTCCCGAGATATCTTACTCTTTTAAGGACCTCGCGAGCAACACGTTCTTCCATCTTGTGTCAAGTAATGTCTGCAAGAACATTTTCATGAGATTTTGTAATGACAATATCATAATCATAATATTGACATTCAACCTGCAATCTAGCCTTTTCTGGTTTTGATTCAATTTTGTTTTTTAGAAAAGCATTGACACTTGAATTATCAATTTTTAAAGTAAATTTTTTAGCCAGTAAAAATAGAGGCCATTTTTAAAAGCCTTTCGACTACAAAGAATTCTTTTTCGTTAATATGCCATCGATTTGTTTCATTGTCTAAATAGACCGCTGCAATATCTGCATGACACTTCTCCATTCAGTGTGGCTTTTGTAAGGACTGTTGCCCACCAATAATCACTGGCATATGAAAATAGAACTAGTTCATCCTTGTCCTGTGGTATATCATGTTTCAGAAGCTTTTTGCAAAATTCCTTAAGTTGCTTTATCCCTTCTTGATGTTCATCTTCCCATTTGAATATTGCATCCTTTTTGAGTAATGGGCCAAATACCTTCCTGTAATGTGCTAGATTGTTTATGAACATTCCACCAAAATTAACAACTCTGAGAAAACTTTGAAGTTGTTTCTTGTCTTTGAGTATATCTGCAAATCCTTGTATTTTCTCCATATGGCATTGTAGGATGATTCCAGTTTCATCGATTTCAATTATGAGGAATTCAATTTGTCTCGTAGCAATGATGTTTGTAAAATATACGTGCATTTTAGGGCTTAAATTGATATATAATTGATGCATTTGCACGCATATTTACTATGTTTTTACTTGGTTTCCTTTAAAGGGCATGATACTACGTATTTTTGTACTTCTTGCAGGAAACAGAGCTTAAAATGAAGAAATGTCAGTAGGGATGCTCGGATAAGATTTTCGAATGCAAAGAGAAGATCAAAACGACGGAAAATGGAACAAAATCAAGTAACACGGCCGTGTGGACTAGTGCTGTGAAAATCACACGGTTATGTGAAGAAAGGAAGAAAACAGAGGAGGAGCAGGTCCACACGGCCAGACCGTGTGAACTCACACGGCCGTGTGGACAAAGTTATCAACCGCACCACCTACCCGTATGACCAGCTTGCCCGTGCGACAAAGGGCTAAGCCCAAGGCCACACGCCCGTGTGGACCCACACGGCCTGACCGTGTGGGAGTCTGTTTCAGCGCATTTTTTAGAGTTTGCTTCCCGTTCCAACTCTACAAGTGATCTCTCCAAGCATCTATAAAAGAGGACCAAGTCTTGCACGAAAATACATCATTCCATACATAAAAAAACACATCAAATAACACAGGAACGAAGAAATCGAAGAGCTTATGAGCAATGAAGGCTAGGTCGCGAAGAACACCACAAGGCTTTTGCATCTAGGGAGCACAAGAGCTTCGAGGGCTTAGGATGGGAATCCATCCCGACAAGAAGGGTTTTCTTTCTATGTCTAAGAACTCTTGTCTGTGCTTATATGTTGTCATAATGTTGATTCGAATTTGTCTATGAGTTTGTAATCAATGTTTGGCATATTTTTCGGATCTTAAGGGCATAATTGAAACTGTTGCTTTATGTTAAATATGATTATTTATTTTCTTAATTAACTCATGCTTTCTATTTTATGAATTCGAGTGCTTATTTATAATTGCTTTTTATCTGATAATAATTTGCATGTCATACTTCTAGTTCATAATCTAGGAGGTGAGTTCTAGTAAGACGAAAATCGAATTCAGACATAAATAGAGTAATGTATCGGGAGACTACTTCTATTTGTGGGGTGTACTTCAATTCAATGATCTTTTGGGAGTTAGTAATAATTGTGATGGATCGGGAGACCTCAATTATTATTAATATACTGTTTATGTGCACAATAAACCATTTTGGGAATTGAACCCATAGAATTGCATGAATTGGTTTTTAAAACTTTAATTGCATTTAATATTGAAGAAGCATGTTGAGATTATGTGCCGAAGGTTTCTCCTAAAGATGTTGAAAAGACGTGGGGTTCATAAATTTAATTTATTGATTTTCTTTATTTTCTATTTTTCCTTAGATTAAAATACTTGATTTTCGGTCGCTTCAATAAAATTGGAATACGATGTTATTATAGCCTAAGTGTTTCGAGATACAATCCCTGATGAATACGACCTTGCTTGCCATTATTCTATAAACCACATTGTACATTTGCAGTTGTATGAACCAAAACAAATTTTTGGCGAACAAGTTTTTGGCACCGTTGCCGGGGATTGATTAGATTCTACTTAGATATAGTAATAAGTAGTTCAATCTTAATTGAAACATTTTTGTAAATATTTTTTTATTATTTTTGATTTTTTTATTTTTTTTAATTTTTCTTTTAGTTCGATTTTAACATTATTTTTGTTTAGTACATATAGTTCATGATCACGCATTCCAGATCAACCCAGCCAAGTCCCACTGATTTGAAAATCGAAAAGACAACCAAACAACTAAGGAAAAGAGCCAAAGCAATGGCGGATGAGACTAATCTAAACACAGTGGAAAACAGAAACAATGAGGAGCGCCCACCGGGGCCGTCAGGACTAAATAGTGGAAAGGCCCGCGAGAAGGGCAGTTAGGGACTACTTTCAGCTGGAGGTAAGCCAAATTTATGGGGATGTGGTCCGTCTGACGATCAATGCAAACAATTTTGAACTAAAGCTGGCATTGATCCAGATGGTGTCACAAAACCAGTTTGGGAGTAGAGCCGTTGAGGATCTAAACGCGCATCTGGCGCACTTTCTAGAAATTTAGATACTGTTAAGATGAATTGTGTTTATGAGGATATCATTCGATGCCGCCTTTTCGCATTCTCTCTGCGTGATAAGGCTAAAGGATGGTTATGCTCTTTAACACTACCAAATAAAATTGGCGTAACTAAGTCGGTGGTTTCTAGCCAAATACTTTCCCCAAGAAGACACTCATAGCTTGAAATCAAATCACCCAGTTTAGGCAATTAGATGCTGAGCCGCTATATGAAGCATGGGAAAGATTTCGGGAATTACTAAGGAAGTTCCCTCAACACGGATATCCCGACTACCAACAAATTCAGTACTTCTATAATGGTTTGAGTGATAACACAAGAACAATTATAGATGCTGCATCTGGAGGTGCACTACTAGGGAAATATTATGAGGAGGCACTAGAGTTACTAGAGGAGATGGCGAACAATAGTTACCAATGGCCATCCGAAAATCAGGATGATGATAAGATCGCCATACTCATAGAACAGATAGCCGTGCTAAGTATGAAACTGGATGCGATGCAACAAGTAAATTCAAGGGAGGTATCAGTGGTTGTAGAAGAAGCAAATTTTGCAGGGCAGCCAGGCTACAACAACGACATAAATAATCAGACACAACCTCACTATAATCCAGGGCCACCAAAGGAACATAAATCATCCCTAGAAGAGATGCTAGCTTCATTCATCGGAGAAACTCGAGCGCGATTGAATCAGGATGAAGCCAAGATAGACATAATCGAGGATCAGGTAACTCAATTAAATACTAACATGAATGATAGATTGAAATCTTTGGAAAAGCAGGTGGGGCAGATAGCTACATCAATACATGGCCAACACCAAAAAGGCAAACTCCCAAAAGCTAAAAAGACAGACCTGGGAGAACAGTGCCAAACCATTCGTTTGGGGAGTGGAACGAGTTATAAAGGTCCAAAGATGCCAATTGATCAAGAAAAAGAAACAATCGAGGAGCAGGACATAGCAGAGGAGGTGGCGCCCCCCCAAGGGAACATAAAAGGTAAATATATGCTCCAACCATTGCAAGAACTGAGGTACCTATCCCTTTCCCGCAAAGGTTTCAGAAAAAGAAATTAGATGATCAATTTCTCAAATTTTTGGAAATCTTTAAGAAAATTCAAGTTAATATACCTTTTGCGGATGCACTTGAACAAATGCCAAACTATGCGAAATTTCTTAAAGATATCATGGCAAAGAAAAGAAAAATCTCGGAATATGAAACGGTTAAGCTGACAGAAGAATGTAGTGCAATTATTCAAAGGAAGTTACCTCAAAAATGCAAGGATCCCGGGAGTTTCACGATTCCAAGTGTAATTGGGGAAACAACCTTTGATAAAGCATTATGCGACCTTGGTGCAAGCATTAACTTAATGCTGTTATCAATATTTCGAAAACTGGGATTAGGCGAAGTAAAGCCTACGACAATTACCCTACAATTACCAGATCGCTCAGTAACATATCCAAAAGGGGTGATTGAAGACGTGTTAGTAAAGGTAGACAAATTCATCTTCCCAGCAGACTTGGTTGTGTTGGAGATGGAAGAGGACCGAGAGGTTCCATTAATTCAGGAAGACCATTCTTGGCCGGGTAGAGCACTTATCGATGTGCAAAAGGTGAATTAACATTGCAAGTAAATGACGAACACATATTATTTTCAATTTACAAAGCTATGCAATTTCATGAAAATATCGAACATTGCAACATGATTGATATGCTAACCCCATGCATGGAAGCTGAGTTGGAATAGGTTGTGATGAAAGACGCATTGGAATGGTGCTTAACTCACTCGGTGGAATCCCAAGGTATGTGTTTGGACATTACTAACAATGAGGTTATCGATTTTGTGTTTGCCTTAGATTCAGCGGACGAGATAATTCAAGAAAATGACATTCTGACCATCCCACACGACCATGTGAAATAACACGGGCAGGCCGTGCGACGCATACTCCCAAATCCACACGACCGTGTGATTATACATGGCCCAACCGTGCGATAGGAAAATGGTCATTCACACGACCGTGTGATAGCGCACGGTCAGACCGTGTGGCAGGTTCAGCCAACCCAAATCCACACGGCCGTGTGGATTCACAACCTCGTCGAGCGACACGTGTTCTAAGCTGAAAATTCGAAAAACAAACCCCTGGGTTCTCCAGAACTTAAATCGCTCCCGGACCATCTCAAATATACATTCTTAGATGACAACGAGACCTATCCGGTAATTGTTTCTTCTTCCCTAACTGAAAATCAATTGGAAAAACTACTGCAAGTCTTAAGGGAACATAAAACTGCGATTGGATGGTCAATTTCTGATTTAAAAGGTATAAGCCCTTCGATTTGCATGCATAAAATAAGAATGGAAGATGATTGTAGACCTTCTGTGCAACATCAACGAAGACTTAACCCAATCATGCAAGAGGTCGTTAAGAAAGAAGTACTTAAATGGTTAGATAATGGGATAATTTTTGCTATATCAGACAGCAGTTGGGTAAGTCCAGTACACGTCGTACCAAAGAAGGGAGGAATGACGATAGTAAAAAGTGAAAACAATGAAATCTTAGCTACTAAAGTTGTTACAGGATGGCGTATTTGCATTGATTATCGAAAATTAAATGCTGCAACTCGAAAAGATCACTTTTCCCTCCCTTTTATGGATCAAATGTTAGATCGTCTTGCAGGTTATGAATATTATTATTTTCTGGATGGGTACTCAGGGTATAATCAGATTGTGATTGCTCCAGAGGATCAAGAAAAGACAACGTTCACATGCCCTTATGGTGTGTTTGCATTTCGCAAGCTACCATTTCGGCTATGTAATGCACCTGCCATTTCAAAGATGTATGATGACAATATTCCATGGAATGATTGAAAACATCATGGAAGTTTTCATGGATGATTTCTCAGTTTTTGGTAGTTCGTTTGATCATTGCTTGCATAATTTAACCCTTGTTTTGAAGAGATGCGAGGAGACGAACTTAGAATTAAACTGGGAAAAATGCCATTTTATGGTAAGAGATGGCATTGTACTCGGTCATCGTGTTTCTTCCGCAGGTTTGGAAGTAGACCGAGCAAAGGTGGTGGCAATTGAGAAAATCCCACCTCCAAAGAACGAGAAAGCAATAAGGAGCTTTTTGGGACATGCGGGTTTTTATAGACGCTTTATTAAAGATTTTTCAAAAATAACCAAACCCTTTTCCCACTTACTCGAAAAAGATGTAACTTTTGCTTTCACCCCTGATTGTTTACAGACATTTGAAACATTGAAGAAGGCTCTAGTGACCGCACCAATTTTGATCACACCAGATTGGAGTCAACCTTTCGAGATAATGTGCGACCCAAGCGACTATGCAGTAGGTGTCGCATTGGGACAAAATGCGAAAAGCTATTTCGTGTTATTTACTACGCAAGTCGAACATTGGATCCAACACAACAAAACTACACTACAACTGAAAAGGAATTACTGGCGGTGGTATTTGCGTTTGACAAGTTCCGGGCATACTTAATCGGAACAAAGACAATAGTCCACACGGACCACGCTGCGGTCAAGTACCTATTCGCAAAGAAAGATGCCAAACCTAGACTCATTCGATGGATACTCTTGTTACAAGAGTTTGATATCGAAATTCGGGATCAAAAAGGGTGTGAGAACGTGGTAGTTGATCATCTCTCATGACTTGAGCAAACAACCAATGAAGAGACGAAGGACACAATAATCAAAGAAACATTTCTGGACGAATTAATCCTGATGGCCGAAAAGACCATCCCCTAGTACGTTGATATTGTCAATTACTTAGTAAGCGGGGTTTTACCACCAGATATCACATATCATACCAAGAAGAAATTTCTTCATGATGTGAGATATTTTCTGTGGGACGAACCTCTTTTATTTAAAAGATGTGCATATTTAGTTATTAGGAGATGTGTACCTCAAGAAGAATGGGCAAGCATCCTGGAGCAATGCCATTCATCACCTTGTGGGGGCCATTTCGGGCCAACACGCACTGCGACTAAGGTATTACAGTCCGGTTTCTTTTGGCCTTGTATTTTCAAAGATTGCTATAAGTTTGTTTTGCAGTACGATAGGTGTCAACGTATGGGAAACATTTCAAGGCGACACGAGATACCATTAACTAATATCATAGAAGTTGAATTGTTTAATGTTTGGGGTATAGATTTCATGGGATCTTTTCCAGTCTCAAATGGGTACATGTATATCCTCCTTGCGGTAGACTATGTATCCAAATGGGTAGAAGCAATCCCTACTAAAACAAATGATGCCAGGGTTGTGCTAATGTTTTTACAAAATAACATATTCACAAGGTTTGGCATGCCACGAGCACTCATCAGTGACAGAGGATCTCACTTGTGCAACAAATTGTTTAACAACATGATGGCGAAATATGGAGTAAAACATCGAGTGGCCGCCGCTTACCATCCACAGTGAAACGTGTTAGCCGATGTATCCAATAGGGAAATTAAGCAGATCTTAGAAAAAACAGTTAGTATAAATCGAAAAGATTGGGCTTTAAAGCTTGATGATGCTTTATGGGCTTATCGTACACATACAAAACACCTCTGGATATGTCCCCGTAACGATTAGTTTTTGGAAAATCATGTCACCTTCTAGTGGAATTAGAACATAGAGCATTTTGGGCAGTGAAAAAGCTTAACTTCGATATGACTGCAGTAGGCAAAAAGAAGAAACTGCAAATAAGCGAACTAGAAGAATTCCGTCAAGATGCATACGGAAATGCCCAAATCTACAAAGATCGAACAAAGAGATGCCATGACAAAAAGATTCTGAGACGAGAATTCCTACCCGGGCAAGTAGTACTACTATACAATTCGAGACTAAGATTATTTCCGGGTAAGCTTAAATCAAGGTGGTCGGGTCCTTTCATAATCAAAAAGGTACTGTCACCAGGAGGAGCCATTAAATTATTAGCAAAGAATGGTCGAACCTTCATAGTGAATGGGAAAATAATCAAACATTACTATGAACAAGATATGCATCATTAAATTTCGACCATTGACTTGATTGACACATAAAGACAATCAGGAGTCCGGCTGAAGACATAAAACTTAGCACTTATCAGGATCTCTGTAAGTACTTTTTATGCATTCCTCTTTCTTTTGATAATTTTCTCATATGATCGGGACAAAGCATATTTTAAGTTTGGGGGGGGGGGGTTGTCAAGAATGCGTAATTTAGTAATGTTGTAATTTTGCATTGCATTTAGGACTGCATGTAGAAGCACTTGCATTATAATTTTCAGAAACAAAAATGATTTTTGTTTTGTTTTTTCGATTTTTAGTTATTTCTGTTTTAGCACGTTTACCGCTTTAACACGTTTAATTGCTTTTGTGTGTGGTTTTTATTTCAGTTCGTATGACCAACTCCCAATGATTTTACTATGAATATTTTATAGCATGGGTTAACATACTTGGGGGAATAATGTGATAAATTCTTGGGAGAAAAGTTAATCATTTGCATGACATGTGTTATGAAAATAGGGTATTTGAGCATGTTGCGAAAAATAAGCGTGCGAGCTTTTGTGCCTTAAACTACTTTATATTATACAGACTTATTTCTTTCTTGAGTGTGTAATTCATGATTGATAGAACTCTAGAACTTGCTCTGGTATCTTCATTGAAGCCATGTGTATGTGCAATTTTTGAAAATGATCTAAGGCCATCTTCGTTTTAGCCTACTTAGCCTAAAAAGCCTACCTATGAACTCATGATTCCCTAGTTAGCCAATTTTGAGCCTAAACTTTTATTCTGAGCCACATTGATCTTTAAAATTTACATGTTTTAATCCCTACAAATTCTTGAGCTTATAAAAAATGAATAAGTTTGGGGGAGATGTGGTGAAAAATTTATGAAAAGGGAGGAAGCTGCAAAAGAAAGAGGGATGAGCAGTATCTAGGTAAATGAGAAAATACATGAAGCTCGAAAAGAAAATATCTCTGAAAGAATTACATAGAGAAAATCAAACAAAGCAAAAGAAATTTGGAAAATTGTGAAAAAAAGAGCTTGAGGCTAAAGAAAAAAGAAAATAAGGCAAAAAAGGCCTAAAAATGAAAAATGAGAAATAAGGGTGGAATTGAGTTGAAAAAGAAAACTGATATTATATTAAAATTGGGTTGGTGAATTACAAGTCAGTATGCTTAAATTCTATTTGCTCAAGTCAAGTCACTTAATCCAAATTTCCCTCCCTTACCAAAGAGCCTACATTACAACCAAATAAAAAGTCCTTTTTGATTCTTAGATTGTGCACACAAAAGTTGTCGAGATGTTAGACGATTTGCAAGCCTATGGTAGTTCTACTTTCACTGAATTGAATCTAAGCGTAAACACTTACCATACACTTTTGAGAGTAGAGCGATACACCATTTACTTGTGAGTCGCAATGACAAGTACTCGAGAGAGTATTAATAGTGCCGAGTTTATGAATAATGGATCTCCTGATGATGAATTGCACGATTTTCTTGAGTATGGAGTTGAGTGCTATTTAATGTTTATAGTGTTCTTGGGTGTTCTTTCGTTTTACCCCTTATATTATTTTTCTAAATTTGCTCGAGGATGAGCAATGCTTTTAAGTTTGGGGGATTTTGATGTGTGTAAAATATACGTGCATTTTAGGGCTTAAATTGATATATAATTGATGCATTTGCACACATATTTACTATGTTTTTACTTGGTTTCCTTTAAAGGGCATGATACTGCGTATTCTTGTAATTCTTGCAGGAAACGGAGCTTAAAATGAAGAAATGTCAGTAGGGATGCCCGGATAAGATTGCCGGATGCAAAGAGAAGATCAAAATGACGGAAAAAGGGAATAAAAGCAAGTCACATGGCCGGACCGTGTAACCTCACACGGCCGTGTGGACTGGTGCTGTGAAAATCACACGGTTATGTAAAGAAAGGAAGAAAACAGAGGACGGAGCAGGTCGACATGGCCAGACCGTGTGAACTCACATGGCTGTGTGGACAAAGTTATCAAGCGCACCACCTACCCGTGCGACCAGCTTGCCCGTGCGACAAAGGGCTAAGCCCAAGGCCACACGCCCGTGTGGACCCACATGGCCTGACCGTGTGGGAGTCTGTTTCAGCGCGTTTTTTAAAGTTTTCTTCCCGTTCCAACTCTACAAGTGATCTCTCCAAGCATCTATAAAAGGGGACTAAGTCTTGCACGAAAATACATCATTCCATACAACAAAAACACATCAAATAACACATGAACGAAGAAATCAAAGAGCTTCTGAGCAAAGAAGGCTAGGTCGCGAAGAACACCACAAGGCTTTCGCATCTAGGGAGCACAAGAGCTTCGAGGGCTTAGGAGGGGAATCCATCCTGACAAGAAGGGATTTTCTTTCTATGTCTAAGAACTCTTGTCTGTGCTTATATGTTGTCATAATGTTGATTCGAATTTGTCTATGAGTTTGTAATCAATGTTTGGCATATTTTTTGGATCTTAGGGGCATAATCGAAACTGTTGGTTTATGTTAAATATGATTATTTGTTTTTTTAATTAATTCATGCTTTCTATTTTATGAATTCGAGTGCTTATTTATAATTGCTTTTTATCTGGTCAATAATTTGCATATCATACTTCTAGTCCAAAATCCAGGAGGTGAGTTCTAGTAAGACGAAAATCGAATTCAGACATAAATAGAGTAATGTATCGGCAGGCTACTTGTATTTGTGGAGAGTACTTCAATTCAAAGATCTTTTGGGAGTTAGTAATAATTGTGATGGATCGAGAGACCTCAATTATTATTAATCTACTGTTTATGTGCACAATAAACTATTTTAGTAATTGAACCCATGAAATTGCATGAATTGGTTTTTAAAACTTTAATTACATTTAATATTGAAGAAGCATGTTGAGATTATGTGCCTAAGGTTGCTCCTAAAGATGTTGAAAAGACTTGTGGGGTTCATAAATTTAATTTATTTATTTTCTTTATTTTCAATTTTTCCTTAGATTAAAATACTTGATTTTCGGTCGCTTCAATAAAATTGGAATACGATGTTATTATAGCCTAAGTTTTTCAAGATTCAATCCTAAGGAATACGACCTTGCTTGCCATTATTCTATACACTACACTATACACATGCAGTTGTATAAACCAAAACAAATTTTTGGCGAACAAGCAATCACTGTCTTCTTTTCTAAAAGCACTAATCCTTCTTTATGGCAAACATCTGAAAATATCTCCAAATGTTTGAGATGCTCTTTCATGTTCTTTGATGCAATAAGAATATCAATATATACGAACATAAAATTAAAATAATCCTTGAAGAGATTATCCATCTTCCTTTGATA
Organism: Rehmannia glutinosa; assembly: GCA_016081115.2. Taxonomy (NCBI): domain Eukaryota; kingdom Viridiplantae; phylum Streptophyta; class Magnoliopsida; order Lamiales; family Orobanchaceae; genus Rehmannia; species Rehmannia glutinosa. The sequence continues at coordinate 248,234 of JABTTQ020000519.1, read as the reverse complement.
TATCTGAGGTGCGTTAGCCAATCCCATATGCATCACATTCCAAATATAGTATCCTTGTGGTGTGGAGAAAGCTGTGAACTTATTACTTTCTCCCTCCATCTTAATCTGGTAAAATCCAAACTTGCAATCGTACTTTGAGAATATCTTGGCACCTTTGATACAGTTAACCAAATGTTGTCTGCTTGGGATACAGTATCCATCGAACTCCAGAATGTTATTAATTCCCTTGTAATTAATAACAAGTCTTAGTTTTTCTATTTTGATTTATCCATGATTTCTTACTAAGAATCCTGGACTACTGTATGGAGAAACTCTTGGTGAAATCAACTTAAGGTCAAGATGTTCCTTAAGTATTTTCTGCATATCCTCACGATCCTCCTGGTTCATAAGGATTGGTTTGAATCTCACGAACTCGTATTCCTTTCCTAGTTTAACCTTTAAGGACGCATTAAGCTCGTTCTTATCCCACCATGCCAAAGGATTTTCATTGTAATTACTTTGGATCTTCTTCTTGACATCCTCGGGTGATATTTGTTCATCTATGGTAGCATCACTCTGGGTATTCTCTATTAGGCTCATCAACAGTTTTGCAATAGCCTCTGGAGGTACTCGTTCTTCTCCTTGTATTCTGAATGAATTCAAATTATTATCCCATCTTTTTTTATCTTTCTGCTTTGAACCATATTGCCGAAAGGATAATAATGCATCACCAAATCTTCTTTTATTTGCCATTTTTGGATTTCGAAGTTTGGCTTCATCAGCACGCTTGCTGCGAAAAATAATAGATATTTTTCTGTAAAATGCTTCTCACAGTCTTTCGACAATAATCTTATTATCACATAAGGTTGTAAAAATAAGCATTCTTGTCTCATTTTCCTTTGTAATTCGCTTGAATGTTTATAGGAAATTATTTCCTAGCAAAACATCTACTCATGTATCATGGAAATAGATTGGTGGCGTCTTCACTTTGTACCATGCCTGCGCCTCCGATCACGATTTCTGCTTGTTTAATTCATCGATTAAGGATAAGAATCCTTTTAGAGAAATCTCTTCCTGCAATAGCTGGTAAATCTTCTCCGATTTCTTTAGGAAAAACCTCCTACTTTGCAGTACATATTCCGACACCTGAATCAATATAGGCGGCGAAATACTCGGCCTTGTATTCAGCATATAACATTCCAATAGAAATGTATATGGAGAATGAGCTAGCGGTCATCTGATTCTGCATCTTTTATCAGCCACTATGAACTCCATTCCATCTTGTAATCTTTTCCAAAGTTTATGATCCTCAAGGAATTTAATACGTATTATTAATCGCTTCCGGGATTTTTCCTCATCGTCCCCTGTGATAGTCAGCTCAATTTCACCCATTATTAGGCTTCCTTAATATCTTACAACTATAGGTTGTTGGAGATAATATAGGACACCACAAGGAAAAATGTTATCCTTTTGAGTGATGTCAAATAGTACTTCAACTTCTCTCCATCCTTTTGGTCTCCTTGTGTTTTGAAAACATCTGGAATTCGTTGAACTGTACTCGGTCTTTTTTCATCCCAACAACTACTGCTTATCATTCTATTTTATTGGAAAGACATCCTCCTTGGCTCAACTCTGAGACTTCGACTTTTGTTGAACACTGGTTGATCTTGAATTTTCATATCTATCTCATTTATAGTTGGAGATTCAATAAGTTCCGGTAGAACCACCCTGACAAAGTCCTCAAATATTCTTAGGACTTCAATAAATTCTTTTCTCAAGAATACTTCTAAATGATGTGTATTCGAGAGAGCATAGAAAATCTTGTAAGTGATCGAGTATGGTCTATTTCCTTCTTTCATCAAATCGACTCTTTTGAAATCTTGATGAAGGGTTAGGACTCTGTTGAAATCTCAATCTATTAAATTGTATGCATTTCTAGGATAGACATTAAATGCCAATTTTCCTGAATACAAATTTCCTGTGACCGCTCCAAGTCATGAATCCTTGAGATTTGAGATTTGCTTGTCAAAGATAGCTAGGTTGAGTGGCGAATCAGTTCCTTCCTTGAATGTTGCTTTAAAAATAACTTTTATAGCTCCAATGTGAATCCATGAGAGTGTATTTGCAACTTCTCTCTTTACTCTGCTTTTGATCTTCGGAACTTCTCAGTGAGGGACCAACTGCATCTCGACCAGATTACCAGTAAACTCCATCGGGATGGCGAATTCTCCAGTAGTTATTCTGTGGATAATTTGGGGCTTTCTGTTACGAAACCCAATCTTATCTAGAGCCTTTTCCATAGCTCCAATTGTAAAACATCATATATCTGAAGCTTTGGATCTTCTTTCATAATCCTCATTAGAGTCTTATGAGAAACCTTAGTATGGGAGAGGAATCTTGACATATCCTCACTAACCATCTGCTGAATAATTTCTTCTTCACTTTGATTCTGAACTAGATTCACTTCCATCATCAGAATAGATCTCTTATTCATAGATGCTTTCATCTGAGGGTAGATCCTAAAATTCATACACCTGTATCAGATCTCGATAATAGATCTGTTATTCATAGATGCTTTCACTTCCATCATCCTCGCTTTTGATTTTTTGGGCAATCAATTGAGATATGCCCTCTTGCTCCGCATGCCCAGCAATTATAATCTTTGAAACTTTCATTAGCTCTAGTGTGAGCTTGTCTGTAAGTTCTTCTTCCCGAGGTTCTGCTGGTACTCCCTTAGTTAGAACCTGATGAAGAGGCTCTACTCCTGCTTGGTGCTGACCTTTTCCCGATTTGTAATTTTAGGTCTTTTGTTTTGACCAAAACCTTATAGGTCTCCATGATTACCTACTCTTTTTGCTGCTACTTCCATGGCTGTATGGATGACTTCTTTACTTCTTTTTCTTATGCCTCCGTGGCTGACCTCCCACAACAGTTGGGATGTCATCACATTCGCAACATAGAAGAATCATTTTATTAATTCCTTTTAGTCTCTTTAGTTCCCATAAAGTGCTTCCTGGTGGCACCATGCAGATAGCTTGGCCTTCAGGAAAGACATTCGTCTGGATACTGTATCTAAATCAGCTGCACTCTTGTATTCCCTGATGAGCATTTCTCTCCAGAGACTTGGTATCTTCACAAAAAATAGTTGCGAAGCTTCTTTATCTTCCACCTTGGACTTCCATAGGTACTCGGTGAATAAATTGATATATTCATCAATATGACAAATATCATGTAACTCGAGGCAGTAGAGGGCTTATTTGTATCTTTTTCTTTTTTGTTCTTCCAATCCTTCAAAATAGCACTTGTCGATAAAATGGATTTTAAACAATTTTGCCATATTATCGACTATTCTTTTCAATGAATCTCCAGCTGTAACGCTGCTTTTCATTTCTGATCCAATCATATCCCATGCAATCTTTACAGATCCCTCAAAACTCATCTCAAGGAGTAGGATGAAGTCGTCCTTTGTTACATCGATGGTACCTGCTGTAATCCTCATAGCCGATGCCCAATCATTGACAAGGACTTCTCGATTTTTGAAATATGGGATATCTAGAATTAGCATCAATCCATGTGGATGTATCGGATTGACATGTGATCTTCCATAAGGCATATTATATAGATTTGGCCTTTTGGAACGTTGTCGAGTTCCTGAAACAATAGGATCATCTCTTGTAGTAAAATCACCAGAGTGCGACATTGGTTTATCTCCATGATGTGAACCTGTACTTTCTGCAACATTGGGATCAACCGGTGGTGGAGGTGGTCTTTGATGTTGGTCACGAGTAACCAAAGCTGATTCATCTCCTACGATCATCTTTAAATCTACAATTTCTAATCATGCGAAGGATTCTGCAAGGTCATGTAGATCTTTAAGATTAATCTTCTTCATACCCATCACTTTTTAGTTTATGAAGGATTTTCCTTTGATGATAGCAAAGAGCTCTTCATCGTCTGTCATGCGTCATACAACTTCGCTTGGTTTTCCATTTTGGAGTAAATAGGTACTGTTCTGAAATCAATACATTTCTTCCCTTGGCATGAACTTGGTCTGTCCTCCAGATTCTTGACTCATTTCTGAATATCATGAAGGATTTCAAGAGTCTCCTCTGATATTTCACCATCTTCTCCATTTGGTTTTGGATCTGATGTACCTGTGTTGGTATATGATTACGGCGGTTGCCATAATTCTGCACTGTCTTCTGGACTTCTCTAAGATCTTTTAAGAACTTAGATGTGTCTGGAAGTTTCTCGTTCCATTCTACTTTCCATCAGGACTCATGATTTTGATGGCTTGCGTCCTGATGATTCATCAGATCGACATATAATATCTGATTTACCGTAAAGAAACTCAAATATTATGCTGCTTGTTTATCACATAATCTCAAGGTTCCCTATCAGCTCCTGCGAGTTCTTTTTCAACATATTGATTGTTCAAATATGTAATCTTGTCCTGGTGTTCTTGTGCATACATCGTCAATGACGATATCTTCTATAAGGTATACATCTTGGACAATTGTCCAGATCCATTTTCTTGGAGAAAATTTTCCTCACCAATTGTTAATTACATAAATATAATAAATTTAACTAAAAGTTCTTAATAAACCTAGACTCTGATACCATTTACGGTCAGTAATCTAAGGCAATTGAGTATAATATAAAAATGAAAAATCTGGGACAAAAAGTGCAAACATTGAGAATTATGGGACTAAATATACAAAATTTTGGATTTTGGGGCTGTTTTTGCAACAATATGAATCCTATGGGACTATTGCGCAATATAGGGACTGAAATTGTAATGAAAAAAATTGTGTGGTACCAAGGATGCAATTAACCCAGATGTGAAAATATAGATCTTAGGCTATTACAACAAAAATGTTGAAAGTGAAGAACAAAAGATTTGCTGAGATTTTCTTGTTGTGTTGTAGAATAATGTGTTGTAGTTGATCCTCCAATGCTTCATATATTTATAGAGGAGCTTCAAGATTTGATTTCCAACATAGGCTCCTCCAAATTGAAATTTGTCTGCAAAAGAATGATCAAAAGATCTACAAGTTAAGAATTGATTAAGTAAATCTTGCTAATAAGTGCTCAAGCACGGATATAATTTGCTGCAAAAAATCTTACAACGGTCCCTTGCTATGTTTAAAATTTGAAAGCTTAAACCGTTGGAATAAAAATTTACACAGGATGGCATAGAGGGCAACCAATCACTGTTTATGGTGACCGGTCGCTGTCTATAACTACCAGTTACTATGGATAGTGATTGTTCGCCTTAGAAATAGACAAGAGAAATCAAGAAAATCATCTCTTCAGGCACCAGTAGCCCTATAGGATGACCGGTCGCCCTCCCTCTGAATTTATCTCTGTTTTGTTTGATTCTTTAAAACAGACAGGTACGGGTCACCCTACTATGGAGATCGGTCTCCTTCTTCACAGAGAAGTTGTCCGATTTTTGTCAAAAATAATGTTCAAGAAGTACTTCAAATACTTAGTAAAAAACAAAATGTATTGAAGTATTTGGACAACTTTTAGAAACATTGTTTTGGTATAAAACTCATTTATATGAAATCATCAAAATCAAAATAAAAACATTGTTCTAACAAACTCCCCCTTTTTGACGATTACAACTCAAAATAATTTTCAGAGAGCGAATTTAAAGAAACAAGATTTTCCGATCAAAATAATCTATCCATTTTAAGCAACACTCCTCAAAACAAAAATTATAAGATATAAGGAGCAAAGGTTATTCAAAACAAGTTTTAAAAGCTCCCCCTATGAACATGCTAAACAATGAATATGAATAGAAGCCAAAAACTTATAATCTAGAAGCTTAGCTTATTCAAAATAGCTTAAAAACTAAAAAGCTTAAAAAGTTCCCCTTGTCAAAAAGCATCATTTGTCATAAAGCTCAACATGTACATGAGTAATAAGGCAATATTCCATAGCTTAAAAGCTTTAGCTTATTCAAATAAGTTTTTTACCAATGAGCTTTTTCTAGCTCATTTGATCTTATCATTTAGTATATGAGCTCATGACTTTTTCTCCCCCTTTGGAATCATCAAAAAGACTATAAGCATAAGAAAGCATGTAATATCCACGATTACAACATGTGATGAGTTTGAAGGTCAAGAATCTCAACACGTGGGGGGCGACCGGTGCCTAAAGACAGTGACCGGTCGCCCACCATAGTGACCTGTCCCTATTTCAGTGTAATCCTTCTGTTTGATTTTAAAAGTTTTGAAAATGAGATTTTCACCCCAAAATTCTAAAATACTCAAGCAGCAAGCATAAACCTTATTCAATATGCATTATGCCTAAATGAGCTTGAATAGAGTTAAAAGACTCGGTAGTTAACAATTTTGTAAAAATATCCGTGAGTTGATCTTGAGACGGAACAAAGCACATCTCAACTTTTTGTTTAGAAACACAGTCCCTTAAAAAGTGATGTTGAACCTCAATATGTTTGATTCGATTATGATGAACCAGATGTTGAGAAATATTGATAGCGAAAGTATTGTCACAAAAGATAGGAACATTTTCAAAAGAAAAATTATAAACCGCTAAGGTTTGTTTCATCCAAAGTAATTGTGTACAACAAAAAGCCGCGAAAATGTATTTGGCTTCAGCCGTTGATAAAGATACACAATTTTGTTTCTTTGAAAACCATGAAACTAGGCAATCGCCTAAAAATTGACACGAGCCAAATGTACTTTTATGATTATCAATAATACCGGTATAGTCCGAGTCACTATATCCTTTTAAAGATAGGTTTTCATCTTTGGTTAAAATAAGCCATAATAGATAGTGCCTTTCAAATATCGAAAAATTCTTTTAACGACACTTAAATGAGATTCTTTGGGATTGCTTTGAGATCGAGCATATATGCATACAACATGAAGAATATCGAGTCTACTTGCGATTAAACAAACTAAACTACCAATCATACCTCGATACTTGGTTTCATCAACCGTTTTACCTTTTTCATCCATGTCAAATTTGATGTTGATATCCATTGACCAAAATATCTCCTGCAATATCATAAAAAATATCTTGCACAAGAAATTGGTAGTATCAGATAGTATCGGCTATGTTGATATGAATAGTATTCAATTTTCTTTCGAAGAATAAGACAAGTAGCATATACTATGTTTTGTAAAATCAAAATAACTTTGATGTATTATATAAAGTCTAATGTGCTTATTTAAAATCCATATAAGGTCTCCTTTGAGATTTAATAATCAGGGAGTTATAAAATTGAGACTTTATTTCTTGAAAAACATTTGAAGATCAATACATGAGTTTTGAAAATAAAATCAAAAAATACGCACAATAATTATTAATGACCAAAAATATAAAAAAAAGTGGTTAACTCAAATAATACAAAATTTGAGAAGGGGATAAGAGTTACCAATATCGCCATTGCCAAGGATTATATCTTTCCCATTGTTGATCGTAATTATACCTTCTTCTTGAGGTATGAGATTGTTGAAAATATTTTCTTCTTTGATCATATGGTGAACATTTGTTGTCTGTTGGTCATTTTAAATTTTCTTTGACCATTGTTGCGTCGAGTACCTAATATGAAATTATTTTGTGGTACCCTCAAGTGTTTGGGTCCATTTAGATTAGCATTGAGACTTTTAGTTCTCCAATAATAATTTGAGCTATTTCTAGACCGACAAGAATTGGTGGTGTGTCCATATTTACCACAATAAAAACATGTAATAGTTTTAGAAACATGATGATTAACATAAGTAAAAATAGGTACTTTCTTTTTCATATCATTGATAACATTTGGCTTATAACCAAGTCCTAATTTCAAATGATACTATGTTGTATATCAAGAATCTTGGTGATTTTGTCCGTACTCAAATTGAATTTATTCATGTTATTTCTAAGACAATCAATATTCTCGACTAGAGATTCATTTTCTTTTTCAAGAGTTTTAGCATTCTCTAGTATGATAGTGTGAGCACAAAAAAGTGATTTATATGAAACAAGTAAACTATCCTTTTCATTTCTCGTAGTATTGAATTCCTTTTTCAGTTTTTTGTATTTAACTAGCATGCTTTGGAATTCATTTTCAAGTTCATTATAATCATCTTGTAATTCATTAATGAAGGAGATAGAAGAATTAGAGCGTACCTCATTGTCTTCATCGATGCTCATTAGATATTGCTCGATTTCTTCATCATCGCATGTTGCAACTTGCAAGAAGCTCATCCCATGTTTTTGTTTCGCCTTTGGCATTCAAGGCTTTTAATTTTCCATGAAATTGTTTCTTCCTATTTTGTTTTTCATCCTCTTTTGGATAATCGGCCACATAGTGTCCGGGTTTTCCGCACTTAAAACAAGACTTGTTACTTGCTTTTCTTTCCTTGTTTTTATTTACAAATTTTATTAATTTTCTAACAAGTTAATCATCTTCATCTTCATCTTCATCTACATCATCCTCATCACTTGATTAATAATTTTTTGATTTTGAGGCAAGACCTTTTGGAGTTGATTCCATATCCGGTTGAGAATTAGATGCTCTTAAATTACTTATTTCGTTGGTATAAACTTCATAGATGAGAAAAAATTGCCAATAAGCTCATCAAAATTTAGAGTTTCCAAATTGTAAGCTTTCGTGATAGCCGTAATTGTTTCGGACCAAGAGGCAGGAAGAGCCTTTAGAATTTTTATGACTTTATCCTCTTTGGAAATAATTTTCCCAAGTGCGACTAGAGGATTTACAATAATATCAAAGCCTTTCAACCAGTTTGGAGATATTTTCTCCATCATTCATAGTGAAATTTTTGAATTCTTTGACCAACATCGTCTTTTGAGCTTGTTTCACTTCCTTAGTTCCTTCACAGATAACTTCTAATTTTTCCCACACATCATGAGTGGTTCGAATTCCTCTAATACGATTATATTCTGTAGCGGTAATAGAACAATGAATGATGTTAAGAGCTTTACCGTTTAAGGAGAGTATTTTCTTGTCTTCATCATCGAAATCCTTGAAGACTTTAGGAATTTGAGTTTCGTCCTCCTTTTTCTTCACTGGGATGGATACTCCATTTATAACCGCGTTCTAAATATCAAACCCACAACCTTGTAAGAATCACTCCATTCTATCTTTCCAAAAAGCGTAATTGTTGGAGTCAAAGAGAGACGGCCTATTAAATGAAGCACCATTTGGAAGATAGCTCTCGTTCGTAGCCATGGATCTTTCCTCTTTACTCGTAAAGATTAAACGAGCTAGCGAAAGAGTTTAGCTCTGATACCACTTGTTAGTCCAAGTGGCTACGAAAATCTAGAGGGGAGGTGAATAGATCTTCCCATTTTTTTTTTTCTGATTTATGCCCTCTTTTTCGAATAATATGATGACAAATAAGAAGGTGCGAATAATTAAATCAACACTCAAGGATTTATAGTGCTTCAACCCACCTAGGACCTACATCCACTACCACTCGGTATGCCCGAGTGGATTTCGAAAAGGAAATATTATTTATTGATACCAAAACGATTACAATTTCACCTTGAAGAAAACCAAACTCTTCCAACTCGAAGAGCACCAAACTCTTCTACACCTCGAAGAGCACCAAACTCTTCAACACCTCGAAGAGCACCAAACTCTTCAAATCAACCAAACATGTTCTTGCGAAAAGAACACTAACAAGGATTTCTTGTTTTTGGATGATGTTACAAATACAATCAAGATTACACTTTAAATGAAATATTACAACTCAAAAGTGCAAGTGTAATTAAGAAGGAAAGCCTAATAAGACATATGTGAAAATGTAGAGCTTAGGCTATTACAACAAGAATGTTAATAGTGAAGAACAATAGATTTGCTAAGATTTTCTTATTGTGTTGTAGAATAATGTTTTGTAGTTGATCCTCCTATGCATCATTTATTTATAGAGGAGCTTCAAGATTTGATTTCCAACATAGGCTCCTCCAAATTGAAATTTGTCTACAAAAGAAAAACCAAAAGATCTACAAAAATGGTTAAGAATTGATAAAGTAAATCTTGCTGATAAGTGCTCAAGCAACGGATAAAATTTGATGTCAAAAACCTTCTAGCGACCGATTGCTTTGTTGAAAATTCGAAAGTTATAAATCGTTGGAATAAGATTTAACACAGGATGGCATAGAGGGTGGCCGATCACTTTCTATGGCGACTAATCGCTATCTGTAGCGATCGGTTGCTATGTATAGTGTTCGAATGCCTTAGAAACAGAGAAAAGAAATCAAGAAAATCATCTCTTCAGTCGCCCTCCATTTGAATTTTTCTCTATTCTGTTTGATTCTTTAAAACACACAGGTACGAGTCACCCTACTATGGCGATCAATCTCCCTCTTCACAAAGAAGTTGTTCGATTTTTGTCAAAAATAAAGTTCAAGAAGTACTTCAAATACTTAGTAAAAACGAATAAAATGTATTGAAGTATTTGGGCAACTTTTAGAAACATTGTTTTGGTATAAAACTCATTTATATGAAATAATCTAAATCAAAATAAAAACATTGCATTAACAGTATCCTCTTTGTGGATTACTTTCCAGAATTGCTGATTAAAAATACCCGATATTCCATCAGGTCTAGGTGCTCTATTCAGACCAAGATCAAATGTAGCATTTGAGACTTCCTCCGAGGTGAGAGAGCAAAGATAGTTATTCAAGTTGGCATCCACTTCTTTTAGGTGAAATGCAGTCCACTACTTCTTGAATGTAGGCAGTTGAGGGATAGTCAGAGTTAAACAGATTTTCGAAACACTCAACAAATATTTAAGTCGTACCCATCCATTTTGTGCAAAAATTGCCCTGACTCGACATCATGCCCTTAATAAAATTATGGGGTCTCCTTGTAGTAGCTTGAGCATGGAAGTATTTAGTATTAAAACCACCTTTGGCCTGCCAAACATTTCGACTTTGCTATTTTTAGTAGCATTCCTCATGAGAAGAAAGTTTTTCAATGTGTTTCTCAAGCTCTTATATTTGGAAAAAATTCGACTCCTAATTACTATGAGTTTTCAAAGTGTTCAACTTCTTCCTTTTCTCTACAATTCTTTATTTGGGATTTCCCTGAAACACGATCACACCTAATTTTCCAGAAGTTCAGCACAAGTATGGATACGGGTTTTTCTTTGAAGGGATTCTGTTGGGGGAGACGTTGTTCATCCATCTTCCGTAATGTATTCTAGATCAAAGACTTCTTCTTTCCGGGTCAATGCAACCAAATAAGAATTGTTTAGGGCTCAAGACAATCTCAATTTGCCTATGATCTAAATTAAAAAATTCTAGAGAAAATGCTCTTGTAATAGGATAATATTCCCTCCATTTTTCACAGCTAAGAAATCGAGTAAGTTTTTAAAAAGTGAGTCCTTTAGAAGGAGTGTGCCCAACCAATGTAAAGAAAATCCCCTTCGCAAAAACTCTCTAGGAGCTCACAACTTTCTAATCTGTTCATCATATCCTCCACTTGTGATTCCGCTCGGATCTTTCCTTTATTTTCATTGAGAAAGCAAATCTCATTAAAGTAATCCTACCAACTATGAAATTTACCCTAGCTCAGAAATTTTGTTGAGTTTCACCAGTAAGTCCCAAAAGAATTTTTGTAGAGAGGTATCGGGATCACAATAAAAGCCTATGAATCTCCATTTTTCTCCCCTTAAAATTAGTGCATCAATGTGACCCTTAGAGTATGACTGAATTTGTAATGAGATAAACCTTTTCCGCAACAGAATAAGTCATCCACTCTTACCTTTTACAACCAATTTCCAATACGTTGTTGAAGTTTGATGCGTATAAAATATACGCACATTTGAGGGTTTAAAATGATATATATTTGATGCATTTGCACGCATATTCAGGGTGTTTTACTTGGTTTCCTTTGTTGGGCATGATACTGCGTATTCTTGTAACTTCTTATAGGAAATGGATCTAAATTGGATAAAAAGATATCACGTTCCAAAGTATAGGTCAAGAGATAAGGTACAAGCAAATATGTGAAGGAGAGAAACATGGACGATCAAACAAAAGGGAATTTCCTTCAAAAACGTCCAAATGCATTAATAGTTTCCAACATTGACAGGGTTTAGTATTTTGACAATAACTTTCTCTACAAAATTTATATTAAGGTATTTCAAGTGGCTATGGAAAGCTACACGAAAGAGCTACAACTTTCATGAGACCCCAGGAGCAAATTCAGACAAAAACATGGACAAAAACACTTCACACGTCCGGACTGTGTGGTGTCACACGGCTGTGTGAAAATGCCGGTATGGAATGACACAACCGTGTGAAGTGGGGAAAAACAGGGGACAAAACTAGGCCCGCACGGCCAGACTGTGTGAACTCACACAACCGTGTGGGAAAGGGTAACGCATCACACCACCAGACCGTGTGAACTCACATAATCGTGTGGGAAAGGGCAATGCATCACACCACCAGACCGTGTGAACTCACACAACCGTGTGGGAAAGGGTTGTGCAACAAACCACACGGCCGTGTGGTGCCACACAACCAGGCCATGTGGGACTCTGCCAAATGTGTTTTTTTGGAGTTCTTTTCCCGTTCCAACTCTACAAGTGATCTCTCCATGCATCTATAAAAGAGACCCAAGGCTTGCACGAAATACATCAATTCATACAGAAAAAAACACATCAAATTACACAGGAATGCAAGAATCGAAGATCTTCTGAGAGAGGAAGGCTAGGTCGCGAAGAACACCACAAGGCCTTTCGCATCTACGGGAGCACAAGAGCTTCAAAGGCTTAGGAGAGGAATCCATTCTGACAAGAAGGGGTTTTCTTTCTATGTCTAGATCTCTTGTCTGTTCTAAAAAGATGTCATAATATTGATTTTGAATTTGTCTATGAATTTGTTATCAATGTTTGGCTAATATTTTGGATCTTAGAGGCATAATCAAAACTGTGGATTCATGTTAAATCTTGATTAATTGTTTTCTTAATTGATTCATGTTTTCTATTTTATGAATTCGAGTGCTTATTCTTAATTGCTTTTTATTTGCCGGGAATAATTTGCATGTCATATTTGTTAGTGCTAAATTTGGAAGAGCAGTTCTAACAAAGACGAAAATCGAATTCAGACATAAATGGGTTTATCAAATCGGGACACCTACAACTGTTTGTGGGGAGTCATTCATTTCATAAATCTTTTGGGAGTTAATAATAGCTGTATCGAGTCGGGAGACCTACAATTGTTATTAATCTACTGTTTATGCGCCGCCCGGGAGGAGGAATAAACAATCTTAGGAATAGAACCTATAGAATTGCATGAATTGGTTTTGAAACTTTAATTGGATTTAATATTGAAGAAACATGTTGAGATTATGTGCCTAAGGTTGCTCCTGTAGTTGTTGAAAATACTTGTGGGGTTCGCAAATTTATTTCATTTATTTCTTTAGTTTCTATTTTTATTATAATTGGATATTCGGTCACTTCAATAAAATTGGAAAGTGATATTATTATAGCCTAAGTGTTTCACATATCAATCCCTGAGGAATACGATCCTGCTTGCCATTATTCTATAAACTACACTGTACACTTGCAGTTGTAGCGAACAAAGTTCAAAGTGTCTTTCCATCTAAGGCTTCTTTTTTCCATCACCTTTCATCTCACTAATGAAAATAATAGAAGGATTTATCTCTTCAGCTAGGCAACAGAGTTCTCAGAGTTTTCAAGGGTTTCCAAGCCCTCAAACATTCCAAGTGATGTGACTCATGGCTCCCGGTGGGATTGCATGGCAATCTCCATCATTACACTATTATCATCAACTCCCGTCCCATCTTGATATGTAATTCTCTTTTTCGTATTACCCTCAAAGTGTGGCTCCAGGGTAATTGCAACGATTCCCTTTCTCTTTTTATCTCCCATCTATTGTGAATCATTTTTGACATCACTGCCCTTGTTTTCATTTCTCATGCCTCTCACTTCTATTTCCTTGAGTTGCGGCATGTTGAGAGCATTGTATCAATACTATTTTTTTCTGTAACTCTGGACTTATTAGGAGTCATTGTGGGCTGTGCAAACTATCCGTCCACAGGTGGGGGACTATTGTAAACTTTATTCCAATCCCATGTTTGAAGCTGAGAGTTATTCGGATTCTTTTGGCACTGTTCAAACATGTTATATTTATCTTTTCTAACTGAAGATGACTTGCATAACTCCATCCATAGGAATTGGGCTTTCAGTTTTATCTAGAATCCCTCCATTAGAAACCATTTCTTCTCACTCATGAGGGAATTTTGTTAGGGTAATTTCTTTATTGTGATTTCTTTTTCCAGTTGTCCATTCTACTCCCCTCCTCCACGTAAGAGCTCATTAGATGTCGAAGAACAAGGATAGGTAGTCCGCTGGTGACTTCCTTTCAGCCCTATTTTTTCGACCTCCTGATTGGGTAGGCACATAGCCCCATAAGCTGAAAAACCACCATCGTCTGACCACCCACCAGAACCTTCCGCTCTTTTTACTTATCCACCCAATATCCACTATCCGCCACTAGTCTACCCCATCAAACCCATCATTGTCTGCCATAGCCACCACCTTCCTCCAAGTGGTAAACCATTGGACCACCTTAGTCCGCCATTGCTTCGCCCAAATTCTAGTGGTTCTTCTGAACTAACCACCACCTTCTCCACTGAAAATTGCCATTCTTCTCACTTATCCACCCAATATCTATTTTCCACCATTGGTATACCCCATCAAACCCATCATCATTCTCCATAGCCACCACCTTCCTCCAAGTTGCAAACCACTGGACCACCTCAGTCTGTCGCTGCTCTATCCAAGTTCCAGTGGTCCGTCTGCCATAGCCACCATAGTTTTTCACTGGAAACCACACTCAAATCTTTGTCGCTGACCTCCTACACCTAAATTATCAGTCAAACACTAAAATCCACCACCACTGCCCGACTACTCAATAGAAATCGCTGCTCCATACCCAACCAAGACATGTAGTTGCTTCTCTGCCCAAATTCTAGCAGTTTGCGTCCCCCTGTTTCCACTTACATTCAAACCCCTAGACCCCACTGCCTATCTCCATCTACAACAGCGTAATTTTATTGTCTCCACAAAGGGTAAAAGCAAATTGGCTCCAGATAATAAATCCATGCCCAAACCGGTTTCTTGACTCACCCTGGTAATCAATCTAACCCAAGTCTAGTGTAGGTCCCAAGGGGTGTGGTTTAAGGTTTAGAGGGGGGGTTGAATAAACCTTACCAAATTTTCACTTTTTAGTGTTTTTAAGAATTTCAACAGAGTTGACTCAAATCAGTTATGTCCTTGGGGGACAACTAGGTTGGCTATCTTCAGCTAAGTTACCCGCTCAACAGACTCGACTGAGTTGTTGATAGTATAACTTGGCTGCGTTAGCTAACACTTAACTTTAGTTGATTTGGTTTTTAACAGAGGAAGATTTAACACCCTTTGTTGATTAAAGCTTATTTTTAACACTTATTTTAGCACTCGTTATTTATCAGTTGGATAGCAAAATAACTTAACAGTAGATATGAAAAATATAAGCAACAAAGTAAATGCTGAAAGTAAATGACACAAGTAATTTTATAGTGGTTCGAGGATGGGGTAATTTCTCTAATCTACTCTTCTCCAACTCCTGGAGGAATCCACTAGGTAACAGATCAAGTTACAAAGTAGTTCTCAGTCTAGAGACAACCTTGATCACACAGCTGGCTTCTCCTGCGACTCAGCTTCTTCACAAGATAGTTGCCTTGCTACTTCAGCTCCCTTCAAGTCTTTGGATTTGATCACACAGCCCTCCAACAAACTTGAATCTCCTGGTTCAAACTTGAACCTTTCTACAACTCCTTCAACTTGGAGATTAGAACCTTTTTTGTTCTTTAAACGTTTCATCTTCAACTGGTTGAAGTAATCTTTCCTTCACAGCGTGTGTTGGATTGAGTTTCTTCGAGTTTTAGGCTTGAGGAATTTTCTGGATAAGCTTGAGAATATTGCAGGTTATACTTGCTTGATAATAGCTTGATTTGTTCGTGCTTGGTTCAGGTTACCTTTTCTCAAATGCTTCCTCAGCCTTTTATAGTGCTCATTTGAAAATTTGCCCGTTGAAGAGATAGGCTATTTTCAAATGACACTTCTTGTTTGTTGGCTTGTCTTTTCTTGGTCTGCAGCACTTTGATGTTGACCCTTCCTCGTATTAAATGGCTTTGCAGCTTTACAGGATCTGACACATGCTCCAGTTTCCCATTGGCTTATTCCTTTTGCATGTTTCTGGGCTAAACACTTTAAGACCTGGCAGCTTGGACATATTACTATATCGAGTAATATTCTTGACTTCCTTCCAATGAATCAATGTCAGTTGTCTTGACTTGACTGCTGCCTTTACCCCTTGTGACTTGAGTCTGCTCCAATCATGAGAATGACTCAACTGTCACTTCAACTGCTAGACTTGGCTTCTTTCATTGACTTGACTGACACTTCCTCAAACTTCACACAACTGTTCCTCAGCTGGCTCTTCTTCAGTCGAGTCCTTGTCTTCCTTCTTGGCCATACTCAGCTGACATAGAGCAGAGTCTTCGCTTTAGTCTGCAGTTGACTTCTTGTATTCTTTGACTTAGCTGACTTCACTCAGCCCTTTTAGTCCTATCTATTACAACATATAATTACAAAGAAACTGGGGTGCCAACTTCCTAGTCTAAGTTTTACATGGTATAATCAAAATCTAACAAATAAATTTCTTAACAATTTCCCCCTTTTTGATGATGCCAAAACTTAAACAAAAACATAAATAACAAACACAAGCAGTGCAGTAACAAAGAATTTTTATTTAAATAATCACTTTTATTGATTACAACATTCTTGTCCTTTACAAAGCTGTTACAATAGGTAACAAAGCTTATACAAATATTGCATTACAGTGTGTATCTGAGCTAGGTTACAAAGAAGATATTAGAGCAAATATTACAAGGAAAATTATCAGAGCTATGTTACAGGGAAAACTCACAGCTATGTATTTACAGCTAAATAAAATACATGAAGGGGTTTGCAGCCGTCTTCAACGCCTTGGCTGTTTCCTTCTTCTCTCTTCTTCATCAACTCTTCTTCTGTCTTCATCAGCTCTCCTTCTTTTCCTTTCCTCTTCCTCCTTCCTCTTCTTCTCATTTGCTCGCTTCGCAACAGGGTCATCCCTACGCTGCCTTTCCTCCCATTCTCGTGTTGTTCTTTCATTTTCAGCCTCTTACCTTCTTATTGCTTCAGCATTCTTGCGTGCAACTTCTAAGTTAGCAAGATGATCAAATACAGCCCAGTATATGAGTCCCTTCTTCTGTGGATCCACATACTTGATATCTTCTGGTCTTGACCATGTTTGAGTGCTTCTCCCACTGCCACCATGTCTTCCCCTTCTCGACTCAGCTCCCCTTCCTATGGGAGTGTACTGTACTGGAGCTTTGATTTTCCAGCCGAGTGGCTACTGGAACTTGGCTGCTTATCAGCCGAATTGCACAATTCAAGTTTGTTGTCCCAGTACATATCACAGGCTTGCGATAGAGTCATCTCTTGAAAATATCCTTCTACTTCTAGAGTCTGGAATTCCTCTAGCGATCTGGGCTCAGATCTAGCATCAGGCATGGAAATATCTCTCAGGGGTTTTATTGTAAGATAATCTTTTCCGACTGGAGGACCATCATACTATTTTCTGATGTTCTAAATGCGCGTAGACTGCTTCTCAACTACCTTCTCAAACTTAGATTCGATGGCTTTCCACGACTCCTTGTATGCCATCTCAAAATTTTGTTCTACGGACAGCTCTTTTAGCAATTTGCTGAGAATCGAAGCTGTGACTTCTCCTTGCTGGGGGGTTTCAACAAAAATAAGTTTCAAAGGGGGGGTTCTTTAAGCTTCCTTCCCCCTTTGCAGATTCTCCCTTCTTCACTTCCTTATTACTCCCTTCAGCTTCTCCTTTCAGTTCCATTAAGGCCTCATCTTCCTCCTTTTTGGCATCATCACCGAAAGATAGGGTCAGGCCAGGGAACAAACCACTCAGAATGAAGTCCAGTCGGCTGTTTGTTGAATTCTTCTTGATATCTTCTTTGGAGTAGGCTGTCCAGAACTCTGACCATGTAGCCTTTGACTCAGCTACTAGCAACTTCATTTCTGCCGTAAGAAGACTGAACTTCTGGTTCATGCTCTCTTCCAGTTTGGCAATTTCGCTTTTATGTTGCATCTTGAGCAACTCCATGTCTGACTTGTGGGACTCTTCAATTATGACCATGAATTCCTTCTGCCTATCCTGAAATTTGACATTATCCGCACTCCAAACCAACAACTCTGCAAACAATGCTTTGAAGTAACGGAACTGCTCTGAGCGCATTGCAGTCTGCTGTGCAACCTATTCCCTGATCCGTAAGATAACTCCTCGAATATCTGCACTGATTGTTGCATCACGGTTGTCTAAACAGAGATCCAACGATGCTTGGTGGTGTTCCATTTTCTCAATTTCGTCACATATTTTCTTGAACGCATTATAGAACTCGGCTGTGGAAGCCGACTCTTCTTCTGGCCATACGACATCGAAATCAAATCCCATCGGCACAATCGTATCAGATGGAATTATGGGCTCTTCCTGCACAATGTTTTTCTCTTGTTCTCGGCAGATTCGGCATCCATGTCGGGCAATTCAACAGTGAAAGGGAATATGTCTTCAAAAACATCATCTCGAACAAGAGGGATTCCTGAGGGTCCGCACTGGGGGGCCTTTCCCTTCTCTTGTTGCAATGTATCAGCTCTCTGTGCCTCAGCTGAGCCAGCGTCATTGGCAGTTAACGCAGCTGTGGGAGCCTGAGGTGGAGCTGTTTGAGTCTTTGTTGAAGCAGCTGTGGTAGCCTGCTCAGCTGACTATGTTCCAGCTGGAGCAGTTGTATCGATCTACTTAACTGACTGAGCCTCATCTGTGTTAACAGCTTCGTCGGTCTCAGTGGGTTTTTACTCTTGAGTCAACGGGTCCACACTTGTCTTAACAGCGTCATCGGAGTGTGATGCGGCTAGGAGGGATGGCTCATCATCAATATTGAATCTCATCGGAGTTGTTTCATCACTAACATTGCTCCGTAAGTTAAGAACATCCTCAGCCTCATCCTGCATACAATCTCCAAGATGTGTGGACTCGGCTTCATCCTCTGATCCCAGAAAAGTTGTATCAATGTGTTCTAGGGAATCATGAAGGGCGCTGATTTTCTCACCAACTCCCTCCATTTGAGGAATGTTCTCATGTTCTGGCTCTTTAACTAAGGAAGTCTCAACCTCCTTTAGGCCTTTATTACCCCCAGCAGTCTCAACCGCTGTAGGGCCTTCAACATTCCCGTTGACAGACTCAACTATCTTGGGGTCTTCGATGGCATCCTTCGGAGTCTCAACTCCTAGGATTGTACTTTCATGGCCAAGAGTCTCAACTCCCGTGTCCTCTTTCCCATCCTTCGCCTTAGCTGCATCAGCAGCTTCATGGGCCTGCACATCAGATAAAATCTTAGCTGGAACAGTCTCAACTGTTTGAGTTTCGTTAATTTCACTCTGCTTATCATTCTTTTGCTCTCCTTTGCCTCCTAACCTCGTAGATTTGTCTCCCACAGCATCCTCCGACCTAGCTCTGGTGGAGAGAGCTTCCCCCTTAGCTGGCACACCAGCTGAGTGAATGTTTATGGGGTTACTCAGCTCCTGAGACACGACTGTGTTTCCTGTTGAATAATCAGCTGTTGGGATAGGTGTCTCAACATCTTCTTCGGGGTAAGGCTTGGCTAGGGTTCCCATGTTCCTAGCTTCATCGCCGTTCCCCTGAGAGCCATCTTGAGATTGCACTGGGGATGTGGTCGCAGCTATATCGGTTGCAATCTTCTGTGCCACTCCCAAGGGATCAGATCGAGGAGAGATTTGGGAAGACTCTCCTGGACCTTCCTGAAGATGTTTCTCGTACATGGCTCGGGATTCTTTAACAGCATGTTGGAACTCGGCCTTTTCAACTGCCACAGCTGGGTCCATCTCCTCCAGGTCGCTGCTGTCAGTTGAATCCATGAGATGCTCATGGGTCCCCATATGCACACATCTTCGATATCTCGAGGGCTTTGGCTTTCTCCAGTGCTTCTCCTTCTCATCCTCTTTAATAGCACGAAGGGCATCCATGCAGAATTCCTCATTGAGGGCATAATGGATAATGACATTTCCGAGAAAGCTTAGAAGCTCATCCTCTTCTTCGATGAACTCTGGATGTGCGAATTGTTGTCTGGAGTATTCTAGCTTCCATCTCCTCCATTCTCTTAGCTCTGTTGTATGTCTTGATAGACTGGAGAATACATTATCACATCGTCGTCATCTTCTCCGTCCTCTGGAATTGTAGCCAATGGAGCTTGCTCCTACTCAGGTTCATGTGCATCAGTCTGAGGGGATGAGACATCTTTTTCTTCATGTGCCTTGGCTATCTCAGCTCCTTCCATTTCCACAACTGTCTCACGGGCAGCTGGGTCCTCGACACTCTGCTGATCTGCATCAGCAGTCTTTTGGGTAACATCAACCTTTTCTTGAGACTGCTCCTCTTGAGCATCAACAGTCTCTTCGGGCTTTTCCGGCTGAGTGCTTGACTCGGCTGGCTTCTCCAGCTCCGACTTCCTAAACAGCCGTCTTCGCTTTGTAGGAACCAGGGGAATCTCTGGCTCAACATTTTGAGGCTCTTCAAGAGTGAAGGCTTATGTTTCAATATCCCTTTTTTTCAACACAGCTGCCTTACGAGACTTGGCAGTGCGCCTTTTCTTCACGACTGGAGAAGAGAGTAGGGGTTCCTCCTTAGTCTCGGCTGGGGGACAGGGGCTTGTGACTCGGCTGCTTGGGCAGGTGTTTGGGGTTTGGTTGCTGGGGCAGGTGCTTTATTGGTTTTGGCTGCTGGGGCAGGAGCAGGTTTAGCTGCCGCATCTCTCTTCTTTGAAACATGCTTAGGGGAGAGAGCTGGAGCGGTCGCAACTGTATCTTATGTAGGGTCAGCTGATTCCTCCTCACTAGTATCAGCTTTCCGGGCATGAGCCTTCTTCTGTGTGTTGGAGAGGTTAGCCTTAAACATTCTCTTGTTTGCATGAAAGGGCTTTCCATGGCGCAGGGCGATCCCCTTTATCTCCATCAAATAGTCAATCACCAGGCCATACCCCAGGGAGCAACCAAAAGTCCCATCCTTCTTCAAGGACTTGTCGATTACATTCTAACAGATTCGGCTGAAAACAAACTCAACCCAGTTAACTTTCTTTTCCTCCATTATAGCAGCTATCACCATCAGCTTAGTCCGTGATAGCTGGTTGAAGCTCCCGAATTTCATGTCTTCACACTTGGACACAATGTCAATCAGCTTGTGGTAGTTATCCTTAATCAGCTCCTTCTGAGCTATATAGACAACTTTTGCAGCAAACTTGTTCTTTGCAATTTCCTTCCAAGCTACAACCAAATTCACGTCCTTCTCGGCTATGTCTTTCAATCCTTCGGTCGGCAACTTGCAATGGTCAGCAATGTCATTTGTAGTGATTTTGATGTCCTTGCCATGAACGGATGAGCGAATCTTATCGTCATGCACTTCGGCATTCACGTAGAACACATCGACCTCCTCCAAGTAGGTGTGGGTGAACTCCATTAAGAGAAAGTCCTTCAGACCGGACTTCTCAAGCTTGTCAGCAATCTTCTTTACTAGAGCCTTATCAGCGCCCTGCTTTATCATCCCTTTGAAGTCCACTGAAATACCGGAGTGGATCTTCTCTGAAATCTTAGCGAAATCATGTGTAGCATCCATTCTTAGAGAGATTGAACGGTGACATATGCGAAAATCTTGATCTTTGAAGGTAGGGTTTCAAACTGTTGCAGAGAGAATTTCTTTTTGCTTGCTGAAGACGAGAGTATTATGTGAGGAGAGAGAAAATATATTTTTGGTTTATATGAGATTTGAAAGGACAATTTTTGAAATTTGAATAACTTGATCAAAATCAACGGTCAGGATTGATCCTTCAAAACCACATTAATTTCCCCATATTAAATGCAACATCATTTATATCCAATCATATGTTTTACTGTGTAGCTTTTGTACTAACAGTTAAGATTACGCTGACGTCATCCTTAAAAACATTCCCGCTCAAATAAAACGACTGCATTTTTGTCACTTAGCTCATAAATGATTAAGCTATCATCCAAAGTGACTTAGCTCTGCTTCTCTCTTTACATATGATCACTCAGCTGTCAGCTAACTCGATACAGCTGATTTCCTGACTAGGCTGTTTCACTTGGCTGAAATGTGAAACTTGCTCATTTTCCATTGTGTCTTCTTTTGTCTCTGTTGATTGAGTCTTCTGAGTATCCTAACTCAGCTCAATTAACCCTAACTCATACTTGAGCTCTTCAAATCTTGATTCACATAATGGCTTTGTGAATATGTCAGCTAACTGCTTATCAGTTGAGATGTATTCCAAGGTGATGTCTTTCTTTTCAACATGATCTCTTATAAAATGATATCTGACATCAATGTGCTTTGTTCTTGAATGCAACACTAGATTCTGAATGATTGCAATGGCACTAGTGTTAACACACATAATTGGAATTTCTCTTTCTTCAATATCATAGTCTCTCAGCTGCTGTCTCATCCATAAGACTTGGGCACAACAGCTGCCCACAACTATGTACTCTGCTTCAGCTGTGGATATGGCTATTGAATATTGTTTCTTGTTGAACCAAGAAACTAATCTGTTTCCAAGCATTTGACATGCACCTAATGTACTCTTCCTGTCAACCCTACATCCAACATAGTCTGAGTCCGAGTATCCTACCAGCTTGAATCCTCATTCTTTTGGATACCATAAGCCAACTTCTTCGCATCCCTTCAAATATCTTAGGATTCTCTTAGCTATAGTCATGTGACTCTCTTTTGGTGCAGATTGAAATTTGGCACATACATCTACAGCAAAGGTGATGTCTGGCCTGCTTGCTATTAGATAGAGCAATGATCCAATGAGGGCTCTATATCTAGTTTGATCAACAACTTTGCCATCTGCATCCATGTCCATCTTGACTGATGTATTCATAGGAATCTTCACTGATGACTTCTCTTCCATACCAAATTTCTTTATTAAATCTCTGGTATACTTGGTTTGGCTTATGAAGGTTCCATCCTTCAATTGCTTGACTTGAAGTCATAAGAAGAAGTCCGCTCTCCCATCATACTTGGTTTGAGAACTTGTCACACAGTTCTTTGTTTGTGGATCCAAAAATAATATCATCCACATATATTTTAACAAGCAGTATACTCTCTCTATCTTGGATCCTGAAGAGTGTTCTATCAACCTTGCCTTTAGTGAATCCATTATCAGTTAGAAACTGAGACAACATTTCATACTATGCTCTTGGTGCTTGTTTCAATCCATACAATACTTTCTTGAGCTTGTAGACTTTATCTCCAATAGTTTTCTGCTCAAAACCTGGAGGTTGTTCAACATAGAGTTCTTCCTCTAACAGTCCATTTAGAAACGCACTCTTCACATCCATTTGATATACAGTGAAGTTCTTGTGTGCAGCATAAGCAAGAAACATCCTTATTGCTTCCAATCTGGCAACATGAGCAAAGGTTTCATCAAAATCTATACCTTCTTCTTGGGAATACCCTTTGGCTACCAATCTTGCATTGTTTCTTACAACAAATCCTTCCCCATTCATCTTGTTTCTGAATACCCACTTAGTACCATTAAGATTTTGGTGGGTTGGCCTTTGAACTAATTCCCATACTTTGTTCCTTTCAAATTGATTCAGCTCTTCTTGCATGACCTAAATCCAATGTGTGTCTTCCAATGCTTGAGACAAATCTTTAGGCTCTATTTGGGAAATAAAATAAGTGAACATTGCTTCATGATGTGCTCTGGATCCGGTTCTTATGTAATCTCTAACATCTCCAATAGTTAACTCAGGTAGATGGTCTCTCAGACATCTCACATCAGGTTGGAGCAAGTTTGCTGGATTCAGCTCGTCTTGCATCTAAGTTGTCTTGAACAACTTCTTCATCTTCATTCAGTTGTAGACCTTCCTGCTGTCTTTGAGATTCAACTATCTCATCATCATCAGTGTTGAGTGCTCTTACTTCTGCTTCAACATAAGGACTCTTCTGCATAGTTAGCTGATTCTGCTTATCAGCTAACTTATCAATGTCTTCTCCATTCACATTGGACTCATCAAACACCACATGGATAGACTCTTCTGTGAGCATAGTCCTCTTGCTCAGCACTCTATAGGCTTTACTCTCAGTTGTGTATCCTAAGAAGATACCTTCATTAGCTTTAACCTCAAAAGCCTTCAAATTATCCTTGCCATTGTTGTGGATGAAGCATTTGCATCCAAACATCTTGAAATATCCAACATTTGGCTTTCTCCCTCATAGGGATTCTTGGTCAATTGCTTGTTAATCATTCATCTATTCGGAGTATGACATGCTGTATTTATGGCTTCAGCCCAAAATCTCTTAGGCAATCCAGCTTCAGCTAACATTGTCCTTGCAGCTTCTTTGAGAGTTATGTTCCTTCTTTCAACTAGTCTATTCTGCTGTGGAGTCCTTGCAGCTGATAACTCATGAGAAATATCATTTTCAACACAATACTGAGTTATGATCCCATTCACAAACTCAGTTCCCCCATCAGATCTTATTTTTATAATGGTTTGACTCTTCTCATTTTGAACTCTCCTCATCAGCTGAGGTAACTTCTGCAGTGTTTCCTTCTTTTTACACATGAAAATTGTCCATGTATATCTTGAATAGTCATCCACACCACTAAGGTGTATTTATTTCCACTGATGCTAGCTGGCTCAACTGGACCAAATAAATCCATATGCAACAAATGTAATATCCTGCTTGAAGAAGGACTTGGTTTATCTTTGAATGATGGTTTGATTTCCTTTCCCATCTGGCATGCATCACATATGTTTTCTTTCTTGTACACTGAGTCTGGCTATCCTTCCACAAGACGACTCCTTGCAAGCTTGTTGATTGTCTTGAAATTCAGGTGACTCAGCTTCTTATGCCACAGCCAACTGAATTCGGTTGTACTCCTTGCTAGCAGACATGTGCTTGGTGTAGCAGTAGACCAATCTACTACATACATATTCTTTTGTCTTGTTCCTTGCAGCATAATTTCATTAGATTTGGCATCTTTGATCTGGAATATCCCCATGTTAAATCCTACATTGTAACCTTTGTCACAGAGTAGGCTGATGCTTAATAGGTTGAAGTTGAGGCCTTCAACATATGCAACATTTGTGATCTCTAGTCGATTCTTCTTGATGGATCCTGTGCCTTTGATTTCTCCTGGAGCTTCATTTCCTCCAATATGACTTTAACACCTTCGATCTCCTTGAATATTTACAGATTTCTTCTATTTCCTATTATATGTCTGGAATAACCACTATCCATGTACCAGGTTCCTTGGGACTCAGCTGTTCCTTGAACCTACAATCAAGGAAATCAGTTTTTAGGTACTCATACTTGCCTGGGTCCTGGGGGGTTAGTGCTATAAGATGCTCCAACCAAGCTATAGCTAGATGATCTGACTCTAAGAGGTTGCCATCTATCAGTACCATAATCATAATGCACATTAGCAAATTGCTTGGGGTTTTTTTGGATCATACAACTGTCTCTTTTGTCTGTATGCCTGTGTGTTTGTTTTAGCAACTGCTTTCTTGGGGTAGTTGTGGAATTTCTGAGTGTAGGGTGCATGAGTGTGCTGATAATAGCTCTTTTGCCTTGGGAATGACCTTTGCTGAGGTTGAGGTCTTTGCTATTTTGGCTTGTATCCCATAGGTCTTTGCTAATATTTCACATTGTTGTTCCAATAGGCTGGGTTTGGATAGTTTCTACCATTCCCATCATATATATTTCTTTGATGAAATTTCTTGGGCTTTTGGTAGCTCTGTTTGGCTCTTACAGAGTATTTTATGTTAGAAGTCTACTGATGGACATGTCTGACTTTCTTCTCAGCTGTCCTTTCAGCATACTCTCTTGGCTTATCTCCTTTTCCTTTATAACTAAGGCCAGTATGATTGTGATTGTCTTTTGGTGTGGGTGCAACATATGGTGTTTTGGGCTTTTGGATTCCGTCATTGCTTGAAGATCCTTTTTCCAAAATCACTCTTGGAGTTTGACTATGCACAAAGGAATTGAATCTTATGCCTGTCTTGTCTCCACACCCTTTTTGGCTCAAAATAAGTTCATCCAGTGATTTGGATGCTTTTGTAAATGAGGCAATCACACTCTTAAGATCCTTTTCTTAGTAGCAACTAACTCTCCTAAGTGTTCACCAAAAATTGTTTTGGTTCATACAACTGCAAGTGTACAATATAGTTTATAGGAGAATGGAAAGCAAGGCCGTATTCCTCTGGGATTGAATCTCGAAACACTTAGGCTATAATAACATCGTATTCCAATTTTATTGAAGCGACCGAAAATCAAGTTATTTAACCTAAGAAAATCGAAATTAAAAGAAATAAAATAAAAATACATTTGTGAACCCCACAATTTTTTTCACCATCTTTAGGAGCAACCTTAGGCACATAATCTCAACATGTTTCGTCAATATTAAATGCGATTAAAGTTTTAAAAACCAATTCATGCAATTCTATGGGTTCAATTCCAAAAATAGTTTATTGTGCACATAAACAGTAGCTGAATAATAATTGAGTCCCAATCCATCACAAATATTACTAACTCCCAAAAGATCTTTGAATTGAAGTACTCCCCATAAATAGAAGTAGTCTCCTGATAAATTACTCTATTTATGTCTGAATTTGATTTTTGTCTTACTAGAACTCACCTCCCGGATTATGGACTAGAAGTATGACATGCAAATTATTGGACAAATAAAAAGCAATTAAGAATAAGCACTCGAGTTCATAAAATAGAAAGCATGACTTAATTAAGAAAACAAATAATCATTTTTGATATAAAGCAACAATTTCGATTATGCCCCTAAGATCCGAAAAATATGTCAAACATTGATTACAAACTCATAGACAAATTCGAATCAACATTATGACATCATATAAGCACATACAAGAGTTCTTAGACATAGAAAGAAAACCCTTCTTGTCAGGATTGGATTCCCTTCCAAGCCCTCGAAGCTTTTGTGCTCCCTAGATGCGAAAGCCTTGTGGTGTTCTTTGCGACCTAGCCTTTTACTCTCAAAAGCACTTCGATTTCTTCGTTCCTGTGTTATTTGATGTGTTTTTGCTGTATGGAATGATGTGTTTTCGTGCAAGACTTGGTCCTCTTTTATAGATGCTTGGAGAGATCACTTGTAGAGTTGGAATGGGAAGCAAACTCTAAAAAATGTGCTGAAATACACTCTCAGACGGTTAGGCCGTGTGGGTCCACACGGGCGTGTGGCCTTGGGCTTAGCCCTTTGTCGCTTGGCAAGATGGTCGCACGAGTAGGTGGTGCGGTTGATAACTTTGTCCACATGGCCGTGTGAGTTCACGCGGTCCGGCCGTGTGGACCTGCTCTGTCCTCTATTTTCTTCCTTTATCCACACAACCGTGGGATTTTCGCACCACCAGTCCACACGGCCGTGTGAGGCTACACGGTCCGGCCGTGTGACTTGCTTTTGTTCCATTTTTCCATCATTTTGATCTTCTCTTTGCATTCGGCAGTCTTATCCAGGTATCCCTACTGACATTTCTTCATTTTAAGCTCCGTTTCCTGCAAGAATTACAAGAATACGCAGTATCATACCCTTTAAAGGAAACCAAGTAAAAACATAGTAAATATGTGTGCAAAAGCATCAACTATATATCAATTTAACCCTTAAATGCACGTATATTTTACACACATCACTAAGATCTTGGCATTTCAGCCTTCAGCTTAGTGTTCTCATTAGCTATGTGACTCAGAGTACTCAACTCTTTTGTCAGCTGTGAGTTTTGGCTTTTAAGCTGGCTGTTTTCCTTATTCAAAAGTGTGTGTGAGGTTTTAATGTGTTCGAAATCTTTCATCATTTTGCTTAATGAATCATAAATATCTGTGGGTGATGAAGTGTGTGTATCACAGTCACTATCACTTGAATCAGAAAGAGATGAGTTAGAGTGTACCTCATCTTCTTGATCTGGTTGATCTTGTTCTTTGGCCATGAGGCAGATCAAAGCCTCTTCCTCTATATCACTTGAGTAGTCAACTTCACTACTATCTGAGTCTCTTTTTCTTTGTACTTGGGTCTCGGCTCAAGAGCCTCAACACCAACATGGCTTTGTTCTTTTTTTTCTTCTTTCCCTGAAGACTCTCCTTTTCTTCCTCATTTCTATATTTGTTGATCGTGGATAGGAACAGTCCAACAACCAAGTGTCCTAGTTGTCTCGCAATTCCAACACAGGTTTTCAGCTCTTTGATCAACTCTCTCGGTCCTTCGATTATCGGCTCTCGATAGTCGGCTCTCGATGTTCACTCTCTTTGGTGGCCTGTCCTCCCTTGTAGGTCCCAAAGGGGTGTGAGTAAGGTTTAGAATGGGGGGTTGAATAAACCTTACCACCTTTTCAATTTTTGTCCTTTTAAAATAATAGAGTTAAATACACAAATAAGTCTCGAGGGACACTAAGTTAGTTAACCAAATAGAGTTAGCCACTCAACGCACTCGATTGAGCCGTTGATAGAATAACTCAAATTGTTTAGTCTAAACCTTAACTTGGCCATGATGAGATTTTCAATTGGAAGACTTAACACCCTTGAATTTGGTTTAAGTTTGTTTTAACACTTGGTTTTAGCACTTTGTTAATTATCGGTTGGATAGCAAATTATCAAAGAGATATAAAGTAATATGCGTAAATAAAAATGCTTTGAAATGTAAATGACACAATAATTTTTATAGAGGTTCAAGATGGGGTAATTCTTCTACTATTCTTTTCTCCAACTCCTGGAGGAATCCACTAAGTATTGATCATCAGTACAAAGTGGTTATCAATCCGATACAAAGTCTTGATCACACAAATGACTTGATCCTTTGGGACTCAGTCTGAAGATGCCTTGGTCACCCAGTTGGCTTCTCGTCCGACTCATTTTCTTCACAGGGCAGCTGCCTTGCTACTTCAGCTCACTTGCTCAAGCTTCTTGGATTTGATCACGAAGCCCTCCAATCACTTGAGATTGGTTCGACCTTGAACCTTTCTACAATCCTCCTTGGAATGTAGACCCCTTTTGATTCTTCAAAAGTTTCCTCTTCAACAGTTTGAAGTTGTCTTTCCTTCACAGCTTAATGTTGGATTGATTTTCTTCGAAAGTTAGACTTGAGGATTTTGCTTAAATATAATATATTGCAGGTTACAGTAGGAATAATTGCTTGAATGCTCAGGTATGCAAGGTAACCTTTTCTCTAAGTGATTCCTCAGCCTTTTATAGTGAACTTTCGAAAATCTGCCCGTTGAAGAGATAGGCTAATTTTCAAAAGTCACTTGTGTTCGTTGGCTTGTCTTGTTGCGATCCTTGATGTTGACATTTCCTCGTATTAAATGAATGTTCACTTTTCGAGTCCGACACACGCGCAAAGTGCTTCCCATTGGTTTATTCCTTTTTCACGCTTCTAGATCAACACTTTAAGACATGGCAACATGGAAGTATTACTTATTTAGGTAATATTCTTGGCTTCGTCGGCAACGGATTTTTTCGATTTTCTTGACTTGACTACGCTTCTCTAACTTCCCCCAGGTGACTTGAGTTAGCTTCCAATCAAGGGATGACTCATCTGTCACTTCAACTTGAGACTTGGCTTCTTGAGTTGACTTGACTGACACCTCACACAACTGTATCCCAACTGATACTCCTTCAGTCGAGTTCATGACTTCTCCTCCTTTCCATACTCAAATTTGTTTCACAAATGAGTCTTCATTTCGATCTCGATTGAATTCTTGTATGTGCAGCATATCTGACTTGACTCAGCTCGTACATCCCTATCTATTACAATGCAAATTACAAGAAAAATGGGGTGCCAACTTTCTAGTCTAAGTTTTACATGGCATTCATCAAAATCTAAACAATAAATTTCCCAACAATTTCCCCCTTTTTGATGATGCCAAAATTTAAAACATACATACAAAATGTAAGCATCAAAGATACATATAGACAATGTAGTAACAGAGAATGTATTCGTAGAATCAATCTTTTTACTGATCATAACATTCTTGTCCTTTACAAAGCTGTTTACAATGTGTATCATAGCAAACATAGCAGACTATATCTTACATAAAAAAATATAGAAATTGCGAAATTTTTTATTCATCGTACAGAAGACTTACATACATATGTATTCACGACAGTAAAATACATGAAGGGGTGGACAACAACACTTCAT
The DNA here is from genome assembly GCA_016081115.2 of Rehmannia glutinosa. Taxonomy (NCBI): domain Eukaryota; kingdom Viridiplantae; phylum Streptophyta; class Magnoliopsida; order Lamiales; family Orobanchaceae; genus Rehmannia; species Rehmannia glutinosa. The sequence goes on along the minus strand of JABTTQ020000519.1, from coordinate 217,891 downwards.
CGCCTTCGCTGTCTCCTTCTTTCTTCTTCAGCTCTGTCGTCCTCTGCTCTCTTTCTCTTCCTTTCTTCTTCAGCTGCTTTCTTTTTCTCGTCGGCTCTTCTGGAAGCTTCGTCTTTTCTCCTTCGTTCTTGCCTCTGTTGACTCTCTTCCCACAGCTGATCTTGTCTTTTATTTTCTTCTTCAATTCTTTTGACATACTCAACATTCGTCCTAGCCACTTCTAGATTTGCTTTGGCATCATATCCAGCCCAATAGATCCCTCCTTTCTTCCCTGGATCTATGTATTCAATGTTTTTGGGTAGAGGTCTAGGTCTGAAACCTCTTCCTCCACGGCTTCTTCCTCTTCCTCTGGGCGTGTATTGTACTGGAGCCTTCTTCTTTCCAAAGGAGTGATCGCTAGTAGTCTGCTACCTGTCAGCTTCTTCGCACAGCTTGAGGCCTTTTTCCCAATACAAGTCCTAGGCTTGGGCCATGGACATGTTCTAAAAGTATGCCTCAGATTCGAGCGTTTTGAATTCATCAACTGATCTAGGCTCGTTTTCGACGTCTGAAATGGCATCAGTGTCTCTTCTTGCCGGAATGCCTCCGTATTGTTTCAATATTTCCATCGCACGGGCATCCATTTTTCTTTCGACCTCCTTCATCCCTGCTTCTACGATTTTTCTCTTCTCAGACATGGGTACAACAGATTGTTGGAACGACAGATTTACTGGAAGTTTGCTGATTATGTCAGCTGTGACAAGGCCTTGTTGAGGGGTTTCAGCAAACATTAGAGTCATATCTTTTGAACATTCCCCCTCAATCGCTTTTCCCTTTTCTTCAATCTGTTTTCTTCTTCTTCTCAACAATTTTGCCCTTTTCTTTCTCCACTTCGACCCTTTTAACGCCTCTTGGTGTATTCTTCTTCCCCTTTTTGGCATCATCAAAGAAGAGAGGAACCCCCGGGAACATGCCAAAGAAGCATGAAATCTAGGCGGCGATAGATAGCCGAGTTTTGTTTGGAGTCTCGGCATGGAGTATGCTTTATACGAAATTCTGAGCGGGTGGCTTTGGATTCGGCTGCCACCAGCTTCATTTCAGCCATGAGAAGGCTAAATTTGTTATTCATATTTTCCTCTACGCTGATTAGTTCTTTCCCGTGAAATTCTCGCAGTTCCCCATTTCAGTGTTGTGGAGGCATGCATTCTATCAATATTTTCTTGCATTCTCCTCTTCATGTCAGCATTATCAGCGCTCCAGATCAACATTTTGTTGTACAATGCCTTGAAATATCTGACTTGTTCGATTCGCATTGTACGCTGCTATTGACACAATTCCCTGATTCTAATCACTATTCCACGCAGATCGGTTGTAAGATTTGCATCCCTGTTGTCCAGCCTCATATCCAATGTGGCCTGGTGTTGTTCTATCTTCTCAATCTCTGCAAGAATTGTGTCTTGAAGACATCCGTGCCTCTCACCGTCACCTCGGTCTCGGTGGCGGCCAAGCCGCATCAAAATCAAATCCTATTGGGACGATAGTATCCGTGGGAATAATCTAGGTCAGTCCGACGCGTTGAAACGTCATTTGCTCTCGAAATGTTTCTTCATCAAGATCGGCGGCTCAATAGATAGAAAAGGGAAAGTTTCTTCAAATGCATCATCACGGACATATGGTATAGATTCCTCCGTAACTCGTGCCTATGATGTGCCTAGTTGAGTAGAGTCATGCTGCAGCTTGGGGAGCCTGGGCAGACGACTCGGTTTCGGCTGGGCCTTGGTGAGAGGTTTGGCCAGCTGACTGAGCCTCAGCTGTCTTAACAGCTTCTTCGGCCTTAGTGGATTCTGCTAAATGAATATGCTGTTCCTCAGCTGCACCATCAGCGTCATTGGAAGATGATGAGTCTTGAAGGCTTGCTCATCATCAAAATTAAACATTGGCGGCTCTAAAGTCCACTTTAAAGGAAGAACATCTCAACCTCCCTGTGTAGTTGGCCTTCATTACCTCCTGCAGATCTCACCTAAGGGGGCCTTGTTCAATCCCCGACAAGAGAATCGATTTCCTCCTTAGGGTCTTCTTATGGCATCCTTATCTCCTTGATTTTTACCTAGAGTCTCAACCTCCGTGGCCTTGCACTTTCATTGCCCAGTGTTAACCCTTCGACAGCGCAATCGAACCATCATGTGCCTCTCAACTCCGTGGATTGCACTTTCATTGCCAGTGTTAACCCGGGCGAACCATCATGTGCCTTGACTTGGCACTTCAAAGATTGAGATAGATTCAACTTCACCGAGCTTCAACTCGGTGACAACTTGCGGTGTTTCTTTTCTTGTTCCTTCTCCACTTTGCCTCCTAGATTCGGGGTGGAGTCACCGCAGCGATCCTCCTCGACCTAGGCTGCGGTGGAGTGAGTTTCCCCTCACCGGGCTCACTCACCGAGTGACTTATGTTGGGGTCACTCGCTCCGCACTCCGGCTTTGTCAAATGAGTGGTCACCGTAGGGCGGGTGGTAAGACACCTTCAGCAGGGGTTGGCTCAACTTGGGTGCCCAAATTCCCAATGTCATCGCCAAGTCCCTTAGATCCGTCTTCTGATTGAACTGGGGAAGTGGTTGCAGCAATAACAGTGGCGATCTGTTGTACCACTCCCAACGGATCAATTTCAAATCGTGATTTGGAAGACTCTCCTGTCCTTCCGTCACCGTTGGTCATGCATCATCCTGATTCCCGCTTGGCTTGCCGCATTTCCAACTCCTCCGTCAGCAGCCAGCCAGATCCAAGTCCTCGTCACTTCCCGAGAAGGCATCGAAGTGAGGATGGGTGTGATCGGTGGTTGTTCACTTGGTTTTATACCATTGATTTGGGCTTCCAAGACTTGAGTTTTGTGTTGTTTTTGAGTATTTTGAGTCATTTGAGTAGCCAAGCAATGTTGAGAGCCAATTATATTGATTTTATAGTCATAGTAATGAATCGTGTATCAAAAGAAGTACAAACGAGCAAACAAAGAGAGATTGATTTGAAGAAACGCCCAAACGCTGTCCGAAATTTCCATCATCGGCAGCGTTTTTGTATTTTGGCCATAACTCTCTACAAAATTGATATTGAGATGATTCAAGTGGCTATGGAAAGCTAAGAGATAGAGCTACAACGTTGAAGAAGGGCTCAAAAGCAAATTCGGACATTTGGTTGGTGAACAAACCAGGCGGGCGCTGCAGTCGCCCACGGGTGCAGCAGCTCGTCCCACGAAGGCCGCAGTCGCCGAAACAGGCGAACGAATTGCAGGGGACGGATGGGGCGCTGCGCGCCCAACGCCCGGCGCTGCAGCAGCCCGGGCGACTATGTGCACTTAATTTCGGGCGCCGCAGCTGCCGGCGGATTTTCCTATGCTAAGCTTCCTTTTCTTGGATCTTTGTGGGGTTATAAATAGATACATGGGAGGCTTGATCTAGGGTATGGAGGAAAGGTCAATACACCCAATAACACAAGAAACACATCAATTTCATCAAGGAAGAATCAAGGAAGAATCGGGTCGAATCGGGCTTGAGGATTGAAGATTAATCGAGAGATTATCCATTTCCTAAGTTTTCTCATTCTTTGTGCTTTAATCTTTCATTTTAGTTTCTTATGAAGATGAACAATTTGTCTATGAGTTGTTTATTTATAATGGGTAGCTAAATTTCTTGTGATTTCCGGTTTTGGAAGTAGATTAATTGAACTCTTGTTGATTGGTTTAATTTTAATTGAAGTTATTGTCTTGAAGCCTATTTGAGTACTTTGTTCTTATTCTTGTTTTATCATTTGGCCAATGATTTAACATGTTTGATATATTGATTCATAATTCGAGAGATGAGTTTCAATATTAGATCTTGAGTACTTGACATGAATATTTGCATAATCGAGAGGTTTGTGAATATTTGTGAGGATATTTGATCTTTTGTGCATTTGGGAGTTGTGTATCTTATGTTGAGTAGAGATACTAGCATAGATATTTCAATCTACACTTTACATACATCTCGAGATGGAGGATAAAATACCGTTGTGATCGTCTTATAGGTGTATTGATAATAACTTTGGCTTTGATTAAATCGTAAAACAAGAGGAATATTAATTGAAACCATAACCCGAATCCATTTCATTTCCTTGATAATTCCACTATTATTTTCATCTTGTGTTTTTGTGGTTATTCTTGTCTTTTCTTCCACAACAATCATTCAATTTTGATCGTCTAAATAAAAATAAGGCTATCTTAGTTCAATACTTAGCGCATTAATTTATTAGTCTCCGTGGATACGACCTTGCTTACCCTATTCTATAAACTACACTGTACACTTGCGGTGAAGCTAAAAATAAGGCGAACAAATTTTTTGGCGCCGTTCTTGAGGGACTAATACAATTTTTGGTGCTAATATTGCGATAGATAGAATTATTCTTAATTTAGACATTTTTTTATTTTTATTTCATTTTTCTTTTGTAAATTCTACTTCTACAATGCTTGATTTGTTTCTTTGAATTGGTATAGGTGCACCTATTCGGATGGAAGAGGCAAAACCATCTTTGGAAGACGCCCTCATTTCATTCATGAATCAAACGACTTCATTTATGAGTCAAATAAATTTATTCATGAGGGAAATGGGAAATAGCCTTACCAAAAAACGAAAGCAAAGATGGACAAGATGAAGTTGCAATTGACACAATTGGCGAATACTATGGATTCACAATTGAAAAATGTCGAGACTCAAATGGGCCAATTAGTTACAATAATTGGTGGGCAACATCAAAAGAGCCAATTTTTAATCACCACCAAGCCAACTCGAAGGAACAATATAGTGTCATTCATCGAAGGAATGATACCGAATACGAGGAGTTGAAGATCCTGGAAGAGCAAGAAAGTTTAGAACCACACATTGATTGTATGTCTATGCACGGTCAAATAGTATGTGGCGAAAAGGAACAAAAACAGACAAGGAACACACAACCCAAGCGTGTACGAATGAGCGGTTCGTGCGAGATATTATAAGAAAGTTGTTCCGAACGAGAAAAATACTGATCATACGTATGCAAACGAACAACATACACGTAAACCGATCGAGATATTCCTACGCCAGACTCAAATCCTTGCTTGGACACCCCAAGTATGCATTATTAGGTGCAAGTAAGGCAAATATGGCACTTGACCATGACCCAAAGCAGCTAATATATGCATTCAAGGGAGGCACCAATTCATACGTCGAGCTATAGACGGTAAATCTAGCGCTTGTTGGGAGGCAACCCAATGGTAACTTCACATTTTTTCTTTCTTGAAATTCTATCTTTTCCCTTGTTTCGATATAATTTCATTCAAGTTTGGGGGGAGAGTTAGTATTTTGATTTGAAATGTGTGAGTATTTTGATTTGAAGTGTGTAAAAAAAAAAAAATTGCATTTGTTTGTGTGTTTTCATATAGTTGCATGTAGAGCATTTTAAGTTGCATTTGCATTAGTAGCATGTTTACAGTTTTAGCATGTTTATTGCTTTCATAGATTTTAGGGAGTGAGTTAATCTCTTGATTGTAACTTGTGATTGATTTTGAAAATTTTGTATTGTTTGGATTGAGTGTTGAGCATGAGTTGATTGAGCCATAAATAGATAACATTGAGCATGTTAAGATGGAAAACTTGGTTTGATGCTTTGAATTACATATTTACAAGCCTGTGAGCTTTTGAGCCTTTACTGTTTTCATCATATGCAGTCTTGTTTGTGATTTGAGTGTATCATTCATGTTGTTAGAATTCTATAACTTGCTCTGGCATCTCTGTCAAGGTCACATGTTGTATGCGAATTGTGAAAATGATCAAAGGCCATTTTGTTAGCCCTTCAAGCCTTTTGCTTACCTAATGATGATATTGAAATCCCTAGTTAGCCAACTTGAGCCTATTGCCTAATTTTTAATAGCCACAATTCAAGCCTTTAACTTGATAAATCTTTTACCCAACACTTGAGCGTATAACATTGAGTAAAGGAATTGAATATGGGTGAATGGGTGAAATCAAAATGTTAGAAGGTGATGTTATAGTTGGTTGATGAGAACAAAAGAGAAAGAAAAAGGAGATATGAAATGTTGAAAACTCATATAAGAGTAAAAAAAAAAAAAAATAGATCGATGAATGAGTTTTCTTTGAATGAACTTGGAGGTTAAAAATTGTAATGTGAATGGTTGAGTTTACAAAATAAAGGGGATGGAGATAAGAAGAGTTGGTGAAAATGAGAGGTGATTTGAGTAACATATTGAGCTTTAATGTAGATGAATTATATGCTCACCAGGTCTATACGCTCGAGTTTGAGTCACTCTATCCATATTTTCCTCCCCCAACCAAAGAGCCTTCATTACAACCAAAGGAAAAAAGTCCTTTTTGATTCACAATTTTGCATACATCCTAGTGGCGGAGATATGAGACGACGATTTGCAAGCCTATGGTAATTCTGCAATAATGAATTAAATTGAGCGTAAACACGACCTATATTCATTCGAGATGAGAGTATACACTTGATCTTTGTGAGGTGTAATTCTTAACATTTACCATGGTTTCTTTAATATGTGCTCTATGTTAGATGTTTGAGGCTTGGTTAATTCGTTGCTTGATACCTACAATGAACAATACAAAATTTTATGGAGTTGTTGTGCGTTCAACTTTTAATTACTCCCAGTCATGTTTTGTCTTGTTTTTAAAAGTGTTGACCGGGACGGCCAACAATTTAAGTTTGGGGTATTTGTTCACTTGGTTTTATACCATTGATTTGGGCTTCCAAGACTTGAGTTTTGTGTTGTTTTTGAGTATTTTGAGTCATTTGAGTAGCCAAGCAATGTTGAGAGCCAATTATATTGATTTTATAGTCATAGTAATGAATCGTGTATCAAAAGAAGTACAAACGAGCAAACAAAGAGAGATTGATTTGAAGAAACGTCCAAAAGCGTCTCAAATTTCCATCACTGGCAGCATTTTGTATGTTGGCCATAACTCTCTCTACAAAATTGATATTGAGATGATTCAAGTGGCTATGGAAAGCTAAGAGATAGAGCTACAACTTTGAAGAAGGGCTCAAAAGCAAATTCGGACATTTGGTGGGCGAAAAAACCAGGCGGGCGCTGCAAGACGCCCACGGCGATTGCAGCGGCGCAAACAGGGCGAACGAATTGCGGGGGACGGATGGGCGCTGCGCCCGGGCGACTATGTGCACTTAATTTCTGGGCGCCGCAGCGCCCGGGGCGGATTTTCCTATGCTAAGCCTACCTTTTTCTTGGATCTTTGTGGGGTTATAAATAGATACATGGGAGGCTTGATCTAGGGTATGGAGGAAAGGCTGAATACACCCAAGAACACAAGAAACACATTAATTTCATCAAGGAAGAATCAAGGGAAGAATCGGGTCGAATCGGAGCTTGAGGATTGAAGATTAATCGAGAGATTATCCATTTCCCTAAGTTTTCTCATTCTTTGTGCTTTAATCTTTCATTTTAGTTTCTTATGAAGATGAACAATTTGTCTATGAGTTGTTTATTTATAATGGGTAGCTAAATTTCTTGTGATTTCCGGGTTTTGGAAGTAGATTAATTGAACTCTTGTTGATTGGTTTAATTTTAATTGAAGTTATTGTCTTGAAGCCTATTTGAGTACTTTGTTCTTATTCTTGTTCTATCATTTTGCCAATGATTTAACATGTTTGATATATTGATTCATAATTCGAGAGATGAGTTTCAATATTAGATCTTGAGTACTTGACATGAATATTTGGATAATCGAGAGGTTTGTGAATATTTGTGAGGATATTTGATCTTTTGTGCATTTGGGAGTTGTGTATCTTATGTTGAGTAGAGATACTAGCATAGATATTTCAATCTACCCTTTATATACATCTCGAGATGGAGGATAAAATACCGTTGTGATCGTCTTATAGGTGTATTGATAATAACTTTGGCTTTGATTAAATCGTAAAACAAGAGGAATATTAATTGAAACCATAACCCGGAATCCATTTCATTTCCTTGATAATTCCACTATTATTTTCATCTTGTGTTTTTGTGGTTATTCTTGTCTTTTCTTCCACAACAATCATTCAATTTTGATCGTCTAAATAAAAATAAGGCTATCTTAGTTCAATACTTAGCGCATTAATTTATTAGTCTCCGTGGATACGACCTTGCTTACCCTATTCTATAAACTACACCGTACACTTGCGGTGAAGCTAAAAATAAGGCGAACAGTGGTTCCGGTGAAAAGACAGATGTTGGCCTTCTCACGAGCTTCAGCTTCCTCTGCCAATCTCTCCTTCTCTTTTTCTTTGAAAATATGCAAGATATCTAGGCAGTTATCTTCATTAAGTGTCTGGACCACTGTGGTCAACCTAAGAAACTCCATCAATTCTTCCTCTTCTTCAATGAATTCAGGTCTTTCGAACTATTCCCTCAAGCGACTCAGTTTCCATTTTCTCCATTCTCGCAGACGATTTTGGATGTCCGGATATGGTGGAGAGAGTATGATCACATCAACTTCATCTTCTTCTTGCTGTCCTTCCTTTTCAGGAATGGAGGGTAGCAAACTCTTTTTCTTTTGCCTTGGCGGCGTGCCGCAGTGAAGATATCATCCTCTGTCGACGAGGGGATTCTCGATCTCAGTACCGCTTCTTGTTCTCACTTTGCTGGCCCACACTGGGTCTTGATTTGCCTCTGTTGACCGGCCTCAGAGACTTTAGTCGTTTATCAATAATATCTGAGATCGCACTTTTCCGCGAGCCTCGAGAGATCTTTTTCGGTGAGTGGCGACTCAATGTCTTCTCAAGCTCAACGCTTGGTGAGTCTTCTTTTCTTTTGTCCTTACCGAGAGGAATTTCTCGGTTCGGATATCGCTTCCTCGAGATTCTCAAGCCGGGGCGTGCATCCTTCTTTGTTTGAGGAGCTACATTTCTTGGCTTGCGATCCTCTTCTTTCTTGATGGGTCGGAGAAGGTATTTCAGTTCCTTCTCCACCTCAATCGCAGGGCGGGAGACACGGCTGCAGGGCAGGTGACTCGGTGCAGGGGGCATGTGCGGTTTTCTTTTCTTCACAGAATCAAGCTTTCTTCGTAGCTGCATGGGCAGCTTTCTTCTTCGGAGGGGAAGTGACAGATGTTTCTTCGGGATCAACTGATTCCCCCTCGTTGGTATCTGCCCTCTTGGCATATGCTCTCTTCTGGGCTCCAGATAAGTTGGCACGAAACATCTTCTTGTTAACATGGAATGATTTTCCATGTCGAAGGAGAACGCCCTTCACCTCCATCAAGCGGCCAATTACAAGGCCATAGCCCAGAGATCCTCCAAATGATCCATCATCCTTGAAGGACTTATTTGCAACATTCTGGCAGAGTCTGCTGTAGACGAATTCTGCCCAGTTGACCTTCTTCTCCTCCATGATCGTAGCCATGACGATCAGCTTGGTTTTAGACAGCTGATTGAAGCTTCCAAACTTTATGTTTACACATTTGGCAACAATGTCCAGCAGTTTGTGATAATCATCCTTCAACAGCTTTTTGTCAGCTGTGTAGACAACTTTTGGAGCACACTCGGGTTTGGCCACTTCCTTCCATGCAGAGACCAAATTTACGTCAGCCTCAAATATATCCGGGACACCTTCCGACGGCAGCAAACAATGCTCCGCTAGATCTTCAGCAGTGATTGTAAGATCCTTCCCGTGAATAGAGTATTTGATGCCCTCGTCATGAACTTCAGTGTTCACGTAGGATTTGATGCCCTCTTCAACATAAGTCATCTGAAACTCCATCGTGAGAAAGGGTTTCGGTCCAGATTTCTCGATTTTGTCAGCTATCTTCTTCACAAGGATTTCATCGGATCCCTGTTTAACCATTCCTTCGAAATCCACCGTAGAACCAGTGTGGATTTGCTTCCCTAGTTTTGTGAAATCATAAGTTGATGCCATTTTTCTGAGTTTTACCGAACGAACCTTGACAAACTTGCCTTGAAGACTGATAGGGTTTTGAGAGAAAAATGCTTTTTTTGCTTTGGAGAGACAATTTTGAGTAATGTGAGAGAGTGAAAACTGAACGATTGAGTATGTAAGGGTTGTGAAAGGACGTGCTTTCGGTTTTTGAAATTTTGATCAAGATCAACGGCTCAGATTTAGCACGCTGATTAGCATTTAATTGCCCGCATTTAATGCGGCAAATTTATATCCAATCATATGCTTTGTTGTGCAGCTTTTGACTGTACTGTCATTATTACGTTGACGCCATCCTTAAAAACATTCCTGCTTATTAAAAAGGACTGTGTTTTTGTCACTTAGCTCATAAATGACTCAGCTTACTCCTTAACTGACTCAACTCTTCTTCTCTCTATACGTATAGTGACTCAGCTGTTCAGCTAACTCGATACAACTGACTTTCCGATACGGTTGATTCACTTGGCTGATTCACGAGCTCTGCTCTGTTTTCATCTTTTCTCGTTCCATCTCTTCTCCTCGAGTCTTCTGAGTGTCAACTTAGCTCAATTAACCCTATCTCATGCTTGAGTTCTTCAAATCTTGATTCACATAATGGCTTTGTGAATATGTCAGCTAACTGTTTATCAGTTGAGATGTATTCCAAGGTGATGTCTTTCTTTTCAACATGATCTCTTGTAAAGTGATATCTGACATCAATGTGCTTTGTTCTAGAGTGCAACACAGGATTCTGAGTGATTGCAATAGCACTTGTGTTATCACACATAATTGGAATCTCTTTTTCTTCAACATCATAATCTCTCAGCTGTTGTCTCATCCATAAGACTTGGGCACAACAATTTGCCCCCGCAGCTATGCATTCTGCCCGGTTGTAGATGTGGCTATTGAGTTTTGCTTCTTGCTAAACCAGAAACCATCTGTTTCAAGCATTTGACATGTACCTGAAGTACTTTTCCTGTCAACTCTACATCCAGCATAGTCAGAGTCTGAACAACCAATAAGTTTGAATCCACCTTCATTTGGATACCATAAGCCGACTTCCTGACATCCCTTCAAATATCTTAGGATTCTCTTAGCTGCAGTCATGTGGCTTTCTTTTGGAGCAGATTGAAATCTTGCACATACTCCTACTGCAACGATGATGTCTGGCCCGCTTGCTGTTAGATAGAGCAGTGATCCAATTAGTGCTCTGTATCTGGTTTGATCCACAGGCTTACCATCTGCATCCATATCCATCTTGATGATGTATTAATTGGTATTTTCACGTAAGACTTCTCTTCCATGCCAAATTTCTTTATTAAATCCCTGGTGTACTTTGTTTGACTTATGAAGGTTCCATCCTTCAGCTGTTTAACTTGAAGTCCTAAGAAGAATGTCAGCTCTCCCATCATGCTCATTTCAAATTTGCCTTGCATGAGGTTTGAAAACTTATCACACAGCTCTTTGTTTGTGGATCCAAAAATGATGTCATCCACATATATTTGAACAAGCAAGATACTCTCTCCATCTTGAATTCTCAAGAGTGTTCTGTCTTTGCCTTTGGTGAATCCATTATCCGTCGAAAATTGAGATAATGTATCATACCATGCTCTAGGTGCCTGTTTCAATCCATATAAAGCTTTCTTGAGCTTGTACACCTTATCTCCAAGAGTCTTCTGCTCAAAACCTAGAGGTTGCTCAACATAGACTTCTTCTTCCAACAATCCATTTAAGAATGCACTTTTCACATCAATTTGATATACAGTGAAGTTCTTGTGTGCAGCATAGGCAAGAAACATCCTTATTGCTTCTAATCTTGCAACAAGAGCAAATGTTTCATCAAAATCTATTACTTCTTCTTGGCAATACCCTTTGGCTACCAATCTTGCTTTGTTCCTTACCACAGAAACTTCCTCATTCATCTTGTTTCTGAATACCCATTTTGTGCCAATAACATTTTGATGGATTGGTCTTTGTACCAGTTCCCATACTTTATTTCTTTCAAACTGATTCAGCTCTTCTTGCATGGCTTGAATCCAATGTGTATCATCCAATGCTTGGGACACATCTTTTTGTTCTATTTGGGAAATAAAACAAGTGAACATAGCTTCTTGTTGAGCTCTGGATCTGGTTCTTACACCATCTCTTACATCTCCAATGACTAGCTCTGGTGGATGGTCTCTCAGCCATCTCACATCAGGTTGGAGTAAGTCAGCTGGGTTCAGTCGTCTTGCAGATGTGTTGTCTTGAGCATCTATCTCATAATCATTTAGCTGCAGATTTTTCCAGCTGTCTTTGAGATTCAGCTGTTTCACCTTCATCTTGATTGATTACTCCAGCTTCAGCTTCAACATAGGGACTCTTCTGCATAGTTGGCTGATTCAGCTTATCGCTAACTCCTCAATGTCTTCTCCATTTACATTAGGTTCATCAATAACCACATGGATAGACTCTTCTGACCATAGTCCTTTTGTTCAGTACTCTATAGGCTTTGCTTTCAGCTGAGTATCCCAAGAAGATACCTTCATCAGCTTTAGCATCAAAAGCTTTAAGATTATCCTTTCCATTGTTGTGGATAAAACATTTACATCCAAATATTCTAAAGTATGCAACATTTGGCTTTCTCACTGTCCAAATCCCATAGGGAGTCTTTGTCAGCTGTCTATTTATCATGCATCTATTTTGAGTATAGCATGCAGTGGTTATCGCTTCAGCCCAAAATCTTTTAGGCAGCCCTGCTTCAGCTAACATGGTCCTTGCAACTTCCTTGAGATTTATGTTCCTTCTTTCTGCTACTCCATTATGCTGTGGAGTCCTTGCTGCAGATAATTCATGAGCATTACCATTTTCAACACAATACTGAGTTATTATTCCATTGACAAACTCAGTTCCTCTATCAGATCTTATCTTAATAATGGTTTGACTCTTCTCATTTTGAACTCTTCTCATTAGTTGAGGTAACTTCTGCAAAGTTTCCTTCTTCTTACACATGAAGATTGTCCATGTATATCTTGAATAATCATCCACCACTACTAGAGTGTATTTCTTTCCACTTATGCTAGTTAGCTCAACTGGACCAAATAAGTCCATATGCAATAGATGCAATATCCTTGTTGAAGATGGACTTGACTTCTCTTTGAATGATGATTTGATCTGCTTTCCCATCTGACATGCATCACAAACACTTTCTTTCTTGTACACTAAGTCTGGCAGTCCTTCTACAAGATTACTCCTTGCAAGCTTGTTAATTGTCTTGAAGTTCAGGTGACTCAGCTTCTTGTGCCATAGCCAACTTGATTCGGCCGTACTCTTTGCTAGCAGACAAGTGCTTGGTGTGGCAGTCGACCAATCTACCACATACATGTTCTTTTGTTTGGATCCTTGCAACACTACTTCATTTGATTCAGTGTCTTTGATTGGCACATTCCCATATTGAATCCAACATTATAGCCCTTGTCACAGAGTTGGCTGATGCTTAACAGGTTGAAGTTGAGGTCTTCAACGTATGCAACATCTGTGATTTCTAATCCATTTTTCTTGATGGATCCAAAGGCCTCTTATTTCCTTGAGCTTCATTTCCTCCAAATATGACTTTTGCGCCTCTAATCTCCTTGAATTTTGATAGATTTTTCTTGTTTCCTGTCATGTGTCTGGAACAGCCACTATCCATGTACCAGGTTCCTTGGCACTCAGTTGTTCCTTGAACCTGCAATCAAGGAAATTAGTTTTTAGGTACCCATACTTATCCGGGTCCCGAGGGGTTAATCTTGTAAGATGATCCAACCAACCTATAGCCAAATGATTTGACTCTAAGAGGTTGCCATCTATCTGTGCCATAATCATAATTCACTTTGGCAAATTGTTTGGGAGCTTTAGGTTCATACAACTGTCTCTTTTGTCTGTATGCCTGTGTGTGAGTTTTAGCAATTGCCTTCTTTGGGTAGTTGTGATATTTCTGAGTGTAGTGCTTGGGTGCATATGTGTGCTGATGATAGCTCTTTTGCCTTTGGAATGACCTTTGCTGAGTTCTAGGCCTTTGCCGTTTTGGCATATATTCCATAGGTCTTTGCTGATATTTCACATTATTCCAATCAGCTTGGCTTGGGTAATTTCTACCATTCCCATCATATGTGTTTCTTTGATAGAACTTCTGGGGTTTCTGGTAGCTCTGTTTCTTCTTCACAGAGTACTTCCTGTTTGGAGTTTGCTGAGGCACTCTGCTGGATTTCTTCTTTATCCTCTCAAAGATACTCAATCGGGTTTTTTCCTTTTCCTTTATAACCAAGGCCAGTTTGTTTGTGGTTGTGCTTTGGAATGAATGTGTGTGCAACATTTGGTATCTTGGATTTTTGAGATGCTTCATTGCTTGAAAATCTTTTTTCCAAAATCACTCTGGGAGTTTGCTTGTGCACAAAGGAATTGAATCCTATGCATGTCTTATCTCCACATTCTTTTTGGCTCATAATAAGGTCATCCAATGATTTAGATGCCTTTGTGAATGAAGCAATCACATTTTTGAGATCATTTTCCCTCTTTTCTATAGCAGCTATTTCTGCTATTAGTTTAGCATTTTCAGCCTTCAGCTCTTTGTTCTCATCAGCTACGTGACTTAGAGAACTCAGCTCCTTAGTCAGCTGTGAGTTTTGGCTTTTGAGCTGGCTGTTTTCCTCATTTAATAGTGTGTGTGAGGACTTAATGTGCTCAAAGTCTTTCATCATTTTGCCTAATGAATCATAAAGATCAGTGGGTGATGAAGTGTGAGTGTCACAATCACTAGAATCTGAGTGAGATGAGTTATATTGTACCTCATCTTCTTGGTCCGGTTGATCTTGTTCTTTAGCCATTAGACAGATTAAGGCTTCTTCTTCAGAGTCACTTGAGTAGTCAGCTTCACTACTTTCTGAGTCTGCTACTTCCTTTGACTTAGTTGTCTCAGCAGTCTCAGCAGCCAACATTGCCTTTTTCTTTTCTTGTCTTCTTTCTCTGAAGACTCTTCTTTTTTCTTCATTCCTGTATTTATTGACTACAGGATATGGACAGTCAATAGCAAAATGTCCTGGTTGTCTGCAATTCCAACACAGGTTTTCAACTTTTTGGTCAGCTCTCTCATTTCTTGGGTTGTCAGCTCTTTGATATTCGACATTTTGATACTCAGCTCTCCTTGGTGGCCTATCTAACCTTGACTTGGAGGGAGCTGAATGCCTTCTGGAGGATTCACCTTTGTTTCTTTTGTAGTTCTTGTTGAAGAACTTGTTGAATCTTTTAACCATCAAGGAAATTTCCTCCTGGGCAATGGCTTCCTTAACCTCAGCTCTTTTCCCATCCTTTACTATAAGTGCAGCTATTTTGGGTACAACTATCTCCTCTTGATCTTTCCTTCTCTGCTCAAATTCATAAGCTTTGAGGTCTGAGAATAGTTCATGATTTGATGTTTTTGATAGGTCCATCGAGTTCCTTAGAGCCATGGTTTTTATTTCCCACTCAGCTGGGAGGCTCCTTAGTATCTTCATGCACATTTCGTTTTGTGTGTATTCCTTTCCAAGTGCTGAGAGCTCATTTGTAATTTCAGTGAATCTAGCATCCAACTGATCCATTGTCTCACCTCAAGCATTTTAAAATTTTCAATTTTTTGAACAACAACAGATAATTTGTTTTCCTTAATTTGCTCTGATCCTTCACAAATTAAAGTTAGTTTATCCCAGATTTCTTTTGCTGTTTTGCATGATTTGACTTTATTGAACATTTATTTGTCCAAAGTCTTGTAAAGTATATCCTTGGCCACATTGTCTAGGTTGTATCTTTTTCTGTCATCATTTGTCCATTCAGCTCTTGGTTTTTCAACCATAGCTGGTCTAGGAACATCATCCTCTTTTCCTTTAGTTGCAGCAGCTCTCCTTGCAGTTGTGTTCACCTTCAGTATTTGCAGTGGCCCATCCTCTATCACTATCCACATCTCATCATGTAAAGCTGATAGATGAGCCTGCATACGTATTTTCCAGTCATCAAATTCTTCAATGGTGAACATAGGAATGCGTGTCAAATTTGCTTCCATGATAATAACTTTGTTGTTTTGTTGTTTATAAAAAAATGGCTTTTGAGAGAACAAATGTTAAAAACTTCTTTGTAAGATTGGAGATCTAGTTCAGTAACTAGTGCGGAAGGCTCAATTAACCAACCCCTCTGATACCACTTGTAGGTCCCAAGGGGTGTGAGTAAGGTTTTGAAGGGGGGGCGGGGTTGAATAAACCTTACCACCTTTTCGATTTTTGTCCTTTTAAAATAATACAGAGTTAAATACACAGCTAAGTCCTTGAGGGACAGCTAAGTTAGTTAACCAACAGAGTTAGCCACTCAAATGCACTTCGATTGAGTGTTGATAGAATAACTCAGCTGTTTAGTCTAAACCTTAACTTGGCTGTGATGAGATTTTCAACGGAAGACTTAACACCCTTGAATTTGGTTTAAGTTTGTTTTAACACTTGGTTTTAGCACTTTGTTAATTATCAGTTGTATAGAAAATTATCAGTAGATATAAAGTAATATGCAGAAATAAAAATGCTGAAATGTAAATGACACAATAATGTTTATAGAGGTTCGAAGATGGGGTAATTCTTCTACTCCTCCCTTCTCCAACTCCGGAGGAATCTACTAAGTATTGATCAGTTTACAAAGTGGTTATCACCCGGATACAAGTCTTGATCACACAAGTGACTTGATCCTTTGGGACTCGATCTGGAGATGCCTTGGTCACCAATCGGCTTCTCGTCCGACTCGGCCTTCTTCACAGGCACCGCTTTGCTACTTCAGCTCACTTGCTCAAGCTTCTTGGATTTGATCACGAAGCCCTCCAATGACTTGAGACTGGTTGGACCTTGAACCTTTGTACAATCCTCCTTGGAATGTAGACCCCTTTTGATTCTTCAAAAGTTTTCTCTTCAACAGTTTGAAGTTGTCTTTCCTTCACAGCTTAGTGTTGGATTGATTTCCTTCGAAAGTTAAGCTTGAGGATTTTGCTTAAATAACTTGAGAATATATTGTAGGTTACAGTATGAATAATTGCTTGAATGCTCAGGTATGCAAGGTAACCTTTTCTCTAAGTAATTCCTCAGCCTTTTATAGTGAACTTTCAAAAATCTGCCCGTTGAAGAGATAGGCTAATTTTCAAAAGTCACTTGTGTTCGTTGGCTTGTCTTGTTGCAGTCCTTGATGTTGACATTTCCTCGTATTAAATGAATGTTCAGCTTTTTCGTAGTCGACACGCGATGCGATCTTTCCCATTGGTTTATTCCTTTTGCACGCTTCTAGGACTGAACACTTTAAGACATGGCAACATGGAAGTATTACTTATTTAGGTAATATTCTTGGCTTCTGTGCAACGGATTATTTTCAGTTTTCTTGACTTGACTACAGTTCTCTAACTTCCCCAGGTGACTTCGAGTTAGCTTCCAATCAATGGATGACTCATCTGTCACTTCAACTTGAGAATTGGCTTCTTGAGTTGACTTGTCTGACACTTCACACAATCGTATCCCACCGATACTCCTTCATCGAGTTCTTGACTTCTCCTTGCCATACTCAAATTTGTTTCACAAATGAGTCTTCATTTCAGTCTCCAGTTGACTTATTGTATGTCCAGGCATAGCTGACTTGACTCAGCTCGTACAACCCTATCTATTACAATACAAATTACAAGAAAAATTGGATGCCAACTTTCTAGTCTAAGTTTTACATGGCATTCATTAAAATCTAAACAATAAATTCCCCAACATCCCTTGCTTTGGAAGGTGTTGAATGTCTCTTGGAGGTTTCACCCTTGTTTCTTTTATAGTTCTTGTTAAAGAACTTGTCGAATCTCTTTACCATGAGGGAAATTTCCTCCTGGTCAATGGTCTCCTTTGGCTTAGCTTTCTTCCCATCACTGTCCAATAATGCAGCTGTCTTGGGTACAACTGTTTCCTCTTGATATTTTCTTCTCAGCTCAAACTCATAGGCTTTGAGGTCTGAGAATAGCTCATGATTCGATGTATTTGAGAGGTCCATTGAATGTCTCAGGGCCATGACCTTCATTTCCCATTCAGCTGGGAGGGATCTTAGTATCTTCATGCATATCTCTTTCTGAGTGTACTCTTTCCCAAGAGCTGAATGCTCATTTGTTATCTCTGTGAATCTGGCATCCAGCTGATCCAGATTCTCACCTACAAGCATTTTAAAATTTTCAAATTTTTGAACAACAACAGTTAGTTTATTCTCCTTAATCTGTTCTGATCCTTCACAAATCAGGGTTAGCTTATCCCAGATTTCTTTAGCCGATTTGCACGACTTGAATTTATTGAACATCGCCTTTTCCAACGTCTTGTAGAGTATATCCTTGGCCACATTGTCCAGGTTATATCTCTTTCTATCTTCATTGGTCCATTCAGTGCGTGGTTTATCAACCATGACTGGTCTAGCCTCAGTAGCAGCTTCTTCTCCTTCAGTTGCAGCTGCTCTTCTTACAGCAGTATTGACTTTGAGTATTTCCAATGGCCCATCCTCTATCACACGCCACATTTCATCGTGTAGAGCGGATAGATGAGCCTACATACTAATCTTCCAGTCATCACTGTTAAATACGAGTTAGATTTGTTTCCATGATAATAAATTTGCTTTTAAAGATGAAAGACTTTGAAAACACAAGTGTTAAATCTTTTGAAAAAGATTGAGATCTAGTTCAGTAACCAGTGCGGAAGGCTCAATGAACCAACCGCTTTGATACCACTTGTTGGACCTCAAGCGCTTTACCGGATTGACGACTGTCTCCACAAACCAACACGAGTCTTTTCTAGCGCGCTTTGTCCTCACTCACGCGCACCCTGAAAAATATCCCAGGAGGTCACCCATCCCATGTCTACTCCAGGCCAAGCACGCTTAACCTCAGAGTTTCTATGTAATGGGCACCAGAAAAGAAGATGCATCTGTTGGTATAGGTAGTCCAAATCAAATCCTTTAAGCTCCCCTTTAACTGTGCAATCCAGCGCCCACGAGTTCGAATCACGGGCCGCACCTCGCGCCTCTTTTAAAGCAAATTGCAGGCAAGATGCTGGACTAAATCCCAACATCTAGAAGTTTTTTCCACGCGCAAATGATCGCGAATTAGTAAAAGGTTGCACACTCTTCCACAATTGGAGTTCAGTTTGAATTGCCACTAGACATTCACCAAAAAAAAAAATGAAAGGTACCACGTGATTTGTTTATAGTTTATTGTTCCTTGTAAATGCATCAATCATCCTACTAAGGATAGCTTGAATATCACTAATGGAGTGCATGAATTGATTGATAACATTGGATAGAAAACATATTTTTCCATTAATTGCCTTGCATATGTTCAACTTGTAAGGTAATTTTGCACAACTTATGAATTTAAGAAATCTGATAACTTTATGCTTAAAAGTCCAGGGGTAGTGCAATTTCAATTGAAGAGAAAATGGTTCAAGTTGTCAATTTCTGAATTCAATCTCGCATTGATGAGTTATTCTATATATGCTGATTATTTGGAGAGTGTTTGTGATTTTCGTGATGATTTTAATTTGTTTTCTTCTAATAGAGAATTGTCAACTCTGATTACTATGACCCGAGTAAATATAAGAATTCCTACTTGCGTGACCCTATTTTGATACATTCATAGGTTGCTTTTATTTTCTCGGTTAGGAAGGATTATGCTTCATTATTATCCAAAGTTGAGTTTTAGTTTTAGTGGTGTTTGCAAAATCTCATAAATGACATAGAAGGTGTCATGTCTTTTTTTCCATACTTTTGATGTTTAATCGAACTTAACATGTGGATTTTAATTGATTCCTACATTTCGTAGGAAAGTGGAAGAAATGGGTCCTATTAATTGATTTTTGAGTAGACGTGATGGATATGTTGAAGTTTAGTGAAACCAAAGAGCTTTTGGCTTAAGGCGTGGGCATGGCCTATCAGATTCCGTTTCACGAAATCTTCGAGCATAAGGCGTGGGCATGCGAGTATACCTGTGGGAATTGCTATAAATTCCGCCCCTTTTAATTGGATAGAAGATTTAATTATTTTAGATTTATTTTAGGTGTCCCAAAGATAGTATGATTATTTTTATGGTATTTTTAGAGAGAGAATGTTTTATCTCTCAAGTAATACACGTTTACTAAGGGATTATGATTTAATCTTTGACTTTTATTTGAACCTTAGTCTCTCTCTCTCTCTCTCTATCTATCTCTCTCCCCCCCCATCCCCCATTAGTTTTTCCTCTAATTTTCTATTCTCTTTTATTTTTTCTTGCGACTATGTCTATGGATTTGCTAAACCGCTTTTCCGGCCAAAGGATAATTAAAGATTTAGTTCTACGTGATTCGTGAGATCTAATTAGTTTTATTTATTTTTCTTTTCGCTATTATTTGTATAACTTTTATGATTGTTGATTATTGTTTTGGTTGATTGCAACAAAAAATGATCCTTTGTTCAATTGTTGAAATAACAAATAGTCATTTAGAATGTTAAATCAGTAATTGTTTATGTGTTCTAATACTTATGGCAAATAACATAGTTGATTGCATAAATAGTTTTCAATTTATATTATGAAAATATATAATCTAGTCTAAATAAATGTACATGTTTATTTATTGGCTAGAATTGGTACACTACAACATAAATGATATTAGGTAACACCCAAAAAATGTTACCTAATGACCATAAAAAAAAATGTTATTATAGAAAATTTTAGTGATAGCACTTTATATTAAGTTATCTATTGGTAACACTTTGCATATTTCTAAAGTGTTACTTATAAATCTTATGTAACACTTTTTGTAACACTAAAATCTAAAGTGTAAATCAATTTTATTAAATAATTTTTTTTGTCAGTGATACTTTATATAAGTGTTATATTAAGTTATCTATTGGTAACACTTTGATTATATTACAACTTTTGCTTTATTTTATATATTTCTTCTAAAGTGTTACTTATGAAAAGAGCTTAAAATCTCACTCAAAAGGTACTGAGTAATCCCATTCTACTTTTTGTAACACTTTTTAAGAATGAAAAATATTAAATTGAAAATTCTCTTGTTAAGACTGTTACAAAACCTATATTAATTTTATAAATTCCGCGATCGAACTACCAAAATAACAATTTTTTTTTTATTCAAAAGCTAGACTTTGTGGTTATTCTAGATTTAATAAATAATATTTTTATAAATCAAAATAATAGATAGAAATACCGCAAGTAGATTCGAACCCATCAAAGAGTCGTTTCCCCACCCGGAGCATGTTATGTGGTTTTAATAAACTCCCTACAAGTTAGTCTTCGCCTTGGGCCAGAAGCTAAGTTGATTCTTATTACAACTTTTGCTTTATTTTATATATAAACACTTATAATAGATCCGTTGGGGTCTTGAAATTATATAATCATAATATATATAAATATTAAAATTGTATAAAAATTATATTATATGTATATATAATATATTTTATATAATAATGATTGTATTAGGTAATATATGTATTAAATTATATCCATGTATATATCAAATTTTATATTATATAGTATATAGTTTGAAAATCATATTACGTTATATATTAAAGGACACAAAAAACTAAAAATATCAAAAATATATAAAATAAATTTATCGACTGATAAATATTCAATCAGTAAAAAAAATATATAAAAATATAAAATTAATTTATCGACAAATAAAAAAGTTCTAACTGTAAAAAAATTAAACAATAAATAAATAATGAAAAAATAATTTACAGATGGGAAAAATTCCTAAGTAATTACTGACAACATCAATTTTCATTGATAATTTTTTTTAAAAAAGTAAAAAAAATATAAAAAAGAATTAACGATGAAATTGGTCTCCGTTAGTAAAAATTAATTAATAAATAAAAAAATAATAATAAAATATATACATGAGCATTTTTCATCAGTATTACGAATGAATTAATTACCTTCGTAAAAAATAAAAAAATAAAAACAAAACTAAAAAAATTATAAAAAGAAAATATAAATTCAGTAAAAAAAAATAGAGTACATGATGTCTATAATTTTTTAAGTTTGGTGATTTTTTTTTTGTGTCTTCACCTATTTTGCGACATCAATTAATTAAATAAATCATTGACATGATTTAATGATAGTTATATAATTTTGTGTTACTAAAATATAACCTAAAAAGTGTTACAATTAATAAAATATAGTGTTGCCAAGAGTGCTTCTTAAATAAAGTAATACCAATTTGAATTACAAAAGTAATAACAAAAAAAATTGATACTTAAAAAGTGTTACTTATTTAAAAGTGTTATATATAAGTGTTACATATTGATAAAGTGCTACAAAAGTGTTACATAAATATTATAATGTAAAAAGTGTTACAAATATGTGTTACATATGTACCTTATTTAAAAAGTGCTAAAAAATTTGTGTTACCTAATGTCATTTATGTTGTAGTGGTAGTCTCTCTAAATTTTAATGTTGTTATTAAATTCTAAGATCGTATCGAGAAATATTTATTATCTAGAGAAATACTTAGATATCATTTCCCAATTATCGAACAAGTAAGGATAATAGGTTGTTGGTCGTACCAATAGCTAATTATATAGAGATTGAAGGATTCATTTTTGTATCTGTGATCAGCTCCATGAATCCCTTCTGAGATTATTCATTTGGTTGGATATTTCTTAAATTAATTCCTTTCCCATTAAAATTTTTATAATGCTTCTTTTAAACTTTGTTCATTCCAAAAATCTCAAAACTCCCCCTCTTTTGTTTTCATTGTCTCGTGAATTGCATCAAACATAGTCTGACCAATCTCTGTGGATACGATTTTGCTCATCGCGACTTCAATTTAATAATCTTTAAGAGAAAGTATTTATTATTGTTGGTTACGACAACCATCACATTTTAAGCTCGATTGATTGACGTTTGCTATATCCAGTGGACGACATGTATATGTTGGAATTTTACTCTTCGGATCACTGTGCATTGCTGTCAAAATGGGAGATTTCTGTTGGTAGGGATTATGAACACCAAATTCCAATTCAAAACAGGTTTAGGTTCGGAAAGTGCTCGAGTTTAGTGGAAGATTGTAAAGACGTAATTGAAATAGGGTGGTATGAGATACATCCTAATGTACCCATCACCACCAGATTAAAACATTGTAGTGAGAAGCTTCAGAAATGCGCGGAAACACGATTTAAAAATCTACCCAAACACCTTTAAAAATCTACCCAAACACCTCAAGGAAATAAGGGACAATTTTAGTGTAATGAAGCATTCACAAAGATGGGTCAATCATATATGCAAATTAGAAATCTCAAAAAATAGGGGAAGATCTAGCAGTTTAAGAGAAAGTTTTTTGGAAACAAATGAGCAAAAATACTTGATTAAAATAACGCAACAGGAATATCCCTTATTTTCAAGCTCAATCTTCCAGATGCTGGAAAAATAATTTTATCAAGGGATTGACTTCTAATTATTTTAATGAGCTATTCACGATTAGCAATCTATCAACTGAGGCATGGAAGAAGTCTTAAAACTCGTTGGGAATAAGAAAGTGAAAGATGACATAAGCGACCATTATATAAACCTTTTACATAGAAAGAAGTAAAGAGAACTCTATTTAATATGCACCTAGATAAAACATTGGGCCTAACAAAATGCCATCATTTTTATACCAAAAATATTAGTTGATTGTTGGGGAAGTGATAACCAAGGAGGTTCTAAATATACTCAATAACAACCGCGATTTTAGTGACTGGAATTCAACAATTGTTACACTGATTGCAAACACGGTACTAATTAAAGAATTTAGACTGTTGAGCCTATGTAATGTGTGCTATAAGGTAATTGTTACAGGCTGGGGATCATTCTCAATAATATCATAGACGAGTTCCAAAGTGCACGCTTACAAGGGCACCTTATAGCCAATAACGTGGTTCTGGGATTTGAAACCATCCATTAGATTCACAATCATCAAGCTAGTTATAGAAATATACGACCTTAAAGCTCGACATGAGGAAGGCTTATGATAGAGTGGAATGACAAATTCTTAAAGATGATTATGGAAAGACTGGGATTTGCTAAAAAATGAGTCGAGCTTACAATTAGTGGTGGGATCGGTTATACCGCAGTGTGGTCTGAGTTAGGAGACCTATTATCGCCCTATCTAATTTGTCATTTATCCACACGGATTATTATCCTTATTTGAATATAACTTGGATAAGAGGTTGTATAATGTAGTCTGAATATCACAGAGTTGTCCACCTATTTCACACCTATTTTTTGTGGATGATAATCTAGTGTTTTTTCATGCAATGGAAACTGAATGCAAACAGGCTGCTAAATGTTTACGCACTTATCAATTGGCATTAAGCCAAATGATTAATTATGAGAATCAGTCTTAACATTCAAACTTAATATGAATGAGAATACAATTGAGGTATTTAAAAATGAATTCCTGGTACATGTAGTTCAAGGGCATGTGGTTTACCTTGTTTTGCCAACTCTTCCATGAGGAGTAAATAGTTGTAATTTAGGTACCTGAAAGAATTATAAAACGAATCCAACGGTGGGGAGGAAAAGTGTTCTCGAAAGGTGGAAAATAGGTGCTTATTAAGGTGGTCTTACAAGAAATACCCAGCTACGCTATGTCTTGTTTCAAAATTCCGAATACTATTTGTCATGAAATCAAAATTGCCGGCTCAAATTCTTTGTAAGAGATGATATGCATTAGGAAAAATGGGATGACTTGTGTAGTCCTGAGTGCATAGGTGGCATGGGTTTAAAAGCTTGTAAGCTTTCAATAAGACATTATTAGTTAAGCAAATTTGGAGGATGATGGCTCGAAAGCTATTCTAAAAATCTTAGGCCAGTGCACCTATCGTTTTGTAGTTTAATTTACCGAGTACCGAGTATCATTTCCACGAGGATTATGAGTACTAGTAATTACCGCCTTTTTATTATCTAATCTACCAATTTTCAAATAATTAATTTATAAAAAGAAAAGTAAAAATCTATTTATTCAATCCAATTACAAAAGATGGAATTGAGACAATTTTTTTAAATAAGAGATCAATAGATAAAAATGTGTTTGAATGTAAAACTCTCTAAAATGTTTTTGTTATTTTAGCATGAATAAATACAATCTTCAACCCTTAAGTAATTATCCTCCCTTTTAAACATAATCTCATTCTTTATGGACTGTAGAAACTCCTAAATTAAGTTAAACCTTCTTTGAAGATGAATAACTTCTAATCTTAAGTTAATAACCGATTTATTTTAAACCCCCAAGATAGCATTAACGATTTGTGAATTCCCATCTTAGGTTTGACCCTAATCCGAAAGATTTATGTCATCATATATCTAGTATTACATGCAACTCCTTTCACTTATATTGGTTCTATCTCACCATAAATCTCTCGATTACCGATGATGAATAAAATTCAAATCGATACACTAGAAATATTAATTCAAATGAATGAAGCATAATATAAGTGAATCACATAAAACATGAAGATTATATTAAAAACATTCAAAACATAATCACAAATCCATTCTAGAGTTCATTACATTCAAACACTAAAGGTATAGATCAACATGATCTTGACAAAAAGCATAATCTACACAAGAGTATTCAATTAAAATAAACATGACTAACTTATTCTTTTCTCAAGATTACAACAAGACTCCTTCTTTGGTTGTCTTCAATGATGCTATGCTCCAAGCCTTCCCCCAAGATCTTTAATCTCCAATTCTTCTCTCCTTCTCTTCTCACAATATGTCATTGATATCTAAAATCTGAACGTGTCTTTCTTCCTTGTTCTTGGATTTTATAGATATTGTTTTTGTGCAAGCATATTCACTAACAATGTCATCCTTTGATAAACAATTGCTCCATTTAATGAGTGGGATTGTTGAGTTATTATCTTCATGCAATTATGTTGGGAAGATGAGGGTTTTGTGCAGCAAAATGAGGTGTCAAAGATGCATAAAAGTGGTCCAAAAGCTTGGTCGGTAAACTTTCCGAAAATTCCGCTAGAAATTTTTGCTGAAAAGCAGTCTGACACGATCGTGTTTAACAGCACGACTAGGCCGTGTTCTACAAACTTTCTTGAACATGGCCATGTTCGATAGCACGGCCTGGTTGTGCTTCTCATGACGAATGGATTCTAATCATTGACACAACTGTGTACAATAACACAGCCCGACCGTGTTCTGATCAACGAAGGTGAAACGTGGCTGTGTTTTGTAATACAACCTGGCTGTGTTTTCTTCGACTTTTGCCATTTTTCATGCTTTGTGGCACGACCATATTTTTTAATTCACTCGAAGCATGTTTTGTACAAAAACATTATTTTTTATGAATCTTTCCGCGCCTTTTGAATCGAGTTTGCCTCTTTTCAGTTGTGTTTATATAAATGGATCTTTTTATATTAAAAAATAGTATGAATTGCTCCAAGTCGTTGACCTACATCATCTAAGAAGTACCAAAGTGATTTTCGTCGAAATGTATCCAAGATTTTATGTGAAAGTGACTAAAATATTTTACAATCCAACCTATAGATCAAGGAAAATATGTACAAAAAGACATTTATCAAACCACCCCCAACTTCGAATTTTGTTTGTCCTCAAGCAAAACTTATAACCATAGGTTAGAATTGAAAACACAAGAAATATCTATTTTTGACAATTTGTTTGGAGTAAGCTAATTCTTTTAGTCTTCTTGTCACCAATTAAGCCGATCAATTATGTTTTTCAAAACAATCAATTGTTAGGAAAAAGTAACATTAGTAGTAAGTATTTTTAAACTCAAGTTTGTCACTCCGCTGATACTGATAATTATACTTAAAATTAATACAAAAGTGCCAGGACAATACGAGATCTCAAATTCTTGTAGTTTAATCAGCTAGTCATTAAAACAAATTTCCTATTCTCTTTTTTTTTTTTTTTTAATAAAACGTGTATATATATATATATATATATTTATTAGAACACTTGAGATAAACTTCCACTAGGTTTAAATTTTGAATGTTATTTCAAAAACTCCTAGGGTGATGTCCCATACTCATATTTGTACTATCGTTTTATATAAAAGACAAACATGAGGCTCGTGAACGCTTCTAGTTACTAAATGGCAGCAAACGGAGAAGTATAACCTCATCTACTTATTTTTATATATATAACACCTTTTTTTATTAGACTAGTTAACCACTATTCAATCAAGAGTTCATGAATTTCATAGAATAAAGTATTGCCTTTAAGTAAAATCAAATCTAGTATCAAAACATTAGGCTTTTTGTCTAATTTCAACCTATTTCTTATGTCACTCGATTTAAGACATTCAATTGTTTTGATTTTTCAAACGGGAAGGCTTGCTTTGATAAAACTGGATCAAATCATCAACTCCTAATCCATCAATTTGTTTCATAGATATATATTATCTTTCAAAACATGGACGCAAAAAAAGAAAAGGCACACGCAAATAGCACAAAACACATATCGAGTGTCATCAAAAAAGGGAGAATGGCCTCGCGGTTGGTGAGAGGATGAAGGGGAATCCTAATCGGAGGCGTCACTATCATAGTCTCCTGTGTCGGCATGGGCGATGGGGGAAGATGTAACTGGTATGTGGCGCCATGAGGGTATAACATTTGCTAATTATTGTGATCCCTCACGAAGGTGTGTACCAGATCGGGTAAACATTGGGTTATATTGGTACCCTTAAAGAGGAGGACAAATCCATATCCCTCCCGTCTAATCATTGATTGCACAATACATGACCCTATGTAGGTAAGGGGTGTTAAGTTAAGTCTAGAAGGGGGAGGGGCGGTGAATAAATTTAACTAATTTTTTGATTTCAAACTTAAATCAGAGTTTTTACACAAGTAAACAGCTTAGTCCTTTAAGACAACTTGGTTCAACCTCAACATGAGAGTTAACCACTCAACAGACTCGACTGAGCTGTTGATAGAGTAACTTAACTGAGTGAAGTGAGCTCTTTTAAAAATACATCCAGCTTCGTTTTTACAGCGCAATACTTATGTAACGACCCGGATTTTTATGCATTAATAAGAATTATATTAATCATGTTATTTATTTATTTTATGGACTAATAATGGAGAAACAGGAATATATTAATGATTTTACTAGATAGTTAACTTGTTAAATTATGGATAATAAAAGAGTCTTTTTAATTAGATTGATTAATTATTTAATTTGGGCCTTATAATAAATAATTGGACTTTTAGTTAGTTTAGAGTATTAAATCAGGCTCATATTATGAGTAAGTTAATTATAAGCCCATGTATTCTAAACCTAGTCCAATTGGGAGTAGGTTAAAACACAGATATAAGACACGTAAAATACACACATACAGAACACACAAAAACACGATAGTCAGAAGAAGAGGCCTGAGATGGATTTTATTACCTCTAAGTTGAACAGGCAAGTAATCTCTTTAGTTTTCATGTAGAAGTAAGATTTAAATTATATTGTGCGCGACTGAGAGGCTTATTTATTTATTATGTTGTAATGTTTGTTTATTAATTTGGGTATGTCAGTTGATAAGATTCGATTATCTGTTGATGGTTGATGGTTTAGAAAAGTTTTATATTTAAGAAATCTGCATAACTTATATGATTTACATTATAAGTAACGAGATTCAGGTTCTGTAAATCCATACGACGCATATAATGGATTACTACGCGTAGGTACGTGAATCTGCTTGTAGGATTGATAGGTTTAGAAAATTGTGTATATGCTTAACCCCTAGGTTGAATAGTACATTTCATTTTTGAATAAATACAAAATATTATTAAAAAAGAAAATATAGTGTACTGCTTACAAGCCAAGCATCGAGCTTTATAAAAGGGGTCTCGTTAAAACCTATCAAAGTAAAACCCATTTGGAAAAACCTTTGATAGGAAAAAGAGTACCCCATAAAAAAAACAACAGAAATAACTTAAAATCTCAATCGATATGATGGACGTTTATTTCTAGAGGATTTTCGAAGAACATTGGCATGTGTTTGTGTTGCACGTGCTTGAGTATCCTCCTGATGGTCTGCTGTATCCTGTGGAATATGGGCCCAGGATCCTCCAGCCACAATTGCCATAGCGTTCATAGCTTCTGACGAATCACTTAAGTGAATGACAATCGGATCAGTTGAAGAGTCGCCTAACTTGGTCTTTAAAGCTTCCAATTTGTCTGCATCATCTTGATCGTCTTCATCCGCCATATTTGACCAACGTTTCCGGGCAGCAACGGCCATAGCCTAGAACTCCTCAGAAGGATCATTGGAGCTAAGGACATAATCATTAAAATGAAGGTTATTTGAAACTATTTTCATTCCACGTTGCAAATAGCCTGTCCATGTTCATCCAAATTTGTTGCCTGCGGTTGATAAGGAACCATGGCTCTGTCTGTGTTGCTAGTATTATATTCCGAAGCCAAAATTCGATTCTCATTATCAGATTTTTGCTCCAAATTCGTATTATCACATGCCACATCATCTGAATCAGCACCCAGAATATCAAAAGAATTCTTAGTGTGAATACGTGAAGAAGAAGGTTCATCCTCCTTAACACGACCTTGATGACCCGTATTTCCCATAGAGTCATCAACGACCTTACCCTTGTCCTGCTGCACCAGACGGTAAATTTTACGGACCCTGGAACGACCCCGTTGCATAGAATTCGGACGTGCCGCTGATGTTTTGGGACGTCCCTGGTCAGAAGAGGCGCGTCTTTCAGTGGTTTAGTTACCTGCGGGAGTAATACAGACAAGAAACCGTCGAATGTCCCGTTACCCTGCATTTTGAACAAAATTCCGGTAATTTCTCATAAGTAACTGACACAAAGGAACACTGGCCAACCCGTTCTACCATGATGTGCTCCTCCAATGGTTTCGACAGATCAATATCCACTAATACCCGGATGAAATGCCCCAGAGAGCCATCAAGAGATCGTTGATCAATCTGTATCTGATTTCCAATTGCACTGGCGATCCCCAAGATGGTATTAGAATCCCAGTACTCCAAACCGAGCTCGAAGATTCGGACCCAAACACTTGCCACCGACGTGTGTACCTTGTACGGATTGAAATCCGGGATCCATGGAGAAAGCCTAATAGTTCCCGGATTGAGTGCCCAATTAATATGTGTTTGGGCTCAAGCTCTATCCTGCGCATTCAAGAACTTGACACAAAAAAATCCCTTACCGAGGGGGATTAGTTTCCAATCATTTTTAATTCCCCATAAATCTGATAGGCCTTTATGCAGAAGCATAGTCGCCCATGGTTTGTTACCCTTGCCCAAAATCACCCTCCCAATCAATGAATAAGAAAATTCGGCGAGGTGTTGTTGATAAATGTTTTCATCAATCGTAACTGAATAATAATCTCCCTTTCTAACAGGTTTAGGGATAGAATGGGATTTACCAGCAACAACATGCGAAAATGTTGTAAAATTACCTTGGGCCTGCGTCGTCGAATCCATATCGTGGTGAGTACCTGAAACAATTTTAGCAAAAGAATGGCCAAAATAGGATTGAGCATTAGTATTATGAGCCGAATGTCGCGGGTTCGATTCATAATCGGATGCCCTTGGGGGAGAGATTCCAGCAATCTGAGGTGCATCCTTGGAAACAGCTACTGGACGGGGGCCTATTGAAGGGATTCCATGCAGGCGACAGACGCCGGCCCAGGGGTCATCACCCCCCTGTATAGCAGAATACTTTGGGGAGGGGAACACTGTTGCCTGAGTGTTGGCCTTTGAAGGAGAGGAGGGGACCACTGTTGTAACCACCTTGGGAGGGACCACAGTTGAAATCACCTTAGGAGGGGGGACCGCTGCCAAGGGGACCACCTTTGATGAGTTCATGGCAGTACCAAGTAAGAGATTCGAAGGATCCATAGAATAAACCCTTGCCGCAAAATCCACATAAGACATAGGAGAACTCGTAGAGGAGAAAACCAACGGAGAACAAGATGTAGCAAATGAGCAACCATCATAACTGGCGGCTTGTATCCCAACGCCGGGGAAAGCCACCGGAAAAGTCATGAAGGCACGGTCCTAGGATTTAGGAGAAAAGAGAGAAGAGAGCATCCTAGGTTTTTTTCCGTTCTTGAATAGTACATTTTGTACTCATAATATTTATTCAATTCATTGTTTAATGTTAATGCCCTTTGATTCTTTTGTTTGACATGAATCTGACATCATTCAAGTTTGGTGGATAATTGCTAGTTCTTTTCAACTCATTATGAAGGCCAGGTGATACATTAATAATTAGCTATATATATGTATATATATTATGATTTATTGCTTTTGTCATTGTTTCCGTGTGTGTTAATTATTAAATAGCAACACATTTAAACTAGATATGATTGAATGTCTGAATTTCCAAACTCGTTTGATTATTGAATACAGTGTTTATCCCTCATTAATTGGTTTGCCTTTAAATAACTGAATATAGAGTTCTTCGTAACTAATTGAATGTAAACGCTAAATAGTTTTGAATCATTGAATGTAGGGCTTTTCCTTAGTTATTTGAATGTAGGTTTTTTTTTCCTAAAGATGTTTGATTAATTGAATGTAGGGTTTTTCCCGAAATAGTTTTGAATAGCGTCCCCTTAATTAGTTGAATGAAGAGTTCTTCCCTAACTAATTGAATTCAGGGTTTTCCCTTGACTAATTGAATTTAGAATTTTTCATTGACTAATTGAATGTAAGGTTTTTCCCTTAACCAATTGAATGTAGGGTTTTCCATGGACTAAATGAATATAAGATTTTTCCTAGACTAATTGAATGTAGTGCTTTCCCTTAACTGGTTTAAAGTAGAGTTTTTCCCTAACTAGCTGAATGTAAGGTTTTTCCTAATTAATGTTGAGTATGTGAATATATGTTTATCCTCATTTACATGTTTGATGTCATATTTACTTTTAATATGTTTGCTAATCAGTGTGATTTAATTATTATGATATACGCTTACGTTTATTCTCGTTTTTAATAAGAAGTTGCATCACTTAGGTTCATGCATCATGTTAATGTGTGTTCATATAATTTCACGAGTATGATAAGATTAAGTCAAGTCAAGTTTTAAAGTTTAAATTAAAAATATTTTTCAAAAGAAATGGGTGCACATTGTTCTATGATGCTGGGGTGAGTGGGAAATGGGCGCCGGGGACCGGCGTTCCCACCATTTGCCGCTTGCGGCTAATGTTAATGTTCAAGGAAAAGGGCCTTCGGGCAAAACGAATGGAAATGGGCCTTTGGGCAAAATATTCACGGGGTCCAAATAACAAGGCTCACTGCGACCCTGATTAGAACAATGTGTTACCAAGTGAGCTCGCATCCTAAGAATGTTTCAAGGTAACGAAAGACAAAGTTTTATGCAAAAGAAAGTTATTAAAGAAAAGTTTTAAGCAAGGAAAACATAAAGTCTTTTTAAGTTAAATGTAAGATATTGCATTAGACATGCATTAATGCATAAGGTTACTTGTTGAGCTCCTTTAGCTCATTCCAAGAATGTTGAATTTTTCAGATGAGAATGCAGGAGAGGAAGGAGATGGTTGGGCGCAGTGACTCAAGGAACCCATGTCAATGGAATTAGATTTTTTATTTTTAAAGCTTTTAACTTTTTAGTTTATTAAACATCGAATGTCATTTTATTTTCTACATGAGTGTTTTGGACAAGTAATTATTTTAGTTATTAGCATTTAATTCCGCTGCAAAGTTTTCAAACGATGTAAGATTTTTATTATTCCGTATTTTTAAGCATTCTTAAGAGTATTTCTATTTTAATTTATTATTTTTCGCATTAAAACTCAAGTAAGCTAGAAAGGGCGCTACAACTTACACCCTTTTTGTAAAATGGTTTTACAACACTTGTTTTTAGCTTAAGTTATTATCAGTTGAGTTTGAGCAAATATAAATCAGCAAAATTAAAAATGCGGAATTAAAGTGTTGAATGTAAAAGACACAAGACAATTTTATAGTGGTTCGAGGATGTGGTAATTCCTCTACTCCACTCTTCTCCAACTCATGGAGGTAATCCACTAATGCGACAGTTGTTACAAAAGAGATACAACAGTCCAAGTAAGCTTTGATCACGCAGCCAACTCTACCCCTAGGACTCAACTTCTTCGTAAGGCAGCTGCCTCACTACTTCATCTCCTTCAAACCCTTCAGACTTGATCACTTAGCCCTCGGATGGATTCAAAGAAGGTTATAACTTGAACCTCACTGTACTTCCTTCACTTCGAGGATGTGCAGACCCTTTGTTCTTTAAAATAAATTTCCTCTTCAACAGGTTGAAGTTTTTCTTCTTTCACTGAGTGTGTTGGATGGATTCACTTCGAAAATAGGCTTGATAATTAGAATGAATAGCTTGAGAGTGTTTTTCTTGCTTTGCTCAGATTGCTTGTGTTTGCCGTTTTGCTCATATCTTTCTTGAAAAAGTGTCCATTGAAGAGATAGACATTTTTCAAACTTAACTTCTTGATCGTTGGTTTGTCTTATTGTGCAGTATTTCATGTTGACCCTTCCTTAAATTAATGCTATGAAGGCTGCCTTAAACTCTGCAGGTTTTTTGCGAACATTTCATTGGTTCTCAGCTGCTTGCACTCTTTCAGCAAGACATCTTTGAGGTTGCAGGTCTATCCCCTTACCATTTTGGTTAAGTTCTTGACTTTTCATTCCAATGAATTTCTTCAGCTTTCTTCGAGTCCTTAAGCTACTTTACCCCTTTATTGAGTCTTCTCCATATATCTGGGATGACTCAACTATTAGTCTGCTGATAGACACAAATTCTTTTCTTGACTGATACTCTTCTTCGATACTCAACTGCAATTCAGTTGAATCTTCACTGCATCCTTCAGTCAACTTATGCGATCTTCCACTTGGTTGCTTCATTACTCAGCTTATATTTCCTATCTATTACATAGTTGAAATACAACAGAAAATGGGGTGCCGACTTTCTAATCTAAGTTTTACATGCATCATCAAAATCTATACAAATAAATTTGCCAACAATTTCCTCCTTTTTGATGATGCCAAAACTTAAATAAATTACAGCAGAAAAGTGCATAAAAGAATGATTGATAGAAAGTGATATTATTATTGAATATCATTCTGCTCTTACATGTACTTACAATATTTTTGTGCATTTACAGAATTGTAAGAATACAACAAAATTTTGTAGCTCTCTCAACGCCTCCGTTGTTTCCTCCTTCTTTCCTCATCTTCATCTCGACTGTGGCGATCTTCATCTTATTTTCTCTTTCTTTCTTTAGCTTCTCTCATTTTCTTCCTGTCACAGTCTCTCCTTAGTCTCTCATTGTATTCTCTCTCCTGCCTTGCATTCTCTTCTTCATATTTTCTCTGAAGTTCATCTGTGGGAAGATCAGCTTATTTGTTTTCGAGTTATCTGAAGCCAAACCAATATTCAATGTCTTTTTTCATGGGATCAAAATACATGATTCTTTTAGGCCTTCTTCGTGGAGAGCTTCTGCCTCTCCCACAGACCTAGAATTCCTTCATCTTCCCTTAGCTGGGTCAGCTCCTCTAAGAATTTGACTGGATTGAGCCCTTGAAGTCTGTTGACTCTTTGAAGATTGAGTCAGCTGCTTCTTGGCTAGATAAACAACTCCAAGTCCTTTTTTCCAATAATAATCCCATTCCTTTTTAAGTCCAACCATCAAAATATCATTCTGATAGAAAAATGTCAAACTCTTCAGTCGATCTTTCCACTAAATGCACTGGGGGATTGGATTCTTCACTTATTTCTTTAAGCTTTTCAACTCTGTCATGCTACCTTCGGTCAAGATCTTCTGTTTCAGCTTGACTTTTCTTGAAGCCAAGCTCAACGTTTTCTTCAGCTGACAACTCATGTGGTAGTTGAGAGTGGAGAGAGCTGGTGGATGAGCCTTTGGGTGTTTTGAAAATGATTTTCATGGGGGTCTTCTCAGCTGCATCTTCCCCTTTTTTGGCATCACTACCTTTAGAGAGAGAGATTTAGAGTCGACTGGAGAAGAGAGTCGAGTTTTTTGTGGGTTATGGAGTCTCTTGTTCTTTGCTCGGAGCGGGGTGCATGCAACTCTGCCTCCATTTCTAACATTTTAGCTGCAAAGAGGTCTCCATATGCTCCATTTGCATCTTGAATTGCAGCTTGAGCAGCTCCATGTCTGAAAGATGACTTCGTTCAATTCTATCAATGTTGTCCCTTTGCCTCTCCTGAAATTGAACCTGTTTGCCACACCAGACCACTAGTTTTGAGAAGAGTGATCTGAAGTAGCCAACCTGGTCCATGCGAAGTGCCTTTATCAATCCCCTGGTTTAAAGCAGCAAAGCCTTGTTCCATTGCCTCCATTTCCTCGTACATAGCTCAGAAGGCCTTTCGGAAGTCAGCTGTTTCAGGCGAAGAATCCTCAAGTAGGAGTGATTTGAAGTCATGGCCAAAGGGGACGATTCGCAAGTCGCCTGGAGCCTAGAATTTAGCTAGATCTATTTGACATGAAATTTGGAAGCTTCCTCTGCAGTATCAACTTCAAGAGGAACTTTATAGGTCCCAAGGGGTGATAAAATAAAGTCTAGAAAGGGGGGTTGAATAGACCTAACCAACTTTTTGATTTAGTTCTTTTAAAGTCGGAGTTTTTACCACAAGTCAGCTGGGTCCTTGGTGGACAACTTAGTGTACTTACACAGCAGGGTTAGCCACTCAACAGACTCGACTGAGCTATTGATAAGATAACTTAGTTGATTTAGTTAACTCTTTAAATATTCAGTAGACTTGATTTTTATAGCGGAAGACTTTCACCCTTGTTTGAAATATGTTTTTCAATACTTGTTTAAGTTTAGTTATTATCAGTAGACTTAGCAAATTAAACAAAGAACAATATAGATATGCAAGAATAAAAGTGTGCTGAATGTAAATGACACAAGCAATTTTATAGTGGTTCGAGGATGGAGTAATTCCTATAATCCACTCTTTTCCAACCCCTAGAGGAATCCACTAGTGTAACTGTGACTTTGCTACAAAATGATTACAATCCAAGCTTGGCCTTGATCACACAGCTGGCTTTGCTTCTGGGACTCATTTCTTCACAAAATAGTTGTCTTGCTACTTCAGCTCCTTCAAAGTCTTGGATTTGTTCACACAGCCCTCCAACGAGTTCAAAACTTCTAGTTCGTATTGAAACCTCACTACACCTCCTTCAAACTTGGAGTGTAGACCCCTTATTCTTTAAACAAGTTTTCATCTTCAACAGTTTGAAGTCGTCTTTCCTTCACTGAGTGTTTGGATTGATTTCCTTCGAGTTTAGGCTTGAGGATTTAAATAGAATGTTTCAGAGATATTTGCTCTTGCTTTAATTTGTCTTATGTATCTCAGATTGCATAAATGTCTTCTCTCTTGTATTCCTCAGCCTTTTTAAAGTGCTTGTTTGAAAAATATATCTATTGATGAGATATATGTATTTTTCAAATTACACTTTGAGGTCGTTGTCTTGTCTTGTCTTGCATCTTTGATGTAGATTGATCCTTGAATTTAATGCCCTGCAGCCTTTCCTTAAATTCTGCATGTTTTCAGGTACATCTCATTGGTTCCTTGCTTTTTGCACTCTTTCAGCAAAACAACTTTAAGGTTGGCAGTTTGACACATGCCTAATTTCAGCAAACAATTGACTTTGCTTTGACAACGAATATCTTCAGCGTTCTTTGATCCTTTCTGCTGCATAACCCATTTGACAGGCAACTCCAATTATCTTGGAGTGACTCAATTGTCGATCTCTTGACCGAGACAACTTTTCACATTATTTGACCGGACTTGTCTTCACTTCACTCAGCTACCACACGGTTGATTCTTCATCTTGGTCTTCAGTCGATTCCTGCATTCTTCAACTTGACTGCTTCCACTCAGCTTATAGAACCCTATCTATTACAAGTTGATTTACAGTAGAATTGGGGTGCCAACTTCCTAATCTAAGTTTTACAAGGTATCATCTAAATCTATTACATCATTTCCCAACAATGTTTTCCTTTTTGATGATGCCAAACTTAAATAAACGTAGCAAAGTAAACAGTGCAAAAACAAAGAATGATTGTATGAATATATCATTTTATTGAACATATCATTCTTGCACTTTACAAAGATTTACAAAGTACAATGAAAATGTATACAAAGTATTTACAATTTTTGTGTATTTACATTGAAGTAAAAATACAACATGAAGGTGTCTTTAGCAGTCTTCAACGCCTCTACTGTTTCATTCTTCTCTCATCTTTTTTAGCTCTTCTCCTATCTTCATCTCTCTTCCTCTTCTTCTTCACTCGTCTTTCTTTCATAGGATGTCTTGGCAGCTGGGTCTTCTTTCCTCTGCCTCTCTTCACATTCTTGCTATTGTCTTTTGTTTTCCAGCTCTTGCCTCTTAGCTACTTCAGCGTTCTTCCTGGCAACTTTTTTATTCTCCAGTCTCTTGAGTCCGGCAGAGTAAAGAACATCTTTCTTCAGAGGATTAATGTATTCAACATCTCTTCTTGGTGGAGTACCTCTGCCTCTTCCATCACTTCTTCATCTTTCTCTGCCAGAGTCTGTTGCTCATCCCCTGGGTGTATATTGAACGGACTGTGCTATTGAAGTCTGCTGACTGCTTCCCTGAGTCAGCTGCTTCTCAGCTATTTGACATATTTCCAAGCCCTTTTCCCAATACCAATCCCATGCCTGCTGGAGTGACATTTCTCTGAAAAATCCTTCCGATTTGACCGTTTGGAATTCCTCTAGCAATCTAGGCTTAGATCCTGTATCGGGAACTGGTTCTTATGGGAGCTTAATAGCTGGAGAGTCAGGTTTCCTGCTAGGGGACCTTCAATCTGGTTTTTAAACTTTTAATTCGCCCATTTGCCTTTCATGAACTTTTGCAAATTATGCTTCGATAGCAGCTCTTGATTTCTTACAGCTAATTCAACTTTCTCTTCAGCTGACAACTCTTTCGGCAACCGGGATAGTGGAGAGGTGGTGGATGAGCCATGTTGGGGTTTTTCAATAACAATCTTCAAAGGGGCCTTCATCATTTCACTTTATTCCCCCTTATTATCTTCCCTCTTTTTGGCATCATCACCAATGATAGATTTCTGAGAAGATGTAGACAAAATAAGATCTAGTTTCTCGTACGTTGCTGAGTGAGCTGCTCTATGTTCCGATCGTAGAGCCTTCATTTCTTCACTCATGATTTTCATTCCAGCGTTCATTATCATCTTCTTCGAACATAGAGTGTTTTCAGTTTTTAGAAGGTCTTGCTTGTCTTGAGCCTTCAGCAACTACATATCTTTTTGGTACGACTGGTTTATTCTGAATATGTGATCCCTCAGCACTCCAAATCACTAGTTTTGCGAATAGGGATTTGAAGTAGCTGACTTGTTCCTTTCTCAGTGCCTTTGTCTAAGTTGTCCATTCCCTGATTCTAAGAACTGTTCCGCAAATATCTCTAGATATCACGGCGTCATGATTTTCCAGCCGTTGGTTTAGGGAAGCAAAACCTCTTTCCATATTTTCAATCTCCAAACAAATAGCCTTGAAGGAATTTCGGAAGTCTGCTGCATCAAATGACTGCTCTTCTGGCCACACTGCATCAAAATCAAATCTAAACGTCACTACTCTCAATTAATTTGGAGCCTCGTAGTCTTCAGGGTGGATCTCAACTGTGTACTTAGCACTTTCTCCAGCAGATTCAGTTTCAAGAGTTACTTCATATACAAATGGAAAGTAGTCGGAGAATAATTCATCTAGAACAACATGAACTTCTCCCACTCCTCCTTCGGGAGCCTTTTATTTGTCCGTAAGACTGGCTTCAGCTCTATGTGACTCAACTGTTTCACCAGCATCATCAACAGTCGCAACTGTGTTAGCCTGCGGAGCTGACTAATCCTCAGCTGTTTTAATAGCTTCATTGGTCTCAGTGGGTGCTTTATTTTGAGTTTCCGGTGCGTCAACTGTTTCAGCAGCATCATGGGCTGGTGATGGCACCATTGGGGATGGGCCATCTACCAATACAAATTTCGATAAGGCAGCTTCCTCGCGTGCCTTTTTCATCTCCGCTGCAGCTTCCTCAATTTTTGGTCCTCGACTGATTTTTCTTTGGGGGCGGACTCAGCTTCATCATCTGTGTCAAGGAATTCCACAGAGACATTTTCTTCAGAGTCGTGCATCACACTGATTTCTACCATTTCAGGCGAAGTTGTATTGGGGTCTTCAGTAGTGGCATCCTTCGAGGTCTCAACCTCTCGGATTGCGCTTTCAGGACCAGTAGTCTTAACTGCCATCTTCTGTCCATCCTTTGCCTCAGCTGCAACGGTAGCTTCATTGGCCTACTGCGTAGTTAGAATTTTAGCTGTGGTGTACCTCTGCTGTAGTCTTAATTGTCTGAGCCTCGTCAATCCCACTCTGCTGTACGGCTTTAGTCTCCCCATCGCCTCTTATCTCCAAATTTGTGAGGTCTCCCACAACTTCCTCCAACCTAGCTGTGGTGTGTGTAGTTTCCCCCTCAGTTGTCGCACAAGCTGATTCACGGTCAGTGGGTTACTGGACACGAGTGACTTGAATGTTGTTCCCTTTGAGTGTTTAGCCGAATGGGCAGTTGTCTTAACAACTATTTTAGGGGTTTGCTCAGCTAAGTTTCCCTATATTTCCCTTTCTTAGCTTCATCGCCAGTTTCCCTGGTAGGTCATTCGGAGTGCGTAGGTGAGGTTAAGAAATCAATGATCCTCACCGTTTCCAAGATGTCAGGGGGATGAGAGTTTTGCACGGATGATGACTCTCCAGGGCCCCTTCGTACTATTTGATCATGCAACTCCTTGGACTCTCTTAAGGTTTGCTTCTGCTCAGCCTTCTCTGTAGGATCAACAACGTCCAACTCTTCTACATCACTATCACTACTGGTGGCTGACTATAAGGCACTTTCAGGAGCTTCTGTAAAAGCGCAAGTATGAGGCTTTTTGGACTCCTCAACCGCCTTGGCTTTCTCTATTGCCTTGACTTTCCTATCCTCTTTTCTATCAAAAAGAATATTAGTGCAACTGTCTTCATCCAGCGCAGTGCGAACACCAACATTTCCCAAAAATTCTAGGATGTATTCTTCCTCAATAAACTGAGGGATTTGGAATTGAGACCCGGCCAAACTCAGCTTCCAGGATCTCCAAATACGTAGCCTCTCTTGTATGTCAAGGTAAGCAGGAGATAGCATTATTAGATCATCATCATCATCCTCCTGCTGCAAAGGCTCTTCAGCAGCCTTGCCTTCCTCAGCAACTATGGCATCTATCTAAGAGGATTGTACAACTAACTCCCCTTGCTTGTTGTCAGCTGTGTTAGGTTCAGTTTCCTCAGCTGCTGGCCTAACAGCTGTCGCTTGATGTGGTTGAGCAGCAGCTGATTCCTACTCAATGATCATCACATCACCATCTTCCGGACTCTGCTGTTCACCAACAACAACTTGTTCCTCAACTTCTGCAGCTATTCCAGACTTAGATGGCTCAGCAGCTAAGTCAGACTGTTCCACCAGTCTTTTTCTCGTCTTTCTTTTAGAGGAACTTCAACATCTTCCTCTTCTCTTTCCTCAACTATGGCAACAGACTTTGCTATTTTCAACTTCTTTGCTGCAGCTGGCTTCCGGGGCGCATCTAATCTTTTCTTCCACATAACTGCTGAGGGAGCTGAGTTAGGGGATCTCTTGGCTACGGGGGCAGGAGCTTTCTTGGCTACGGGGGCAGGTGTTGTCTTAGGTGAGAGGACCTTGGCCGAATCAGTTGTGTCCACGGGGACATTCTCAGCTGATTCCCCCTAGGTAGTTGCAGATTTCTTTGCGTGAGCCTGCTTCTAGGCACCAGACAGGTTCTCCCTAAACATTTTCTTATTTGCATGAAAGGTCTTCCCATTGCGGAGTGGGACACCTTTCTTCTCCATTAGGTGGCCCAAGATCAGGCCATATCCCAGCGAGCTTCCAAATCTTCCATCTTCACTGATAGTCATGTTCATCACATTCTGGCACAGCTTGCCAAAAATGAACTTGGCCCAGTTGACTTGCTTCTCCTCCATGATCACCGCCATGACAATCAGCTTGGTCTGGGACAGCTTATTGAACGACCCAAACTTCATATCTACACACTTTTCCACCACATCCATCAATTTGTGGTAGTCCTCCTTCATCAGCTTCTTCAAAGCTGAAAAATATTGTTTTCCAGCAGCCTAAGGCTTGGCTATCTCCTTCCAAGCCGCAGATAGGCCGACATTCTTCGTAGTTATCTCCTTCAGCCCACTAGTAGGGAGATAACAGTGTTCAGCTAAGTCAGCAACAGTCATATTAAACTCATTGTTGTTGACCGATGAGCGGATCTCATCATCATGAACCTGAGCATTAACGTAATATATAGCTACCTCCTCAAGGTAAGTGTGAGAAAACTCCATGGATAGAAATTTCTTGAGACCAGTTTTCTCAAGTGTTTCAGCAATCTTCTTGGCCAAAACCTTGTCCACGCCCTGCTTGACAAGACGTTCAAAGTCCACAGTTGTGCCGATGTGGATCTTCTCAGTGAGCTTAGCATAATCATAAGATGGTGCAATTTCTGTCTAGATCTAGAGATTCGAACAAAGAGAAAACTAGGGTTTGAACTTTGCTTTGCAGAGAGAAAAAACTTGAGCATTCTTCGAGAGCAAGAGCGTAAGTGTGAGGAGAGAGAAAAGTGAATTTCTCTTTATATGGGACATGAAAGGGTGATTTTTAGAATTCAAAAAGGTAAAAACTGATCAATGGTTGAGATCACATTTTGAAAACTACATTAATTTCCCCTCATTAAATGCAACATCATTTATATCCAATCATGGGTAAACT
This sequence comes from Rehmannia glutinosa, assembly GCA_016081115.2. Lineage (NCBI taxonomy): Eukaryota > Viridiplantae > Streptophyta > Magnoliopsida > Lamiales > Orobanchaceae > Rehmannia > Rehmannia glutinosa. Next base: position 176,088 of record JABTTQ020000519.1, on the reverse strand, counting down.
GGCGCAAGCTTTTTTTTTTATTGACATCATTAACTACCGGTGACGTCAAGCCTAAAAACATTCCTACTAGCAGAAAACGACTGCATTTTGTCACATAGCTCATAAATGACTAAGCTATCTTCATTTATGACTTGACTCTGCTTTTCGCTTGATTGAATATCCACTCGGTTGTGCAGCTAACTTGATACAGCTGACTAGCCATCTTAGCTATTTCACTTGGCTGTTAAGTAAAACTCTTTTGAATTCCATTTTGCTCTTCTTTAACCCTGCTGAATGAGTCTTCTGAGCTTCCTAACTCAGCTCAATCAATCCAAGCTCATTCTTAAGCTCTTAAAATCTTGATTCACATAATGGCTTTGTGAATGTCTTCATTCAGCTAACTGCTTATCAGTTGATACGTATTCTAATGTGATGTCTTTCTTTTCAACATGGTCTCTTATAAAATGATATCGGACATCAATTTGCTTATTTCTTGAGTGCAATACTGGATTCTGAGTTATTGCAATTGCACTTGTGTTATCACACATTATTGGAATCTCTTTTTCTTCTATATCATCATCTCTTAGTTGTTGCCTCATCCATAAGACTTGGGCACAACAGCTGCCTGCAGCAATGTACTCCACTTCAGCTCTGGATGTAGCTATTGAATTCTGTTTCTTGCTAAACTAAGAAACCAACTTATTTCCAAGCATTTGACAGGCACCTGATGTACTTTTCCTATCAACTTTACATCCAGCATAGTCTGAGTCTGAGTAGCCAACTAGCTTGAATCCTCCTTCCTTTGGATACCAATAGCCAACTTCCTGGCATCCCTTCAAATGCCTTAGGATTCTCTTGGCTGTAGTTATATGGTTTTCCTTTGGAGCAAATTGGAATCTAGCATATACACCTACATCAAAGATGATGTCTGACCTACTTGCTGTTAAATATTGCAAAGATCCAATGAGAGCTCTATATCTTGTTTGATCAACAACTTTGCCTTCTGCATTTATATCCATTTTGTCTGAAGTATTCATGGGAATCATCACCGATGACTCCTCTTCCATACCAAATTTCTTCATTATATCTCTGGTATATTTGGTTTGACTTATGAAGGTTCCATCCTTCATTTTCTTGACTTGAAGACCTATAAAGAAAGTCAACTCTCTCATCATGCTCATCTCAAGTTTCCTTTGCATGAGATTTGAGAATTTGTCACACAGTTTTTTGTTTGTGGATCCAAAAATAATGTCATCCACATTGATCTGTCCTGGATGAGCTGGACTATCATGGCTTGATCTGTCCTGGATGAGCTGGACTATCAAGGATCCAACACTTGTTCCCGCGTCGCACCTACAAAGCTAAGGCCGGAGGGTTTTCTGGCGTTAGCACTCCGATGCCAAAGTTAGAACAAGGATATTGGATGGATGAGTATATATCAATGTATTAGATAGATTAGAGAAAGAAAGTGAACCCCCTTTTATACTTATTCATTGCATTGTATCTTCAGCCACAACTCTGCCACGTGTCATCTTCTGGTTGATTTCAGTGTTGTCACTTCTCATTACACATCACAATTGTTTTCGTACAGGTCTTCCTGACACAAAGTTACTTCTTGGCAGGTCTGCCCTGCAGATACGTACTTCTTGGCAGGTCTGCCTATTCAGATACTTACTTCTTGGCATGTCTGCCCTGCAGATACCCCCTTTTAATGATCGCGTCAGAGATTGTCCTTCACATTTAATGCGTGTCAGGTCTTCCTTAGTACACCTGCTATTCACCTTTATGTCTTGTCATCTGTTGTACTTCACATTAAATGCGTGTAAGGTCCTTCTGGGTAGACCTGCTTTTCGCCATTATGTCATATCATTAGCCATAATTACCGCCATTCACCTCTCATTCCATAGTTACTCTTTGACTTTATGTCACTTCCAGTCACATCCATTAAATGAGGGCGCAGGTCTTTCTCGCAGGAGGTCTCTTTAATTGCGCAGGACCTTTCAAAGAGCTCTTCGACCCCCATATGACAGGCTTGATTGCCCGAGTCTTTACTCTTCTTTTAGAGATCCGCCCATGGGCAGGTCTACTACAGTAGGCCTGTCTTTACCTAAGTTGGGCAGAATCAACTACTCCCCCTACTCTATGTGGACTAAGATGGAAAATTTGTCCACTAGAGTAGGCTTTAACTGGTTCTGGAACCTTCCGGACGGTAATTTCATGGCGATTATCATTTTAAATTATGTCATCGCTTCGTATGATGTGCCCATAATGGCACGTCCCATCGGTTCCCTATCATTCCATCTCCCACCCCTTGATTTTTCTCTTGTCTTCCTCCTTAACTGCTGTTGGGAAATTTATTGTTTAGATTTTGATGAATGCCATGTAAAACTTAGACTAGAAAGTTGGCACCCCATTTTCCTTGTAATTTGCATTGTAATAGATCCTCAAGCCGAGTCAAGTCGGCTAATATCTCAATCGAAATGAAGACTCGATCCAAGGAGGAAAAGTCAAGAACTCGATCAAGGAGTATCACCGATAAGAAGTGTCGAGAGTCAACTCAAGAAGCCATTCTCAAGTTGAAGTGATCAACGAGTCATCCATTGATTGGAAGCTAACTCAAGTCACCTGGGAAGTTAGAGAACTTTGTCAAGTCAAGAAAACGAAAATAATCCGTTACGTTTGAAGAATATTACCTAAATAAGTAATACTTCCATGTTGCCATGTCTTAAAGTGTTGTCCTAGAAGCGTGCAAAAGGAATAAACCAATGGGAAGGTTCACTCGAAAAGTTTAACATTCATTTAATACGAGGAAATGTCAACATCAAAGACTTTGCAACAAGACAAGCCAACGAACACAAGTGATTTTTGAAAATCAAATCTCTTCAATCATTTTTGAAAGTTCACTATAAAAGGCCGAGGAATCACATTGAGAAAAGGCAACCTTTATTACCTGAACCACGAACTATCAAGCAATTATTCGAACCGTAACTTGCAATATATTCTCAAGTTACTCAAACAAATCCTCAAGCCTAAATCTCAAAGGAAATCGATCCAACACCAAGTCGAAAGACAATTTTAACTTTTGAAGAGGAAACTTTTGAAGAATCAAAACGGGTCTACATTCCAAGGAGGATTGTAGAAAGGTTCAAGGTCGAACTAGTCTCCGCTATTGGAGGGCTTCGTGATCAAATCCAAGAAGCTTGAGCAAGTGAGTCCAAAGGATCAGTCGACGAGAAGCCACCGTGTGACCAAGGCATCTCCGATCGAGTCCCAAAGGATCAAGTCACTTGTGTGATCAAGACTTGTATCCGGACCGATAACCACTTTGTACTGATCAATACTTAGTGGATTCCTCCAGAGTTGGAGAAGAGAGGAGTAGAAGAATTACTCCATCTTCAAACCTCTATAAAAATTATTGTGTCATTTACATTTCAATTTTTATTTCTCGCATATCATTTTATAATCTGGCGATAATTTGCTATCCAACGATAATTAACAAAGTGCTAAAATCAAGTGTTTAAAACAAACTTAAACCAAATTCAAGGGTGTTAAGTCTTCCAATAAAAATCTCATCACAAATCGAGTTAAGGTTTAGACTAAACAAATTGAGTTATTCTATCAACAACTCAATCGAGTCCGTTGAGTGGCTAACTCTATTTGGTTAACTAACTTAGTCGTCCCTCAAGGACTTAGCCGTGTATTTAACTCGTAATATTTTAAAAGGACTAAAACAAAAAGTTGGTAAGGTTTATTCAACCCCCCCTCTAAACCTTACTCACACCCCTTGGGACCTACAAGTGGTATCAGAGCGGTTGGTTCATTGAGCCATCCGCACTAGTTACTGAACTAGATCTCCAATCACTACTACAAAAATCCTGATAGACACCGGTTTTAAACCGGTGTCTATTAGTAAAACAACCGGTGTTAAAGCCACCGGTTTAAAAGTCTGAACTTTTTGACACCGGTTTAAAACCGTGTCGTTTCTTGAATGACACCGGTTTTAAACCGTGTCTATTAGTAAAACAACCGGTGTTAAAACCACTGGTGTTAAAAGTCTGAACTTTTTGACACCGGTTTAAAACCGGTGTCGTTTCCTTGAAAGACACCGGTTTTAAGCCGGTGTCGTAGATATAAAATATCCGCTTTCAAAGGCTCTGATGTTAAAAGTTTATGTATTTGACACCGGTTTAAAACCGGTGTCTTTTGATGGATAGACACCGTATCAAAATACCGGTTTAAAATCGATGTCGTTTCATCTAAAGACACCGGTCCAAATCTGCAAAAAATCCATATAAATAAACAAAATTCATTATAAATTCCAATTCTAGCAACTATTATAAGTTCACTACCAATTAAACATAAAATCGATTAATACTATCAAAATTGAATTAGAAATACAGTACTTCTATTCTAATTTAAATTACACTTTTCATTAACTATAAAAACTGTTTCTAATTAATACATACAGAGGTTCCTGATTTATAATGTTCGTACACAATCAACCAAGCACCCTTCATCTTTGCAGTATGGAGGTCTCCCACTGACAATTTCGAGTAAAAGAATCCCGAATGCGTAAATGTTTCCCAAGATATCAAGATGACGTCCTTCCAAATTGTTTGGAAGGATACATACGGCACCTTCGTTGCTTATGGTGCCAGAGCTCTTTTCTGATCTGGAAAGAATCGTCTTCCAGCACTCAAAATCAACCAGTTGCAAAAGACGTTGAAACTAATCTATTAAGAACTTTGTCAAATTGAAAGATATAGACATTTTTATTTCTATATATTTAGACCAAAAACGTAAAGTACATCCATAGCAGCATATATTCATATGGTTCTTTTAAGATTTTTCACTACACGACTGAAATGGTGAGAAAAATGAACCCTAGCGAACCTTTTTCCGTCAATAAATGCAAAAGACCAGACATTAAAATGAAATATTAAAAGTGTATATCTCAACACCCAATTCAAATTTATATGCATTAACGAACTTATTGATCATTCACAAGCATTTGCTCTGCCTTTCTCGCAACAATGAGAACAAGCTTTCCTTCCTGTCATTTAGAGAAAAAGAAAACAATTATAACAGTTTCAGGCAATGGAACATGTTATGAACAAGAGTGTTATCCTTGTATTTAAACTAAGATTCAGCAATTAACCATTAGGCATCTAAAACAACATTATGACAAAATAGAGTAGCACATATAACGAAGTAGCTTTTTATAAACTAAGCACTACCAACCCGAGTATATGCTCAAGCTTAATTTTTTGTTTTCCTCTTTTATCACTTTGAACATAGGGCAAAATCTGGTAATATTCCATGGATTACCCGTCATCTCAAAGAAACTAAAATAGAAAGGAACGACCAAAGAATAACATATTTCAGTCATTGACCAAATGAAAATCATCCTGGAAGCATGTTGAAAGAAGGAAACGACGGAAATAATGAATCGGAAGAAAGCGGTAAAAATCAATCGCAACTCTATGAATCAATCAATCACAAAATCATTGACACATCCAATATTGTGTACAAAACAAAAGTATGGATATAGAATCAGAAATTAGAAGAAAAATTGCGCCAAATAAAACATCACAGGAAACACTTAAGTTTGTACTCCTCTTTCCCTACCCTTACTCCACCCAAACGCTATTCAAGAGGAATTAAAAGTTCTTACTCGGCATATTTAATTATGATTTTTTTTTGCAAATCAATTATAAATGCTTCATCGAAAAAACATCAAATCTAACCCAAAAAAGACGGCGACAGCGACATTGAGCGGTTGATGACGAAGATGGCGAGCGGTTGATGACGGAGACGGTGAGATAAAAATCAGGGATTTCGGTTTGGCGACCAAAATGGAGCAGAGCCCGGTTAGGGTTTTGGCCGGCACGCTGGAGTTCATGGCGCCGGAGTATTACGACGAAGAATATGATGATTGAGTGGATGTATTCGCGGGACGGGTAGACGGTGGTGGTATTGCGATGGCAGACGGTGGTGGTGCAGCGACGGCGGCCGATGGGAGTTTATGCTTTGGTCGTTGTCTCTCACTCTCAAGGAATTGGTGTTTTGGGCCGCGAATCTCACTCTTTCTTCTCTCACTTTTCAGCCCAAAAACAATGTTAGATAGGGTATGGGGGACAGGTGACGGCGACGGGCAAAGATGGTTTGGGCCAATATAGACTATTGTTCATCTTATGCTAAAAAGTAAACCCTAGCTTAATTAATTAGGGCAATAAAGACACCGGTTCTAGAACCGGTGTCTAAACCCTAATTAAAATATAAGGACACCGGTTCTGTAACCAGTGTCGAAAAATGTGGTTTTAAAAATATTATAGACACCGGTTCTATAACCGGTGTCGAAAGATCCGGTGTCTAATCTAAAATAATTTATATAAATAGACACGGTTTTCAAATCGATCACGAAAATCGGTGTCTATTTGGGAACCTTTTTTTACAATAGACACCGGTTCTAGGAAACCGGTGTTGTTTATCAAACGACAACACTAATAAGACACCGGTTTGGTACAAAACCGGTGTTAAAAAGGAAAAGACACCAGTATAGTCATAAAACCGGTGTCTTTTTGGTGGTGTCTATCAGCAGTTTTCTTGTAGTGAATCTTTCAAAGAAGTTTTTGACACTTGTTCTTTCAAAAGCCATTTTTTTAACAACAAAGTTATTATCATGGAAGCAAATTTGACACACATTCCCATGTTCACTATTGAGGAATTTGATGACTGGAAAATTCGTATGCAGGCTCATCTATCTGCTTTACATGATGAAACGTGGCTAGTGATAGAGGATGGGCCACTGCAAATATTGAAAGTGAACACAACTGCAAGGAGAGCTGCTGCAGCTGAAGGAGAGGAAGCTGTGGTCGAAGCAAGACCAGCCCTAGTTGAAAAACCAAGGACTGAATGGACCAATGATGACAGAAAAAGATACAACTTGGATAATGTGGCCAAGGATATTTTCTACAAGACTCTGGACAAATTAATGTTCAACAAAGTCAAATCATGCAAAACAACAAAAGAAATCTGGGATAAACTAACTTTAATTTGCTAAGGATCAGAGCAAATTAAAGACAATGGATCAACTGGATGCTAGATTCACTGAAATTACAAATGAGCTCTCAGCACTTGGAAAGGAATACACACAAAAGGAAATGTGTATGAAGATACTAAGGAGCCTCCCAGCTGAGTGGGAAATGAAAACCATGGCTCTAACGCACTCGATGGACGTATCAAAAACATCCAATCATGAACTATTCTCAGACCTCAAAGCTTATGAATTTGAGCTGAGAAGAAAAGATCAAGAGGAGACAGCTGTACCCAAAACAACTGCACTTATAGTCAAGGATGGGAAGAGAGCTGAGACCAAAGAAATCATTGACCAGGAGGAGATTGCGCTGATGGTTAAAAGATTCAACAAGAACTACAAAAGAAATAAAGGTGAATCCTCCAGAAGACATTCAGCTCCCTCCAAGTCAAGGGAAGATAGGCCACCAAAAAGAGCTGAGTATCAAAAGGTCAAATATCAAAGACCTGACAACCCAAGAAATGAGAGAGCTGACCAAAAGTTGAAAACCTGTGTTGGAATTGCAGACAACCAGGACATTTTGCTATTGAATGTCCATATCCTGTAGTCAATAAATACAGGAATGAAGAAGAAAGAAGAGTCTTCAGAGAAAGAAGACAAGAAAAGAAAAAGGCCATGTTGGCTGCAGAGACTGCTGAGACAGCTAAGTCAAAAGATACAGCAGACTCAGAAAGTAGTGAAGCTGACTACTCGAGTGATTCTGAAGAAGAAGCATTGATCTGTGGCTAAAGAACAAGAGCAACCTGACCAAGAAGATGAGGTACACTCTAACTCATCTCACTCAGATTCTAGTGATAGTGATTGTGACACACACACTTCATCACCCACTGATCTTTATGATTCATTAGGCAAAATGATGAAAGACTTTGAGCACATTAAATCCTCACACACACTAGTAAATGAGGAAAACAACCAGCTCAAAAACCAAAACTCACAGCTGACTAAGGAGCTGAGTACTCTAAGTCACATAGCTGATGAGAACAAAGAAGCTGAGTCATCTGAATTTCAAGAAAATTAACAAGCTTGCAATGAGTAATCTTGTAGAAGGATTGCCAGACTCAGTGTACAAGAAAGAAAGTGTTTGTGATGCATGCCAGATGGGAAAGCAAATCAAATCATCATTCAAAGAGAAGTCAAATCCATCTTCAACAAGGATATTGCATCTATTGCATATGGATCTATTTGGCCCAGTTGAGCCAGCTAGCATAAGTGGAAAGAAATACACCCTAGTGGTGGTGGATGATTATTCAAGATATACATGGACAATCTTCATGCGCAAAAAGAAGGAAACTTTGCAGAAGTTACCTTAACTGATGAAAAGAGTTCAAAATGAGAAGAGTCAAACCATTATAAATATAAGATCTGATAGAGGAACTGAATTTGTCAATGGAATAATAACTCAGTATGTTGTTGAAAATGGTATTGCTCATGAATTATCTGCAGCAAGGACTCCACAACATAATGGAGTAGCAGAAAGAAGAAACATAACTCTCAAGGAAGCTGCAAGAACTATATTAGTTGAAGTTGGATTGCCAAAAAGATTTTGGGCTGAAGCCATCAACACTGCCTGCTATACTCAAAATAGATGCATGATCAATAGACAGCTGACAAAGACTCCCTATGAAATATGGACAGGGAGAAAGCCAAATGTTGCATATTTTAAGATATTTGGATGTAAATGCTTCATCCACAACAATGGCAAGGATAATCTAAAGGCTTTTGATGCTAAAGCTGATGAAGGTATCTTCTTGGGATACTCAGCTGAAAGCAAAGCCTACAGAGTGCTGAACAAGAGAACAATGGTCACAGAAGAGTCTATCCATGTGGTTTTTGATGAACCTAATGTAAATGGAGATGACATTGAAGAGTTAGCTGATAAGCTGAATCAGCCAACCATGCAGAAGAGTCCTTATATTGAAGCAGAAGTTGGAGCAATTAATCAGGATGAAGATGAGATAGCTGAATCTCAAAGACAACTGGAGAATCTGCAGCTAAATCATGATGGGAGAGCTGCTCAAGACAACACACAGCAAGATGATCGAACCCGGTTTATTTACTCCAACTCGATGTGAGATGGCCGAGAGACCATCCACCGAGCTAGTTATTGGAAATGTAAGAGATGGTGTAAGAACCAGGATCCGAGCTCAACAAGAAGCAATGTTCACTTGTTTTATTTCCCAAATAGAGCCAAAAGATGTGTCCCAAGCACTGGATGACACATATTGGATTCAAGCCATGCAAGAAGAGCTGAATCAGTTTGAAAGAAACAAGGTTTGGGAATTGGTGCAAAGACCAACCCATCAAAATGTTATTGGCACAAAATGGGTTTTCAGAAACAAGATAAATGAGGAAGGTTCTGTGGTAAGAAACAAAGTAAGATTGGTAGCCAAAGGGTATTGCTAAGAAGAAGGAATAGATTTTGATGAAACATTTGCTCATGTTGCAAGATTAGAAGCAATAAGAATGTTTCTTGCCTATGTTGCACACAAGAACTTTATTGTATATCAAATGGTTGTGAAAAGTGCATTTTTAAATGGATTGTTGGAAGAAGAAGTCTATGTTGAGCAACCTCCAGGTTTTGAGCAGAAGACTCTTGGAGATAAGGTGTACAAGCTCAAGAAAGCTCTATATGGATTGAAACAGGCACCTAGAGCATGGTATGATACATTATCTCAATTTCTGACAGATAATGGATTCACCAAAGGCAAAGTGGACAGAACACTCTTCAAAATTCAAGATGGAGAGAGTATACTGCTTGTTCAAATATATGTGGATGACATTATTTTTGGATCCACAAACAAAGAGTTGTATGATAAATTCTCAAACCTCATGCAAGGCAAATTTGAAATGAGCATGATGGGAGAGCTGACATTCTTCTTAGGACTTCAAGTTAAACAGCTGAAGGATGGAACCTTCATAAGTCAAACAAAGTACACCAGGGATTTAATGAAGAAATTTGGTATGGAAGAGAAGTCTTCTGTGAAAATACCAATGAATACATCAGTCAAGATGGATATGGATGCAGATGGTTAGCCTATGGATCAAACCAGATATAGAGCACTTATTGGATCACTGCTCTATCTAACAGCAAGTAGGCCAGACATCACCTTTGCAGTAGGTGTATGTGCAAGATTCCAATCTGCACCAAAGGAGAGCCATATGACTGCAGCTAAGAGAATCCTAAGATATTTGAAGGGATGCCAGGAAGTCGGCTTATGGTATCCAAAGGAAGGTGGATTCAAGCTGATTGGCTACTCAGACTGTGACTATGCTGAATGTAGAGTTGACAGGAAGAGTACTTCAGGTACATGTCAAATGCTTGGAAACATATTGGTTTCCTGGTTTAGCAAGAAGCAAAACTCAATAGCCACATCCACAAACGGCAGAGTACATAGTCATGGGCAAACAGTTGTGCCCAAGTCTTATGGATAAGACAATAGCTGAGAGATTATGAAATTGAAGAAAAAGAGATCCCAATTATGTGTGATAACACAAGTGCTATTGCAATCACCCAAAATCCTGTGTTGCATTCAAGAACAAAGCACATTGATGTCAGATATCATTTCATAAGAGATCATTTTGAAAAGAAAGACATCACCTTGGAATACATCTCAGCTGATAAACAGTTAGCTGACATATTCACAAAGCCATTATGTGAATCAATATTTGAAGAGCTTAAGCATGAGCTAGGGTTAATTGAGCTGAGTTGACACTCAGAAGACTCAATGAGAAGAGATGAAACATGATAAGATGAAAACAGAGCAGATCTTATAAATCAGCCAAGTGAATCAGCCGTATCGGAAAGTCAGCTGTATCGAGTTAGCTTACAGCTGAGTCACTATACGTATAGAGAGAAGAAGAGTTGAGTCAGTTAAGGAGTAAGATGAGTCATTTATGAGCTAAATGACAAAAACGCAATCATTTTTAATGAGCGGGAATGTTTTTAAGGATGACGTCAGCATAATAATGACGGGTACAGTCAAAAGCTGCACAGTAAGCATATGATTGGATATAAATGCTGCCACATTAAATGCGAGCAATTAAATGCGAATGAGACGTGCTAAATCTGAGCGGTTGATCTTGATCAATATTTCAAAAACCAAAAACACGTCCTTTTATAACCCTTATATACCCTTTTGTTCAGTTTTCTCTCTCACTTCAAAAACTATTCATCTTTCTTAAGCAAGAAAGCAAGTATCTTTTCTCTCAAAACCCTACCAATCTTCAAAGCAAGTTCGTCAAGTTTCGTTCGATAAAATCACTGAAATGGCACCAGCACATGATTTTACCAAGCTCGCAAAGCAAATCCACACCGGATCAACCGTGGATTTTGAAGGGATGATAAAGCAGGATTCCGATGAAACCCTTGTGAAGAAGATAGCTGATAAAATTGAGAAATCCAGGCTAAAACCCTTTCTCACACAGGAATACCAAATGACATACGTAGAGGAGGTTGCCCAATTCTACGTAAACGCTGAGGTGCAGGACGAAGGGATTAAATCCTCCGTACACCGCAAGGACATTCTAATCACTGCAAAGGACCTTGCGGAGCACTGTTTATTGCTGTCGGAGGGCATGCCGGAGATATATGAAGCAGATGTAGATTTGGTCGCTGCATGGAAGGAAGTGGCCAAACCCGAGTGTGCTGCAAAAGTTGTCTACACAGCTGACAAGAAGCTGCTGAAGGATGATTATCTCAAACTGTTGGATATCGTTGCCAAATGTGTAGACATGAAGTTTGGAAGCTTCAATCAGCTGTCCAAAACCAAGCTGATCGTCATGGCTGCGATAGTGGAGGAGAAGAATGTCAGCTGGGCAGAATTCGTCTATAGCAGACTCTGCGAGAATGTTGCAAACAAGTCCTTCAAGGACGATGGGTCATTTGGAGGATCTCTGGGGTATGGCCTTGTAATTGGCCACTTGATGGAGGTGAAGGGTGTTCCCCTTCGACATGGAAAATCATTCCATGTTAACAACAAGAGAGCATACGCCAAGCGGGCGGACACCAGTGAGGGGGAATCAGTTGACCCTGAGGAAACAACTATTACTTCCCATCCCAAGAAGAAAGCTGCCCATGCAGCTGCAAAGAAGATAGCTGCCCATGCAGCGAAGAAGAAAGATGCACCTGCCCCTGCAGCCGAGTCTCCTGCCCCTGCAGGCGAGGCGGAGAAGGAACCTCAAATACCTTCTCCAACCATCAAGAAGAAAAGGATTGCCAAGCCAAGAAAGGCAGCTCCTCAGACAAAGAAAGATGCACCGCCCCCGCCACCAAGGAATCTGAGGTAGCCGTATCCGAACCGTAAATACCTCCTGTAAGGACAAAAAGACGAAGACTCACCAAGCGTTGAGCTTGAGAAGACAAATGAGTCCGCCACTCACCGAAAAGATCTCTCGAGAGTGAAGTGCAATCTCCGAAATTATTGATGAAATAGCCAAGTCTGAGAGCCGATCACAGAGGAAAATTGAAGACCCACTGTGACGGGCAGAATTGAGAGAACAAGCGGCGAAGACAAATGTCGCTGAGGGTGAAGAGCAATAGAGTTTGCTACCCTCCATTCCTGAAAAGGAAGGGCAACAGGGAGAGGATGAAGATGATGATGTAATTATATGCTCTCCATTGTACCCAGACATCCAAAATCGTCTAAGAGCATGGAGGAAATGGAAGCTGAGTCACTCTAGTGTGCAGTTTGAACACCCAAAGTTTATTGATGAGGAAGAGGAACTCTTCAGATTTCTTGAAGTTGATACAGTGCTGCACGCCCTGGATGAGGATAACTGTGCTGCAAATTCGGAAGGAAAACGAACAAGCAAGAGCAGCTGAGGAAGCAGAGGCGCGTGAGAAAGCCAAGATCTCCTCTTCTTCGGAACCGATCACACTCATCCGCACATAGATGTTCTTTCAGAAAGTGATGAGGATGTGGATCCGGTTGCTGCAAAGGAGAAATTGGATATGCAGCAAGCCATGCTGGAGTCCAAAATGATGCATGAGCAATAGCTGAGCGAAGGACCAGGAGGGTCTTCCAAATCACAGCTGGAAATTGATCCGTTGAGAGTGATACAGTAGATTGCTACTGTTATTGCTGCAACCACTTCCCCAGTTCACTTAGAAGACGGATCTAAGGGATTTGGCGATGACACTGGGGGGTACCCAAGTTGAGCCAACCCCTGCTGAAGGTGTCTTACCACCTGCCCCTACAGCTGACCACTCATTTGACAAAGCCGGGAGTCTGGAGTAGAGTGACCCCAACATAAGTCACTCAGCTTGTGAGCCAGCTGAGGAGGAAACTCACTCCACTGCATCTAGGTCGGAGGATGCTGCAGCTGACTCCACCCTGAATCTAGGAGGCGAAGTGGAGAAGGAACAAGAAAAGGAAACAAAGCAAGTTGTCTCTGACAAAGCTCGGACAGTTGAATCTGTGTCAGCTGAAGTGCCAACTGCTCTGCAGGCTGAGGACGCTGCTGATGCAGTCGAGGCACAGGATGGATCTGCCCCGGGAGTTAACACTCTGGGCACTGAAAGTGCAATCCACGGAGTTGAGACTCCTGTGGATGCCACTACATAAGACCCTAAGACAGTTGCGCCTGTCGAAGGGATTGTACAAGGGCCCGCTGCAGTTGCGACTACAGGAGGTAATGAAGGCCTAAGGGAGGTTGAGACTTCCCTAGGTACAAATCAAGGAGATAAGAGCATTCCTCAGACCATAGTTGTTGATTCAGAGGAGGAAATCAGTGCTCTTCATGACTTCCAGGATGATCCTGATACAACCTTCCTGGGATCTGCAGATGAAGTTGAGTCTACCCCAACTGCGCATCAAAAAAACTCAGCTGAGGATGTTCTTCCTAGCACGAGTAAGCCAAACTTCAAGGCTGCTCGACAAACATTCAATTTTGATGATGAACCAAGCCTTCAAGACTCATCATCCTCCGATGACGCTGATGGTGCAGCTGAGGAACATCAAATTCATTTAGCAGAATCTACTGAGGCCGAAGAAGCTATTAAGACAGCTGAGGCTCAGCCAGCTGGCCAAACTACTCACCAAGGCCCAGCTGAAACCGAGTCGTCTGCGCAGGCTCCCAAAGCTGCAGCAGACTCCACTCAACCGGGCACATCACAGGCACGAGTAACGGTGGAATCTATACCATATGTCCGTGATGATGCATTTGAAGAAACTTTCCCTTTCTCTATTGAGTTTGCTGAACTTGATGAAGAAAGCAAATCGAGAGCGGATGCTTCAACGTCGACTGACCCGATTATTCCCACGAGACTATCGTCCCAATGAGACTTTGATTTTGATGTTTGCTTGCCTCCACCGAGACCGAGTTGATAGGCGAGGTGCGACGAGGTCTTCAAGACAATCTTTGCAGAGATGGAGAAGATAGAACGGCACCAGGCCATATTGGATATGCGGCTGGACAACAAGATGCATCTTCTTTTCTGGTGCTCATCATGTAAAAACTCCGAAGTTAAGCGTGCTTGGCCCGGAGCAATAACATGATGGGTGACGCCCTGGGAAGCTGCTCTTAGGGTGCGCGTGAGTGAGGACAAAGCGCGATGGAAAGACTCGTGTTGGTTTGTGAGGACAGTCGTCGATCTGGATGGCGGATCTGCGCAGAATAGTGATTAGAATCAGGGAATGGTGTCAGTAGCAGCGTACAATGCGACTAGAACAAGTCAAATATTTTAAGGCATTGTACAACAAAATGTTGATCTGGAGCGCTGATAATGCTGACATGAAGAGGAGAATGCAAGAAAATATTGACAGAATCCATGCCTCCCACAACACTGAAATGGAACTAACTGCGAAAATTTCACAGAAAGAACTTCTCGCACGTAGAGAAAATATGAATAACAAATTCAGCCTTCTCATGGCTGAAATGAAGTCGTGGTAGCCGAATCCAAAGCCACCCGCTCGAAATTTCGTATAAAGATACTCCGCAGCAGACTCCAAGCAAAACTCGGCTATCACCGCCTAGATTTAATGTTTGTCGGCATGTTCCCAGGGGTTCCTCTCTCCTTTGATGATGCCACAATTGGGGAAGAGGAGTACCTGAAGACGTTGAAAGGGTCAGCGGATGAGAAAGAAAAGGACGCATCCGTTGAAAAGAAGAAGAAAATAGTTGAAGAACAGAAGAAAGAAAAGGGAAAAGCAGTTGAGGGGGAAGGTTCAAAAGATATGACTCTAATGTTTGCTGAAACCCCTCAACAAGGCCTTGTCACAACCGACATAATCAAAGAAACTTCCAAGAACTCTGCGCGCTCCAACACTCTGCTTTGTCTATGTATGCGAGAAGAGAAAAATTGTAGAAGCGAGGGATGAAGGAGGTCGAAGGAAAAATGGATGCCCGTGTGATGGATATATTGAAACAAGACGGAGGCATTCCGACAGGAAAAGACACAGATGCTATTTCAGACATCGGAAATGAGCCGAGATCAGTTGATGAATTCAAAACGCTCGAATCCGAAGGATACTTCGAGAACATGTCCATGGCCCAAGCCTGGGACTTGTCTTTGGGGAAAAAGGCCTTAAGTCGTGCGAAGAAGCTCATAAAGGCGAAAAACTACGGCGATCGGCCAGATCGCAAGCGACAAAGTCGTCACCGACAAAAGGAAGGATCCCGTACAATATACACCCGAGGAAGAAGGAAGAAGCGAGTGGAGGAAGAGGTTTCGGACCTGGACCTCTACCCAAAAACATTGAATACATAGATCCAGGTAAGAAAGGAGGGATCTATTGGGCTGGATATGATGCCATAGCAAATCTGGAAGTGGAGAGGAAAAATACTGAGTATGTTAAGAGAATCGATGAAGAAAATAGAAGACAAACTCACCGTGGGAAGAAAGACAAGAAATAAAGAGAAGAGACGGTCTTTGCAAAGAGAGCATACGAGAAAAAGAAAGCGGTGAAAGATGAAAAGAAGAAGAAAGAGAGCAGAGGGACACAGAGTCAAGAAGAAAGAAGGAGGCAGCGAAGGCGATGAAGTGTTGTTGTCCACCCCTTCATGTATTTTACTGACTGTAAATACATATGTATGTAAGTTTTCTGTACGTTGTCACAGAGTTGGCTGATACTTAACAAGTTGAAATTGAGACCTTCAACATAAGCAACATCAGTGATCTCCAATCCATTTTTCTTGATGGATCATGTGCCTTTTATCTCCCCTGGAGCTTCATTTCCTCCAAATATAACTTTAGCACCTCTAATCTCCTTGAATCTTGACAGATTTTTCTTGTTTCCTGCCATATGTCTGGAACAACCATTGTCCATGTACCAGGTTCCTTGGCACTCAGTTGTTCCTTGAACCTGCAATCAAGGAATCAGTTTTTAGGTACCCATACTTGTATGGGTCCTGGGGGGTTAGTGCTATAAGATGCTCCAACCAACCTATAGCCAGATGATCTGACTCTAAGAGGTTGCCATCTATCAGTGTCATAGTCATAATGCACATTAGCAAATTGCTTGGGGGTTTTAGGATCATACAACTGTTCTTTTGTCTGTATGCCTGTGTATGTGTTTTAGCAATTGCTTTCTTGGGGTAGTTGTGGTATTTCTGAGTGTGGTGCTTGGGTGCATATGTGTGCAGATAAAAGCTCTTTTGCCTTTGGAATGACCTTTGCTGAGGTTTAGGTCTTTGCCATTTTAGCTTGTATTCCACAGGTCTTTGCTGATGTTTCACATTATTCCAATCAGCTTGGTTTGGATAATTTCTACCATTCCCATCATATGTATTTCTCTGTTGAGATTTTTGGGGTTTTTGGTTGATCTGTTTTCTTTTCACAGAGTATTTCCTGTTTGGAGTTTGCTGAGGGACATAGTTGAATTTCTTCTCAGCTATCGTTTCAGCATATTTGACTGGCTTTTTTCCTTTCCCTTTATAACCAAGGCCAGTATAATTGTGATTGTGCTTTGGAGTGAATGTGGGTGCAACATTTGGTATTTTGGGTTTTGGAATGCTTCACTGCTTGAAGATCCCTTTTTCCAAAATCACTCTTGGAGTTTGACTATGCTCAAAGGAATTAAATCCTATGCCTGTCTTGTCTCCACATTTATTTTGACTCATAATAAGTTCATCCAATGATTCAGATGCTTTTGTATATGAGGCAATCACATTTTTAAGATCTTTTCCCTCTTTTCTGTAGCATCTAACTCTACTATGATCTTGGCATTCTCAGCCTTCAGCTTAGTGCTATCATCAGCTATGTGACTCAGAGAACTCAGCTCTTTAGTCAGCTGTGAGTTTTGGCTTTTAAGCTGGTTGTTTTCCTCATTTAAGAGTGTGTGTGAGGACTTTATGTGTTCAAAATCTTTCATCATTTTGCCTAATGAATCATAAAGATCTGTGGGTGATGAAGTGTGTGTATCACAGTCACTATCACTTGAATCAAAATGAGATGAGTTAGAGTGTACCTCATCTTCTTGATCTTGTTCTTTAGCCATGAGGCAGATCATAGCTTCTTTCTCAGAATCACTTGAGTAGTCTGCTTCACTACTATCTGAGTCTGCTGCCTCTTTGCACTTGGGCTAGCTCAATGCATCTCGGCACCAACATGGCTTTCTTTTTTTCCTGTCTTCTTTCCCTGAAGACTTTTCCTTCTTCTTCATTCCTATACTTGTTGACCGGTGGATAGGAATAGTCAACTGCAAAATGTCCTGGTTGTCTGCAATTCCAACACATGTTCTCAGCTCTTTGATCAGCTCTGTCTGTTTTTTGATTATCAGCTCTCTGATAATCAGCTCTTTGATGCTCAGCTCTCTTGGGTGGCCTGTTTTCCCTTGCCTTGGAAGGTGCTGAATGTCTTCTAGAGGTTTCACCCTTGTTCCTTTTATAGTTTTTGTTAAAGAACTTGTTGAATCTTTTCACCATGAGGGCAATATCCTCCTGATCAATGGTTTCCTTTGGCTCAGCTCTTTTCCCATCACTGGCCAACAATGCAGCTATCTTAGGTACAGATGTTTCCTCCTGCTCTTTCCTTCTTAGCTCAAACTCATAGGCTTTGAGGTCTGAGAATAGCTCATGGTTAGATTTTCTTGAGAGGTCCATTGAATGTCTCAGGGCCATGACGTTCATTTCCCATTCAGCTGGGAGGGCTCTTAGAATCTTCATACACATATCCTTCTGTGTATATTCTTTCCTAAGAGCTGAAAGCTCATTTGTAATCTCAGTAAATCTGGCATCCAGCTGGTCCAGAGTTTCACCTGCAAGCATTTGAATAAACCTTACCAAATTTTCGATTTTAGTCCTTTTAAATAGTTCAACAGAGTTGACTCAAATTAGGTGTCCTTGGGGGACAGCTAAGTTGGATATTCTGCTAAGTTACATACTCAACAGACTCGACTAAGTTGTTGATAGTATAACTCGGCTGCTTAAGTCAAATACTTAACTTGGCTGATTTGTTTTTTAACAGTGGAAGAATTAACACCCTTTGATTTGATTAAAGCTTGTTGTTAACACTTCATTTTAGCACTTAGTTAATTATCAGTTGGATAGCAAATATAAGCTAACAACAAATATAAAATAGATATGCAGGAAAGTAAATGTTGAAAGTAAATTGACACAAATATTTTTATAGAGGTTCGAAGATAGGGTAATTCTTCTAATCCTCTCTTCTCCAACTCCAAGAGGAATCCACTAAGTAACAGATCAGTTTACAAAGCGGTTATCAGTCTGGAGACAACCTTGATCACACAGCTGGCTTCTCTTGCAACTCAGCTTCTTCACGAGGCGACTGCCTTGCTACTTCAGCTCACTTCTCAAGTTCTTGGATTTGATCACGAATCCCTCCAACATACTTGATACTTGGTTTGACCTTGAACCTTTCTACAATCCTTAAACTTGGAAAGTAGACCCCTTATGTTGCTTCAAAAGTTTCCTCTTCAACTGGTTGAAGTTATCTCTCCTTCACAGCTTGCGTTGGATCGAGTTTCTTTGAGTTTAGGCTTGAGGAATATCTTGATAAGCTTTGAGAATTTGCAGGTTACTTGCTTGAATATTGCTTAAAAAGTCTGTGTCATTCGTAACCTTTTCTCAATAGCTTCTTCAACCTTTTATAGTGCACATTTGAAATTTGCCCGTTGAAGAGATAGGCTAGTTTCAAATGTCACTTTGTGTTCCTCGCTTGTCTTGTCTTGGTCTGCCTTTGTGATGTTGACTTTTTCTCGTATTAAATGGCATTTCAAGTTTGCGGGTTCGACACAAAGTGCCGTGTTTCCCATTGGTTCCTTTCTTTTGCACAATTTTGGGCCAAACACTTTCTACGACCTGGTAGCTTGATATATTACTATATCGAGTAATATTCTTGACTTTATTCCAATGGATCTAAGTCGATTGTCTTCACTTGATCACGCTTTTACCCCTGGTGACTTGAGTCTGCTCCAATCATGGGATTGACTCAACTATCACTTCAACTGATAGACTTGACGTTTTGAGTTGACTTGACTGACACTTCTCTCAGTTGTTCCTCAGCTGACTCTCCTTCAGTCAAGTCCTTGACTTCCTTCTAGGCCATACTCAGCTGACACACAACAGAGTCTTTGTTCCAGTCCGCTATTGACTTCTTGTAATCTTTGACATAGCTGACGTAACTCAGCTCTTCCAGTCTTATTTATTACAGTGCATAATTACAAGGTAAATGGGGTGCCAACTTCCTAGTTTAAGTTTTACAGGGTATCATCAAAATCTAGCAAATAAATTTCCTAACATTGTCCAAGTTATATCTCTTTCGATCTTCATTGGACCATTCTTTTCTGGGTTTTTCAACATAAGCATGTCCAAGTTATGTCTTGCAGCTATGTACACTTTTGTGATCTGTATGGGTCCATCTTCTATGATGAACCACATTTCATCATGTAGTGCTGAGAGATGTGTCTGCATACAAATTTTTCAATCATCAAACTCTTCCATAGTGAACATGGAATGCGAGACAGGTTTGCTTCCATGATAATAGTTTTCTTTTGAAAGGAAATTTGAAAAATTTCAAAGTGTTGATCCTTTTGAAACACTGGGATCTGGTTCAGTAACCAGTGTAGAAGGTTCTTTGAACCAACCACTCTGATACCACATGTAGGTCTTAAGGGGTGTTAAGTTAAGTCTGGAAGGGGGGTTGAATAGACTTAACCAATTTTTTTGATTACAAACTTAAATCAGAGTTTTTACACAAGTAAACAACTTAGTCCTTTAAGATAGCTAGGTTCAACCTCAACAGAGAGTTAACCAATCAACAAACTCGATTGAGTTGTTGATAGAGTAACTTAGCTGAGTGAAGTGAGCTCTTTTAAAAATATAGCTTACTTGATTTTTACTACGGAAGACTTACACCCTTTTTGTAAAATGGTTTTACAACACTTGTTTTTAGCTTAAGTTATTATCAATTGAGTTTGAGCAAATATAAATCAACTGAATTAAAAATGCAGAATTAAAGTGTTGAATGTAAAAGACACATGACAATTTTATACTGGTTCGCGGATGGGTTAATTCCTCTACTCCACTATTCCCCAACTCCTAGAGGTAATCCACTATTGCAACTGCTATTACAAAATGGATACAACAGTGTTGGGAAGATTTATGTATAGATTTTGATGATACCATGTAAAACTTATATTAGGAAATTGG
This sequence comes from Rehmannia glutinosa, assembly GCA_016081115.2. Classification (NCBI taxonomy): domain Eukaryota; kingdom Viridiplantae; phylum Streptophyta; class Magnoliopsida; order Lamiales; family Orobanchaceae; genus Rehmannia; species Rehmannia glutinosa. The sequence goes on along the minus strand of JABTTQ020000519.1, from coordinate 155,405 downwards.
CACCCAATTTCAAATGTAATTTAACTTGTAATAGATAGGGCTACATAAGCTGAGTTGAAGACAGCCAAGTTGAAGATTACAAGACTCGATTAAAGATTGAAGAGAAGACCCAGCTGTGTGTCAGCTGTGTGAAGTTAAGTGAAGAATCAGCCAAGTGAGAGAAAAGTTGTCTCAGTCAGCTGATTGACAGCAAAGTCATTCCAAAAATGATTGGAATCGAATGTCAAAGGTGTATGCAACAAACAGGACTCGAGAAAGCTGAAAGAGATCCATTGTCAAGATAAGTAAAGGTTTGCTGGAAATAGGCATGTGTCAGGCTGCCAACAATAAAGTTATTTTTCTGAAAGAGTGCAAAAAGCAAGGAACCAATGGGATGTACCTGAAATTCTACAAAGGCTAAGGAAATGCTACAGTGCATTAAATTCAAGGTACGGTCTCCATTAATGCTGCAAGACAAGACAAGCCAACAACGTACGAAGTGCTATTTGAAAAATGTGTATATCTCTTCAATGGATATATTTTCAAATGTGCACTATAAAAGGCTGAGTTGAGAAAAGGTTACCAAGTTTAACACAAGTATACAAGCATTCAAGCAATAACCTGAAAATATCTCTCAAGCTTTCAAAGAAATCTTCATGCCTAATCTCGAAGGAAATCAATCCAACACACTCAGTGAAGGAAATACAACTACATCAGTTGAAGAGGAAAACTTGTTATCAAGAACAAGGGGTGTACTCTCCAAGGTTGAAGGAGAAGTAGTGAGGTTCCATCGAATCAGAGCTTTGAACCTGTTGGAGGGCTAAGTGATCAAGTCCAAAGGTTTGAAGCAAGCTGAAGTAGCAGGACCATTGTCTTGTTGTAACGACCCAATTTTATGAAATTAAAGTACTCTAAAATATTATTAAGAAAACACGAATTTATAAATTAAAGTGATGCCAATAAGTATCAAAAAGTTGATTTAGAATTTTTAATTCTCAAGAAAAATATAATAATAATAATTATAATAATAATAATAATTCAAATTAAATATCTAAAAATTATCAAAGCATAAACCGGAAAAAAACATTTAAAGACATAAATCCAAAATTTAGTTCGATCATAATTATCTAAAATATAAATATAACATGATTTATTCCACCATCCACAACATCATATATTCGGTCGGATTCCTCAACCTTAAAGTCATGATAATAATAGGGGTGAGTTTTATCTCGCCCAGTAAGGATATATCTGTCAATATTTAATATAACATGAAAAACATTCACATAATTACAACAGTAAATTCATTCATTTTCTCTTATTTCCTCTTGACATATATTGTAATCAATGAAGTATAATCATGGAACATTAAATAAAGACAAATAATATAAAAATCCCTACCTTAATAATCACAGATATTCGATGTAGAAAAATGAACAATAAAAGTTCAAGTCCTCGACCTCTTCATTTTTCTACGTTAAATAAATAAATATAATTAATATGTGATTTTAATAAATTGAACTAATTAATAAAATAATTTATAAAATATAATATTAAAAGAAGCTTGTGAATTGGGAATTATATATATATATATATATATATATATATGAAACTTGAATAAAAAATAAAACTATTATTACCTTGTAATTCTTAGAAATATGGTGTAAAATGTATGTAAGAAGTTATACATATTTATACTAATTAATTCTAACCCCTAAATCTAAAATTAGCCCCTACAATAACTAACCTCTAATATAACCCCTAACTTGTCCCCTAAAATAACTCGTATACTAACCTCTAATCAAATTATTAGTTAAATATGGGTTATCACATTCTCCTCTTCTTAAATATAATTTCGTCCTCGAAATTCGATATCTTACCTGAAATTGAAAAAACTTGGGTACTTGACACGAATCTCATCTTCACGCTCCCAAGTAGCTTCATTTCTGCCATGATGTCTTCACTGTACTTTGATCAGAGCAACATCTTTATTTCTCAAATGGTGAATCTTGCGTTCCAAAACAGCTTATGGTTCTTCATCATAAGTTAAGTCATTGTTGATTGTCAGATTCTTATAATTCACGATGTGACTTGGATCGTGAACATATTTTCTTAGCATAGAGACGTGAAAAATATTGTGCACACTTGATAGACTCGGTGGTAATGCTAGCTAATAAGCTAAATCTCCAACTCGTGTAAGGATTTCAAATGGTCCGATATATCTCGGTTTCAACTTTCCCTTTTCGCCAAATCGAATAACACTTTTAGTAGGAGCTACTTTCAGAAATACTTTTTCTCCTTCATCAAATTGTATATGTTTTTCCGTCTATCAGCATACGACTTTTGTCTATCTTGAGTCATCTTGATTCGATCATGTATCATAACTACTTTCTCAACAGTTTACCGAATTAATTCAGGCCCCAAAATTTTTCTTTCATCAACTTCGTTTAAATACAAAGATCATCTATACTTTTTCTCATACAAGGCGTTGCACAGAGCCACCTTAATAGTCTCAAATATGACTAATGGCAGGATCATTTCCTAATTATTTCCATGTGGAAAATACGCACGCTCTCAGTAAGTCCTCTAATATTTTAATAGTTCTCCCCGACTGCTATCAGTCTGCGGATGACAAGTTGTACTAACTTTCAGTTTTGTTCCCAAAGTATTCTATAGATTCCTCCAAAATCTCTTATTGTTGGCACTTTGTGTAGTCTTACAATCTCTTTGTTGTATCTTTTAGTATAATGATCCATACTAAATGTCATTCTCACTGATAGAAAATGTGTTGTCTTCATCTAACGTCCTACTATGATCCAATATCCTTCTTCATACTCTCTCAAATCATGATGTATTTTGTACCATATGGATAGGTCGTGTACGGCGTTTTACATACCTCCTAAAAATTCCCTTCATAAGAATCTTATTCTTATTAACATACACCATTTCTTCCTATGTCAAAACATTGGTCACCTGTTAACTTAAATTCCTTAACGTCCTCAATTTGTGCTCATTCATTCATCTTGCTCAAGACTTTATCACGTGGTTGAATTTCCTTAATCTTATGTCTCAAAGTGGCCGAATTACCAATGATGCTAAAATTGCCTTCGTACCGTCTAGTTGCCTAATGACTTCAATTTTCATCTTAGAAAGCTTTATCAACTGCTCTTTCTCCATGAGAAAACAAATCATTCACCCTTGGTCCTATGGTTAAAGCTTAGTTAGCATAAATCTTATGTTCAATACGACCAAACTCTTAAATATGAAAACCTTACATACTCAAAACGTAATTTACAAAAATCCTACATTCAAATCTCATTAGGGAAAATCAATCTCAAATTCAATTTTTTTCTTGTATTCTACCTTAACCCTTAGTACAAAAACTTTTCATCAGATAACTTACATTATTGATTGTCAACTCACAACTACAACGATCAAACCTTGTTGAGAAAATCTTTTATTTCAATATGTCCAAATACTCAAAACAATAATTAGGAAGAAAAAAAATAATCATTCACTCAAATACACGGAAGAACCCTATATTCAAGTAAGTCAAGTCCTTCAAGAAAAAATCTTACATTCAATGACTCAAATCTTATATGGTAGAATCTTGTGTTCAATATCTCAAACCTCATAGGAAAAAGGGTATAATCAATAACTCAAACCTTATAGAGTAAAACCTTATACTCAAACATTAATTAATAAAAACACTACAGTCAGTAGTTCAACTATAACTGGGTAAAACTTATCCCATTAATTGGGGAATAAGCCCATAAAAGAGTAATCGACCAACTCGGCGATAACAATCTAATTTGCACCAATACATAAATCATTATAAGCTTAATCGACAAGCCTAGTAATTAAACATAAAAATCAATAGCAATAGCTTATCACAAATTCTATACGAGGCTAATTATATCACTTGTCTGTTTAACTTGGATTGTAGTAAAATCCTTTCTAGGCCTCCATCAAAACAAACCTAGACGTGGGCTTTGTATCGTAGGATTAGTAAAAACTTAATCAATACACTGTAGGACTAAAATCAGGGGATTATCCATTTGCATCTATCAACTTAAAGTTACCAGACATTTCTCATAATCGAAATCAAGACGTGCAATCCTAAAGAAATCAAAATCTTATTAATAATAATAATTATCTGACAACCATGATTCATGCTTAAAAATAAAAGTAACCTATCAAAAGTTAACTAAATAATAATAATTAGAGACTAACTTAAGGTTAATGTCGATTAGCCTATCATTTTCTACTACGTATAACTTATCTCACTGTTCATCTCCATCAATAATAATCAGTTTATTAATCAATTAATGAAGTTCTCGGACACTAAATCTCCTAATACTCTGAATTTTCCTCAAGTTTCGCCTTCTTGGGTTTTTTTCCTCCCTCAAATATCATCAAAATATTGGCATGAGCACCGACACCATCACCTCAAAGTTGCTGGTAATTTCTATAAACATCAATAGCACATTCTCGTTAACATTAGGTCTCAAACTAATCATCTTCATAATAATCCAAAATCAAATAAGTATTGGTCATCTAGGTTCATGTGATAAAGCACATACGGTTTTATCATAAAATTTCTTTAATATAAAATATGGTAATAAATGTACTTGTCATTAACTTTCTTGTCATGCCCCAAACGGGACGCGACGACGATCCATAACTTAAATAAATACAATCCACAAAATATCAACGAACTTAAATACAATAACCATATTACAATCCATCATCCAAATTACAACCCGAAAATCAACAAAATAGCAACTTAAAGTCAAAGGGTCCTACGCCCCTTAATTACAAACCCGAATGGAACGAAATACAAAAGTCCGACAACAACATAAGAAAAGAGTCCAATCAACAACAAGAAATAGTAAATCCAACAAGCGTAGTACAAGGTCTCAATCCAGTCGGTTCAAAGATCTTCAACGAAATCCTCATCTAAGGTTAGAAAACAGGTGGGGATGAGACAGAAATCTCAGTGGATGGGGTGATCGTGTGCAAGGGTGGCGCAATATAGTTAATGTGAGAAAACAGTTATATGAAAACGCGTGAGTATGATGTATGAATCCACACATAGTTCGCAAGCGTCGCGATAAAATAATACAATAGTATATTTATACAGTTCAAGAAAACAGCGTTCATGGTCACACAGGCACTATGTGATTCGATCAAGACAGGTAGGATTGCGTGCGGAAGTGTAACACCAATCCCATGCAAGGCAATTAATGGTTGCGTCTGGATTTGTAGCGCCAACCAATGCAAAAAGCAGTAGCGGTTTGCGTGCGGAAATGTAACGCCAACCAATGCAACGGTAAGCGGTTGTGTAAAATGTAATGCCAACCAAAATAGGTTCGATAACTTTGGAATCGTGTGGATCGGGACAGCGATTCCTTCGTTCTTCATTGTAACTCCCAATCGGTATGGTCCAAGATCGGCACCTTATCGCTCCATAGGCAAAGACAAAATCCACGGTGGAGCTTGCAAGGCTCGGATCTGTCATAATCATGATTATACCTCGATTACGACCCGCTTCCCTTGGACAACCTCCGTCCCTCAATTGCGGGATTAGGGCGATGGGGCCGAAAGAGTGGAATAGCGGCCGAGCTGCCGGTTCCATCCCCCGACGTATCCATTCCGATCGTGAGCTCGACACACAAAGTTGACTCGAGCAGAAAAGTAATTACAATACAGATCCAACCAACAATGAGTATTATTGATTCAGGGAAGCGATTTTAGGAAAATTTTGAAAAGCGCGTGGTAATTATGGCGTTGGTTGAGTTTTTGGATGAAGATGATTATCGGAAGGATAAGCAACCTTCGATATCTTGAAAGATTAGGTGGAACATGAGTCCCGTTATAGATTCAAATCGCATGGCAAAAGGAAAGTCGCTCAAGATCGGGTATTAATCGGTCAAATTGATCCGATAAATCAAGGGTTTTTGGGAAAGTAAAATACTTTAATTAAATCTCCAAGTCAGAGGGTCCAGGGCTATTTTAGTAAAAGAGAAAATAATTAGAGTTAGGTCCTTTATAAAAGAAAAATTGTAATTTAGCCCCGTTTTGTAAAAACTAACACTTTTGGGGTTAAAAATTGAATAAATAAATATCCCGACCTTGAAAAATTAAGAGGTCAGTTCCTAAATTCTCCAAATTGTCCAGAGATTCAGGTTTTTTAAATTTTGAGGTCGAGAGTTTGTAAAATTCTCACATTGGCCCCAAATTTGTAAAAATTGCCAATTCGGACCTTAAGTTTTAAAAATTCGGAACTCACAAACCGGAAGGGCTTTTAATGTGATTCCAGTTGAAAAATGTCACTAAGGTTAGTAGGATATTGGGAAAAAAGCAGTTTTTAAAATAAATATGTGTAGGTCCTTTAACTTTTGAAAATATCATTTTTGTCCCATTTTGAAATAATTGCCTTTAAGGCTTTTAGGGGTCCAATTATTATGATATTTGAACCTTGGGTCCAAAATATAATTAATTTATAGTTAAGTTAGTATTTCCAGGTGCATGGACTGCATAAGTCCTGGAAATTTCATTTGGGTCCTCAAGTTTAGTATTTTACACATTAGTCCCTCAATTTTAGAAAAATTGTTTTCCAAGCCCTAACCACTTGGGATTTTGGAACACCTTTAAAATATGTCATTCCCAGTACCTTAAGAGTAAAAATTTCAAATTTTAAAGTTTAGGTCTGGTACTGTTTTAAAAATTGCAAAGTAGCCCTTAAACTTACAAAATTTTACAATCTAGTCCTTGGGCTTTTAAAGGTTGATTTTATTTATCTTAAAACTCTTAAAACTTTAATAAAATGTCCAAAAGTCATTTTTGAACCTGAGTACAGTCCCAAATTTCGAAATTTGCAGAGGGGTCCTTTAACTTTCATTTTCTTGCAATTTAGTCCACCAACTTTCCATTTTTACATGTTTAAGTCCAAAATTGAAATTTAATCAACTATGCTCTACTTTTCCAGGTTATAAGGCATCCAAAACATAGATTTTAAAGATCATACACATGCATGTCCAATACATACAAGAATTCATCAATTAAAACATTAAATTGCACATGCATGCACCTAAAATTAAATAAATAGCAAATTTGAGCAACTCTTGAGAATTTTCATGATTTGATATATAAAATTGACATGCAATACATAGATTATATATATCTCAAGGCTCATGATCAAATTTTCTACATGCATTTAATCAAAACACCTAAAAGTTGGAAAATATTTTTCCACCCACCTTAAATTTGGAAATTGTGAAATAAAAGGATAATTTCACAATTTTTGGATGAGGCTTCTTAGGTCAGCCCCTAAGTCAAGAAAATATCAAAATTTGGAGTTAGAAAAATGAGAGAAAAATTAAGGAGAAAAAGAAGGAAATAAGGAAATGAAAAGGACTACACTTTACCTTGTGTAGTAGATGTTTGGAGACTAGTTAAAGCTTAAAATTGGAAATTTTGGCTCAACTCCAAAATCTCCTAAGGTCAGCCCCTATTTCTCAAAAATGAAAAAGGGGTGTTAAAATTTGAAAAAAAATAGGAAGAGTAGGAAAAAAGGGGTCTAGTACTCAATTCTTACCTTGTAGTCTAATTTCCTCTACTATTTCTTCTTCAAGCTTGAGGTCCTTCTTCAAAAATGTTGTCAAGCTCTAATCTTCAAGGTCTTCTAAATGTACCTCCAAACCAAATTCAAACTTAAGTTAAGAAGGTGGAAGAGATGAAAAATGTGATATCAAAAATGGATTGAAGATAAAATTTCTTACCTTGGTATAGTGATGGTTCGATTTTTTTAGTGAAGAATAGGAGGAAAATGTTGAAAATTTTTCTAAGTATAGAAGAAGAAAGTGAAAGGAAGAATAGAGAGAAGTTGGGAGTTTTTAGAGAGAAGGAGGAGAATTGATTTGGAAGATCAAATGTGTTGGTGAAATTTTTGAACCAAATTATTGAAGAAATTGGCCTTGTGGCATCCAACATGGAGAGAGAGAGAGAGAGAGAGAGAGAGAGAGAGAAATTTTTCAAACTTGTAATTTGCTTCTTGCATGGGAGACAAAGTGCAAGTCAAAGTATGGGCTTGAATGGTGTTGGGGAATATTGAGAAGAATGTAGGTAAAGTGGGAATAAGTTGGGAAAAATAGTAATAAAGAATTGGTGTATAAGATGATGTGTATAATGTTTGAATTAATGATATAATTATACACAAGATGACTAATATATGGTGTAGGTGTACAGGAGTTGGATGATATTTTTACCCCAAAAATACCACCATGGCCGTCCACTATGAGGGCAATATGGTAATTCCATATTTTTTTTTTGTCTCAAATTTGATGATAATAGATGAAATATATCAATCTCCAAAATATTTAGTGATTTCCTTGATCACTTGTAAGTCTCATGATCACTTAATCTAAATCAAAATCTTAATTCTATAAGGTAAAAGTCTCTAAAATAAATAGTCTCTTAAAATTCTAAAGTGACTAATAAATACAAAAATAGTAATAATGATCAATCTAGTGATCATAAATGAGGAATAGAATTAAATAAGATCATGATCACAAGTAATTAAATAAAATGAAATAAAATACAAAATTCATATATTATTAATAATTACCCGTCAAAATGACGCGGTAAAATAGTCGATCAAAAGTATAACGACAATAAGGAGCAATTGATAGCTTCGGAAAAATCGGGGCTTCACATTTCTTCAATACAATAATGCTTTTATTTTAAAAAAATGATGACAAGAATTGATAAATGTACTTCTAAAACATGATAATATAAAATGATACTTCATAAATAAATGGAATAACATGACATAATAAATTGCATACCTTGAAAAACCGGGCGAGATATGATGGAGGTGGATGTTATTAGACTATTTTCTTTTAAAATTTGAAAAGAAACTTTTGTTTTTCCAATTCTACAGAATCGTAGACCTGCTCTGGTACCACTTGTAACACCCAATTTTAAAATTTTAAAGTACTCTAAAATATTATTAAGAAAACACGAATTTATAAATTAAAGTGATTCCAAAAAGTATCAAAAAGTTGATTTAGAATTTTTAATTCTTAAGAAAAAAAATATAATAATAATAATAATAATAATTTCAAATTAAATATCCAAAAATTATCAAAGCATAAACCGGAAAAAAATTTAAAGACATAAATCCAAAATTTAGTTCGATCATAATTATCTAAAATATAAATATAACATGATTTATTCCACCATCCACATCATATATTCAGCCGGATTCCTCAACCTGAAAGTCATGATAATAATAGGGGTAAGCTTCATCTCGCTCAGTATGGATATATCAGTCAATATTTAATATAACATGAAAACATTCACATAATTACAACAGTAAATTCATTCATTTTCTCTTTTTCCTCTGACTGGCCAGTTACTGCATATAGCATTGCGGGTTCACCCCGAAGATACGTTTGATCCCGGACCCTTTTCATGACCCCTAGCTTATATGATTTTATTTCCTCTTGACATTTATTGTAATCAATGAAGTATAATCATGGAAAATTAAATAAAGACAAATAATATAGAAATCCCTACCTTAATAATCACAGATATTCGATGTAGAAAACTGAACAATAAAAGTTCAAGTCCTCGACCCCTTCGTTTTTCTACGTTAAATAAAAAAATTTATTAATATGTGATTTTAATAAATTGAACTAATTAATAAAATAATTTATAAAATATAATATTGGAAGAAGCTTGTGAATTGGGAATTATATATATATATATATATGAAACTTGAATAAAATATAAAACTATTATTACCTTGTAATTCTTAGAAATATGGTGTAAAATGTATTTAAGAAGTAATTTAACCCCTATACTAAAAATTAACCCCTACAAAATTAACTAACCTCTAATATAACCCCTAACTTGTCCCCTAAAATAACTCGTATACTAACCTCTAATCAAATTATTAGTTAAATATGGGTTATCACACTTGTGAAGAAGCTGGGTCCGAGGAGCAGCAGACTGTGTGATCAAAGTTGACTCGGACTGTTAACTACTTTGTAACCAAGTCAAGTTACCTAGTGGATTCCTCTAGGGTTTGGAGAAGAGTGGACTAGAGGAATTACACCATCCTCGAACCACTATAAATTGCTTGTCTTCATTTACTTTCAGCGCACTTTATTTCTCGCATTATTTTCATATATGCTGATAAGTTAAATTGCTTTAGTCTGCTAATAATAATATTGCTAAAACAAGTGTTGAAAAACGTACTTAAAACTCTAAAGGTGAAAGTCTTCCGCTGGTAAAACCAATAATCATTTTTTTTAATGTTAGCTGAAAACAGCTAAGTTATACTATCAACAACTCAGTTATGTCTGTTGAGCGGGTAACCTTGTTGTGTAAGCCAACCTAGTTGTCACTCAAGGACTTTGCTGACTTGAGTTAACTCTGGAATTGTTTAAAAGGACTAAAATCAAAAAATTGGTAAAGTTTATTCAGCCCCCCTCCCTTCTAAACTTTACACATCACCCATTGGGACCTACAAGTGGTATCAGAGCAGTTGGTTCATTGAGCCTTCCGCACTGGTTCCTGAACTAGATCTCATTCTTTTTTAAAGAATCAACACTTGAAGTTTTTAAAGCTTTTATTTCAAAGGAAAAATTATTATCATGGAAGCAAATATAATTCGCATTCCAATGTTCACTGTTCAAGAATTTGATGATTGGAAAATACGTATGCAGGCTCATTTATCTGCCCTACATGATGAGATGTGGTTTGTGATTGAGAATGGGCCACTACAAATCCTAAAAGTTAGTACAACTGTAAGAAGGGCTACTCCTGCTGAAGGAGAAGATGAAGCACCTGCAGAGCCTAGACCTGCCACGGTGGAGAAACCACGCTGCGAGTGGACATTTGAAGATCAAAAGAGATATAACTTGGACTATGTTGCCAAGGATATACTTTATAAAACTCTTGATAAGACCATGTTTAATAAAGTCAAATCTTGCAGAACGACCAAAGAGATTTGGGAAAAACTAACCTTAATTTGTGAAGGCTCTGATCAAATTAAGGAAAATAAGTTAACTGTTGTTGTTCAAAAATTTGAAAATTTTTATAATGATTGCAGGTGAGAGTCTGGATCAGCTGGATGCCAGATTCATAGAGATTACTAATGAGCTCTTAGGTCAAGGGAAAGAATATACACAAAAGGAAATGTGTATGAAGATATTAAGATCTCTCCCAGCTGAGTGGGAAAGGAAGGTTATGGCTTTGAGACACTCCATGGATCTTACCAGAAGATCCAACCATGAATTGTTCTCTGACCTAAAAGCCTATGAGTTTGAGCTGAGAAGGGAAGAACAAGAAGAGACAGTTTTACCCAAGACAGTTGTACTCATGGCTGGTGAAGCAAAGAGAGCTGAAACCAAGGAAGCCATAGACCAAGAGGAGATTAACCTAGTGGTGAAAAGATTCAACATGTTCTTCAATAAGAACTACAAAAGAAACAAGGGTGAATCATCCAGGAGACACTCAGCACCCTCCAAAGCAAGGGAGGACAAACCACCAAAGGGAGTTGATCATCAAAGAACTGAGTATCAGAGAGCTGATAATCAGATAGCTAAAAGAGCTGACTTACAGAGAGCTGAGAACTTGTGTTGGAATTGCAGACAACCAATTACACTTTGCTGTTGACTGTCCTTATCCACCAATCAACAAGTACAGGAATGAAGAAGAAAGAAAAGTCTTCAGATAAGGAAGACAAGAAAAGAAGAAAGCCATGTTGGCGGCGGAGATTTGCTGACACAGCCAAGTGCAAGGAACCAGCAGAGTTAGATAGCGGTGAAGCTGACTACTCGAGTGACACAGAGGAAGAGGCTTTGATATGCTTCATGGACAAAGAAAAAGACTCCAAAGATCAAGAGGATGAGGTACACTCTAACTCATCTCATTTTGATTCAAGTGATAGTGATAGTAACATAAAGACTTCATCACCTACAGATCTTTATGATTCTATTTGAAAAAAGATGAAAGATTTTAAGCACATAAAAACATCACACACACTTCTAAATGAGGAAAACAACCAACTTAAATGCCAAAACTCACAGCTGACTAAAGAGCTGAGTACTCTAAGTCACATAGCTGATGAGAACACAAAGCTGAAGGCTGAAATAGCTAAGATCCAAGTAGGCTTAGTTGCAATAGAAAAGAGTGAAAAAGATCCTAAAATGTGATTGCATCATTCACTAAGGCATCTAAATCATTGGATGAACTAATAATGATTCAAAAAAAAAAGTGGAGACAAGACAGGCATTGGATTTAATTCCTTTGTGTATGCTCAAGTCCCAAGAGTGGTTATGGAGAAAGGATCCTTAAGCAATGAGGCAATCCAAAATTCCAAAGCACCATATGTTGCACCTACACCAACACAAAAATACAATCACAACCATGCTGGCCTTGGATACAAAGGAAAAGGCAAGAAGCCAGATGAGTGTGCTGAAAGGACAACTGAAACGAAATTCAGAAAAGTCCATCAGCAGACTCCAAATAGGAAATACTTTGTAAAATCCAAACAGAGCTACCAAAAGCCTAGAGATTTCAGCAAAAAAATCATATGATGGGAATGGCAGAAACTACCAAGCCAAGCTTATTGGACTAATCAAATAAGGTATCAACCAAGACCAACGGGATACAAGCCTAAGTGGCAAAGACCTCAAACACACACACAGTCATACAAAAGAGCTATAAGCAGCACACTTATGCACCCAAGCACAAAGCCCAATATGCACAAAAGTTCCATTATTACCCCAAGAAAGCAAATGCTCAAACACACACACAGGCATACAGACATAAGAGACAGTTGTATCAGCCTAAAGCCCCCAAGCAATTTGCAAACGTTCAGTTGTATCGAGTTAGCTAGACAGCCAAGTGATTATTACGTGAAAAGAGAATAGAGTTAAGTCACTCATAGAAGTTAGATGAGTTATTTAAAGAGCTAAGTGACAAAACACAGTCATTTCCGGCGAGCAGTAATTATGGTGTCAGTAAAAAGCCTGTACCCGATTTACCTATGATTGGATATAAATACTGATGCATTTAATGCGGGAAAATTAATGTTGTTTCAAGACTCACTCAACCATTGATCATTTTTTAACTTTTTGAATTCCAAAAATTGTCCCCTCACATCCCATATATAAAGAAGTTCACTTTCTCTCTCCTCGCACTATTCTTATTTGTCTCAAGCAAGCAAAAGTATTTTCTCTGCAACCAGAAGCAAAACCCTTGTTCATTGTCCATTCAAGTTTCAAGTTCAGATCTCGGAAATGGCATCGACGTACGATTACATGAATATGGCTGAGAAAATTCATTCCGGAGCTATGGTGGATTTTGAAGGAATGGTCAAGCAAGGGATTGACAAGGCTCTAGTCAAGAAAACTGCTGATAAACTTGAGAAATTTGGTCTAAAAGAGTTTCTCTCTATGGAGTTCACGCACACTTATCTCAACGAAGTGGCAATGTTTTACGTGAACAAGTGTTGAAATAACATTGCTTGTGGGCTAGAGAAATTTCCCAATAATCGAATTGCTTGTGTTTGCCTTTTTGCTCGTATTTGTGTTCGTACTATCACAAATATTCCTCAGCCTACAGTTTGAAAAAGTGTCCGTTGAAGAGATAAACATTTTTCAAACTTCACATCTTGATCGTTGGCATGTCTTATTTGTGCAACATTTGATGTTGGCCCTTTCTTAAGTTAATGCTCTGCAGACTGCCTTAAACTCTGCAGGTTTTCTGCGAGCATCCCATTGGTTCTCAGCTACTTGCACTCTTTCAGCAAGACAACTTTAAGGTTGCAGGTTTGTCCCCTTACCATTTTGGGTAAGTTCTTGACTTTTCATTCCAACGGACTTCTTCAGCTTTCTTTGAGTTCTTAAGTTGTTTTACCCCTTTATTGAGTCCTCTCCATATATCTGGGATGACTCAGCTGTTAGTTTGCTGACAGACACAATTTCTTTTCTTGACTGATACTCTTCTCCGATACTCGGCTGCAACTCAGTTGAATCGTCATTGCATCCTTCAGTCAACTTCTACGATCATCAATTTGGTTGTTTCTTTACTCAGCTTATATTTGTCTATTACATAGTTGAAATACAACAGAAAATGGGGTGCCAACTTTCTAATCTAAGTTTTCACATGGATCATCAAAATCTATACAAATAAATTTCCCAACACTCAAGATCTATCTAGTTTGGTCATCGGCTTGTTGGAGATCTGCCAAGTCATAGTGGAAATGACCAGCGATTGGTGTAATAAGGCAGCCGATCACGATCTTTCCTTTACCCCGTTTGCTGACTTTTTGAAAATGTCGGGCGAGATAGGAACCTGTGTCTACTGGGTAAGCATGTATCATGCCCACAGAAATTAGAGTTCATCAAGTCAGACAACCCCTCACTTTCGCCCAGGTCAAATAACATGTTAGACATCACTTGGTGAACATATCGATAACATGGATTTATCATGGCAGATGACTTTGCCTGGGATGGACAGTAATCAATCTCATGGGTGATTTGTCGCTAAAATAGGATGTCTCAAAATTGGATACGGGGGATGCGGTGGCCACCAATTGGTAATCCATAAATATTGTTAATTTTTTTCAAACTGAGGCGGTGGTCATTGTTGAAAAGGCAGAAAGTGATGTGCTCTTCCTCAGTGTGTGTGCCAGAAGTAATTTCGGTGGTGAAGAGCTGAGAAATTAGAGAGTGATATGTATGTATGTGGGCATGTGCAAGCTCATAAAGCACTCCCAACTAAGCTGCCCGAACATCCATTCTACGTCTTCACGGAGGCCCAATGTTTCTAAAGTGAAGGTATCGGTGTAGCGTGTGTTGAGTAAGGTGTGTTGAGATAGCTTGTGGAAATTTGCCTCATGGTCGGTGTCCTTAAAAATGATTTTGTACGAGTTATCAGGTGCCTGTGGGTTGGGTCTAGGAGCTCGTCGACCACCCAGAGCGGGTGCTTGGGCCGTGGAGAAGGAGGCACCGGTACGACTGTTTTTCAGTCTCATGATCCTAGGAAAAGGTGAAACTCAAGAACAGGATGAGAATTATTTCAAAAAGAGTCAATTAACCAACAATAGAAGCAAGAACCCTTATATCGAATGCAAGCAACAATCACAAAGTCATGAGTATAGATATGGTGGAGAATCATTAAAACAAGCAAGCTCATACCACAAGGGGTAGGGTAAATTCCAAACAAAGCATAAGGGTATGTCAAAACGATGTGTATGAACTATACCCACGAAGTTCTATACTGCATCCACAAATGCATTTGATAACTCGACCACATAAACCCACGTGATAAAGAATAATGACAACAAACAAGGACAATTCCCAATCATAAACCCAATTTTAGAACCACAATGAAGCTACTTAAAAAAACAAAATTCTTGAAAATCAACAACCCACAAAAATTGAACCATAAGAACCTAAACAATTTCAAATGCAAACTACAAATTACCCAAATAACAAATTCCTCAGACTAGGGCTAGGGATTTCAATTACACTAAGCAACATTTCATCTTAATTGACAAACTAGTAGGAAATAAAAATCACAATAATATCTAACACCTATAATAAATCACAAATTATTTACCAAAAATTAAAGAAATTCGAACCCAACAAGAGATTATACTAGAAATGGGGTAGAAACACATACCTTGGTTGGATAGGATATGAAAAAACCTCAAAATTTGAAAAGACATCCTTGAAGTAGTGAGATGGGTGTGCTGTCTGAAGAGAAGTGTAGGATTTTTAGAGAAATTAGGGAGGGGGAGAGGTGATTTTTGAAAAGGGGAGAAAGAAGAAGAAGAAAAATTAGGGATTTGAGGGAGAAAAGATGAGAACGCCTGTGTTTCTTAATATGAGCAGGCCGAACATGACCGTGCTATGTATGACTCCATTTTTTTTAAAAGCACGGCTATGTAAATTCACAGGGCATGGTCAGGTTTCTTTCTGTATATTTGGAATTTGTGAAGTGTGCGTGTACACGGGCGTGGACATTAACACGGTCCACCCCTGTTAAAATTCAATTTTTTTTTAATACAATTTTTTTAAAAACAATTGCGTGGGCGTGTTTTGGGGCGTGTTCTTTTTAACTATCCCCCAAGACAACCAAAATGTGATTCTAAAATGACCTTAAAGACTTGTGAAAGTTTTAATGAAAATAGAAAACAAACTCACACGAAACACCAGATTGCCTCCCAGTTAGCGCTTTTTTAGAGTCGTATAGCTGGACTACTTTCCCTTAGTGTTGTGGCGAGTTCGAGGGGACTTCAAGATGGATAGTGTCCTGGTGACTTTCATCAATATTACAACCAAGATAGAATTTTAAACGAAAACCATTGATCTTAAAGGTACCTGTCTCTTTATGCGAGATTTCGACGGTACCATAAGGGAATACTTGAGTGATGGTGAACGGGCCGGGCCATCGGGATTTTAACTTACCAGGAAAAAGTCGAAGTCGAGAATTAGAAAGTAACACTAAATTGCCAGGTTGGAAGTCTCTTGCTCAGTTGATATGTTTATCATGCCAATGCTTTGTGCGTTCCTTGTTGATTTTCGAGCTCTCATACGCTATATTTCTCCATTCTTCGAGCTCATTTAACTGCAATAAATGATTATTTTATATACTTGGCAAGTCATAATTAAGAGTTTTAATAGCCTAGAAGGATTCGTGTTCAAGTTCTACCAACTAATGACACGATTTAACAACAATGAGCCAATATGGGATAATGCTTATTGCGGTCTTGTGAGCCATCCTATAAGCAGAAATGGCGTCATCGAGCTTGACAGACCCATATTTATTGGATTGCCCTATAGTTTTTTCTAGAAAATGTTTTAATTCCCGGTTAGAAACTTCAACTTGACCATCTGTTTGGGGGTGATAATAGGTGGTGACTCGATGTGTAACATCATAACGTTTTAGCACTTTTTCAAATTGATTATTGCAAAAATGTATGTTTCTATTACTAATAATTTCCTTTGGTGTACCAAACCGAGCAAAAAGTTTTTCTAGAAAATGTACTACCACCTTAGCATTGTTTCTAGGTCAGGCTTGCGCCTCCACCCATTTGGAATTATAGTCAGCGACTACTAAAACATACTTATTCCCAAATGACATAGGAAATTGTCCCATAAAATCGATACCCCAAACATCAAAAACATCACATACGAGAATGTCGTTTTGAGGTATTTCATTTTTTCGGGAAATATTACATGTTCGTTGACAATTATCAGAAATTTCCACATACCGTTTAGCGTCATTAAACAGCATGGGCCATTAGAAACCTGATTCAAGTACCTTTCGTGCTGTGGTATTAGCTTGGTAGTGTTCACCAGTAGGTCCTTTGTGGAAGTGGTGGAGTATAGGGTTGCTTTGGGAACGGCTACACACCGTCAAATGATTTGGTCAGCACAAATGTGAAAGAGGTATGAATCATCCTAAAGGTAGTATTTGAGATCGGAAAATAATTTCTTCTTTTATTGTTGAGATCTTTTTTGGTAAAACTTGTCGCACAGATAGTTAGCAAAATCTGCAAACCAAGGAATATCAATAGAAATAGAGTTAAAGGCAAAGAGTTACTCATCTGGGAAGGAATCATTGATGTCTCTATTGTGTCGTTTGTCAGTGTGGGAGTGCTATAGTCAAGATAGATCAACTACAATGTTTTCGGCACCCTTTTTGTCTTTGATCTCCACGTCGAATTCTTGAAGCAATAATACCCAACAGATCAATTGAGGTTTGGCATCATTTTTGTCGAGCAAGTAATGCAAGGCGGAATGATCCATGTAGACAATAACTTTCAAGATCAAATATAAACGGAACTAGTTAAAGGCAAAGACCACACATGCAATTCCTTTTTGATAGTAGTGTAATTCGATTGGGCGGGAGTTAAGGTTTTGCTTGCATAGTAAATTGGGCGGAAATGATTTTCCTTTCGTTGGCCGAGTACCGCACCCACAACAAAGTATCTAGCACCGCACATAAGTTCTAAAAGGAGAGACCAATCTGGGGACACCATAATATGAGAAGTAGTAAGTTTTTCTTTTAATAAATCGAATGTTGTAAGTCATTCATCATTGATATCGAAAATCGCATCCTTCTCCAAGAGATGAGTGAGTGGTCGGGCTATCTTGGAGAAGTCATTGATAAAATGTCTATAAAACCCGGCATGCCCCAAAAAGCTTCGAATTGCCTTCACCAAGGTTGGCAGTGGCAATTTTGCAATTGTTTCAACCTTTGCCTTGTCGACTTCGATGCCCTTGCTAGAGATGTTATGACCCAACATTATCCTTTCTTGAACCATAAAATGGCATTTTTCCCAACTTAGAATTAAGTTGGTTTCTTCGCAAATAGCAAGGACTTTTTCGAGATTATCAAGACACATATCAAATGAATCTCCGAAAACCGAGAAGTCATCCATGAAGTCTTCCACTAGCTCGTCAAAAAAGGCATGCATGTACCATTGAAATGTTGCTAGTGCATTACATAACCCGAATAGCATACGGCGGTAGGCGAAAGTACCATAAGGACAAGTGAAAGTGGTTTTCTCTTGAAAAATAGTTGGACATCCTGGTAGAGAAAATAATGATCCTACATCTCATCAATCAACGGCATCATTGAGTCTCCGATAATCAATACACACCCGTCAACCAGTTACTATTCTAATTAAGATTAGCTCATTCTTCTCATTCGGAACCACTGTCATTCCTTCTTTCTTTGGAGCCACTTGAACCGGGCTTACCCAACTACTATCTGAGATAGGGTAAATGAGCCCTGCACCAAGTAATATAATAACTTCTGCCTTGAACACCTCCTTCATATTTGGATTTAGGTGTCTCTAAGGTAAAACAACAGGTTTGAAGTTATCTTCCAAAAGAATCTTATGAGTGCAAAAGAAAGGGTTAATCCATTGGATGTCAGATATCTTCCATGCAATAGCCTTCTTCTGTTCCCATAGTATTGTCAATAATTTACCCTTTTGATGTTGGGATAAATTGGAGGGAACAATTATGGGGAGTTTAGAATCACCTATCAGAAAGGCATATCCAGGTGCTCGGGTGACTCCTTCAATTCCGAAAGAGGTGGTTCCTCAATGGAAGGTTTATTTACGCCACTTGTGATTTCTTGATCTTTTCAAATTCTTTCTGGCATTTCGTAGGAACGTTTGGCTCCAAAGCAAGCATGAACTCCCTAAGATAGAGATTTTCTTCAGAAACACCTGTACCCTGAAAAACAAAGTCTCCAAAAATTCATCAGAAATCACGCTAGGCAAAGTGCTATTAACTTCAGTATCAATGGAATTAATAGCCAAACAAGAGTCATCTTTATCAATTTAATTTTTCATTGAAGCTACAATTTTAAAGATGACTTGTTCACCTTCTACTCTTAAGATTAATTTACCATCATGCATGTCAGTAATAGCCTTCGCGGTAGCTAAAAAGGGAACCCCTAAGATTAAAGAAACCTCTACGTCAGTATGCATGTCAAGAATCAAATAATGAACTGGAAATATAAATTTATCAACCTTGACTAACACATCTTCAACTATACCTCTAATACATCTTCGACCAATTTTAAACTCATCCTAGTAGCTTTTGGTTCCCCCAAATCCATTTGTTTAAATAGTTCATAAGGTATCAAATTTATGTTGGCTCCTAAATCGCCTAATGTTCTATCAACATTTAAATTACTAACATTGTAAGGAATAGTAAAACTCCATGGGTCTTTGATTTTCTGTGGTGATTTATTTTGCAGAATAGCCGAGCATTCCTCGTTTAGTTGCATCATGGATAATTCTTCGTGCTTCTTCTTGTTGGATAGAAGATCTTTCAAAAATTTTGCATATTTGGGCACCTGCGAAAGAACTTCAAGGGATATTGATATGCAATTGTTTCAATAAATTTACAAACTTACCAAATTGATCCTCCTTTTTATCTTTTTGTAACTGGCTCGGATAAGGAATTGGAGGTTTGTACTCCGTCACAACTTTTTTTCTAGTAACTTTGATAACCTTTTCACCTTTTTCTCCTTGCTGATTGATGGTGTTGATTATCTTATCTTCCAGCATTGGTACCTCATCCAACATCATTTTAATTCTAAATGTGATAACTTTAACGTGTTCCCTTGGATTTGGTTCAGTGTTGCTCGGCAATCTACCTTGTGTTCATTCGGATATCAACTTTGCAATGTGTCCTATTTTGTTTTCCATGTTGAGAATGGACGCTTCTTGGTTTCTAACAATGTTTCAGTTGCACTGAAATGAGTCTCCGATGTCTGTACAAATTTGGTCAGCATTTCTTCCGAATTTGGCTTCCTAGTTTGAAATCCAGGAGGTGTGGATGAGTTGGTAATTAAATTTGGGTTAGGTCGTTGTTGACCTTGATTGCTCCAACTGAAATTCGGGTGTTGACGCCACCAAGGATTGTATGTGTTGTTGAAAGGATTATTTGGAGGATTTTGGGCTTAGTTCCAAAGATAATTGATATGTTCAGCTCATGGTGTTATACGGGGGTATTCTTGATAGTTATGTGATTCTCCACATGTTTCATAAGATAACACTTGTGCTTGTGGTTTGGGAGCTGCTAAATCATCAATCTTCTGACTCAAGGCCTCGAATCGCGCTGCTAGTGTGACCACAACATTCATATTATAGAATCCAAATGACCTATTTGATTTACCGCGTATATATTTCCATTGGTTTCCATTTTTAGACATTCCCTCAACTAATCTTGAACTACTTCTGGTGTTTTATTGTTCAATGTCCCTCCAACTGATGCATCGATCATCTGCCTTGTTGAGGAAAGTAACCCATTGTAAAAGGTTTGGACGTGCATCCAAATGGGTAGGACATGATGGGGGCACTTCCGCAATTGCTCTTTAAAACTCTCCCAAGTGTCATAAAGTGTTTTGTCATCAACTTGGGCACATGAAGAGATTTCATTCCTCAATCGAGCAGTTTTTGCTGGTCGAAAATACTTTAGGAGGAACTTTTTGGCCATCGCACTCCATGTTGTGACAGTTCCTCGTGGTAGACTATTAAACCTTTGCTTTGCTCATTCTATTAAGCAAAATGGAAACTGCCTTAGGCGAATGGCACCATTAGAGACCCCATTAATTTTGAAGGTGTTGCAAATTTTAAGAAAATTTGCGATGTGATTGTTGGGATCCTCATCCAATAGGCCTTCAAATTAGACAAATTGTTTCACCATTTGAATGATGTTGGGTTTGATTTTAAAGTTATTAGCAGCAACAGCGGGCCTTACGATTCTTGATATCCTTCCATCCATTGATGGTTTAGCATAATCATACATCGTTCTTTGTGGTGGTTCTTCTGCCATGATTACAAAATACAAATTATTGCTTTCTTCTATGTCTTCTTCGTATCTTGTCTTACTGCTACCCTCCACGTTCTCAACTACGTTGATTGACATGTATTTTGCATGTATTTTGGGCTTAATATTGGCTAGAATGTGTTGATATGCATGCATTATATGAGTGAATAGGGTTTTATTCCTGTTTTGTGGAAAAGGATTACGCTTTGCTCATTTTGTAGGAATTTATCTATATTTGTAGCATTTTGGCAACAAATCGGGCATTGCAATCGCCAATACTAGACATGTTAGATGAAGTTTGGAGTCAGATCAAGGAGAAGTTGGACGAACCGGGCAAGAAACGGAAGGAAATAGCTAAGTGTTCAATGATGCAGGTGAGCACGGGCATGGCGTGCTTCCCTAGCACGCCCGTGCTCGACCTATACCTGAAGAAGAGAGTGTTCGGCCTATAGCACGGGCAGCCCGTGCCATATGGGCACGCCCGTGCTCTTCCTACAAAATTGAACAACATGTTCGGCACCCAGCACGGGCTGGGCGTGCCAAAGAAGCACGACCATGCTCTTCTGTGGGAAAAATAGAGTTTGACTCGTCTCGACTAGGTTTCGACCCAAACTAAATACAAATAGACATGGGGCGGCCACAAACAAGAATACGCTGATTTGTACCCTAGAAACCAGAGAAAAGAGCAGTTTTCCGCCGGAAACTTCGAGAGATTGATCAAGACCGCAACCACACCTTCGAGGATTGAAGATAGGTCGAGAGATCATCATCATCCCCGAGTCACTCATTCCATCGTATCGTATTTCAATTAGTTAGATTTTGATTATGGATAATTTGTCTATGAATTGTTTATCTTCAATGTCTGGCTAAAATACTTGTGATTCCCGGGTTTGGGAGTATGTTAATAAACACTTTTATTTGATGATTAAGGATAATTGAAGTTAATGTTTTCTTTCTCTATTCAAGTACTTTGCTTTAATTCTTGTTTTATCAAAAGGCCTTTGATCTAAACTTGTTTGATGTATTGATTCATAATTCTAACCGATGAGTTTCAATACTAGATCTTGAGTACTTGACACAACTAGATTGCATGATTGAGAAGTCTGTGAATATTTGTGAGATCTTATAATCTTTTGAACTTTTGGGAGTTGGATGTCTCATGTTGAGTAGAGATGCTAACATAGATAATCCAATCAATGCTTTTACATACATCTCGAGAGAGAGGGTAAATTACAAGTGGGAGTTGGATGTCTCATGTTGAGTTAACATAGATAATCCAATCAATGCTTGGGAGTTGGATGTCTCATGTTGAGTAGAAGAATATGTTTAACCTTGGTTTGATTAATCTGAGAATAAAAGTGGGATATTAACTGAAACCATAACCCAGGAATCTATCCATCCATACTTGATCTTTTAATCGCTCTTTGCTTTGTTATTTTAGGATTAATTTCTGCTTTAGTAGTAATAAAACCAACCTTTCAAATTTCGATGGTTTAGATAAAAATAGGACTATTATAATCCAATACTTGGTACATTAATTTATTAATCCCTGTGGATTCGACCTTGCAAACCCTATTCTATAAACTGATCCGTACACTTGCGGTGAAGCATAAAAAAATAGGCGAACAAGTTTTTTGGCGCCGTTGCCGGGAATTAATCAAATTTTTAGTACTGATATTGCAATAAATAGAACTATTCTTAATCTAGACATTTTTTTTTCTTTTTAGTTTGTTGTTTAATTCTATTTTTACTTTGGTTGACTTGTTTTCTTTAGTTAGTTCAGGTAGTGCATGATCACTCGGTCGAAGCAAGGAGAATTAGCAACGTTCATACCGGAGGTTGAGGCTTTTGCTAGGCGGAATAGTGCGGCTACCAAACGGGCAGGAAGACAGCAGGACCAAACCATGGCAGGAGTTGAAGACGACAACAGGGTCAATA
Source organism: Rehmannia glutinosa (assembly GCA_016081115.2). NCBI lineage: Eukaryota > Viridiplantae > Streptophyta > Magnoliopsida > Lamiales > Orobanchaceae > Rehmannia > Rehmannia glutinosa. The sequence goes on along the minus strand of JABTTQ020000519.1, from coordinate 132,105 downwards.
ACGGGGTCAATAACGGAGGTAACAACCAGGCCAACAGGGTCAATGTCGAGTTACCAGTACCAGAGGTTCCAGTGGCTCCGACAGTCCAACACCAGGCGATTCGCGATTTCTTTCGCCCAATCAATCGCAACTATGGTGGAATTGCCAACGTCCCAATTAATGCGAATAATTTTGAGCTGAAGCCAGCACTGATATCAATGGTGCAGCAGAATCAGTTTGGGGGTTTCCCGTCTAAAGATCCCAACTCTCATCTTGCGAATTTCATACAGATTTGCAACACTATCAAGATGAATGGGGTGACTGATGATGCTATACGTCTCCGCCTATTCCCTTTCTCTTTAAGGGATAAGGCTAGGAACTGGCTAGGCACCCTAACTCAGGGGAGTGTGAATAATTGGGATGAGCTGAGTCAGAGGTTTTTGTTCAAATACTTCCCACCAAGCAAGACACTACAGCATAAAAGCGAGATCACTCAGTTTAGGCAGTTTGACTATGAGCCTTTGTACGAGGCCTGAGAGAGATTCCGGGATTTGTTGAGGAGGTGCCCGCAGCACGGATTTCCTGAGGATCAACAGCTCTGTTTCTTCTACAATGGGTTGATGGGACAGACTAGATCGTTTGTGGATGTTGCAGCAGGGGGCGTGCTACTTGCGAGATTTCCGGAGGATGCGTTCAACTTATTAAAAGAGATGGCCATGAATAGCTATCAATGGCCCTCTGAAAGGACTAATGTGAAAAGGGTAGCCGAAGTGTCTGATTCGGACCCAATTAAAGAGTTGACAGCCCAAATGGCCGTACTAACAAACCAATTAAGTGCTTTGGCAAAGGCAAATGAGGGAAACACGGGTGCAAGTAGTGGGGGAATTCCTCTAGATCTGATAGAGGAAGCAAATTATGTGAATAACTGGAATTTCAACAATTTTCGGAACAATCAAAATCCCACTCATTACCATCCGAGCTTGAGGAACCACGAGAACTTCTCCTACGCAAACACGAAGAACGTGATGCAACCACCACTGGGGTTTAATGTGACAAACGGTGTTATTACTGCAGATCCTAAGCCCACCATGGAGGATATGTTCACTTCGTTCATGAGTGAGACGAGGAACAATTTCAACAAGGATGAGGCAAAAATGGATAAAATCGAAAACCATGTCACCCAATTGGGGTCCCAGATGAAGAATCTTGAGACCCAAATTGGTCAAATAGCTACGATTATTGGTGGGCAGCATCAGAAAGGCTAGTTTCCAAGCAACACTGAGGTTAATCTAAAGGAGCAGTTTAAAGCCATTCGTCTGAGGAGTGGAACGGAATACGAGGGGCCGAAAATACCAGAAAATTTCGAAAAATCGCAGGATGGCACGGCCCGTGCGCCACCGCACGGCCAGCCCATGCGCCCTGCTGGAACAGCAATCGATGCGCTGGGAGATGCAGAAACTGAGGCAATTGGCGAGGTTGAGGCCGAGGAAAGAGCTGAGGAACATCGTGCTGAACAAAAAGGGGCTGAGAAGCTTCCATCTTCCTCTAACCCTGATATTTCTAAACTTAATGTTCCCCTTCCTTTTCCCCAACGTTGTCAAAAGAAAAATTTAGATGCGCAATTTGCTAAGTTTTTAGATATTTTTAAGAAACTGCATATTAACATTCCTTTTGCAGACGCATTGGAGCAGATGCCCAATTACGCTAAATTCTTAAAGGATGTTATGTGAAAGAAGCGGAAGATGACTAGTTTCGAAACAGTCAATCTGACAGAGGAGTGTAGTGCAATAATCCAAAGAAAATTACCACAGAAATTGAAAGATCCGGGGAATTTCACTATCCCTTGTGCTATTGGTGATGTTTTCTTTAAGAAAGCACTATGTGATTTAGGAGCGAGTATTAACTTAATGCCCTTGTCTATTTTCAGGCAACTTGGATTGGGAGAGGTGAAGCCGTCTACGGTCACTCTACAACTCGTGGACCGATCACTCACTTATCCAAAGGGAATCATCGAGGATGTACTTGTCAAAGTTGATAAATTCATATTCCCTGTGGATTTCTTGGTGCTGGACATGGAGAAAGATAAAGACGTCCCTTTGATACTTGGACGTCCATTCCTAGCTATGGGGAAGGCCTTAATAGATGTGCGAAAGGGAGAGCTCATGTTACGGGTTACTGATGAGCATGTTTTATTTACTATCTATAAGGCACTTCAATTTCATGATGGTGTTGAGACTTGTAATTTTATAGACGTAGTGGAATCTTGCATTAACGAGTATGCGGATCATACATTGTTTAGGGATAATTTGGAGTTTGGCTTGACACATTTGTGCTCAACGTCGAACTTGACTATTGATATTGATAACCAAGACTTGTATGAATGCGTTTGTGCTTTGGATAGTATGCAGGAACTACCGAGGAGCGCAAGAGGCGCGCACACGCTAAAAAATGTATGGGAGTCAGTTACACAGGGGCGCACGGCCCGTGCTCTTGAGCATGCCCAGGTCGTGCGCATAGCCGAAAGAAAAATTGAGGAAAACGACGACAGCACGGCCCGTGCCAAATGGCACGGTCAGCCCGTGCCTAGGGTCGAAGAAAACTCAAGAGAAGCTGAAGACGGCACGGCCCGTGCTCATCGGACGGGGCAGCTGTGCCGTAGTCGAAGAAAAAGTCAAGGACTCGAAGACAAAGACGGCCCGTGCTCATCAGCACGAGCAACCCGTGCGCCGATCCGATGAGGCCAAATCAAACCCAGAACTCAAGCCCTTGCCCGAGCATCTCAAATACGCATTCCTTGGAGCGAATAATACGAATCCGGTAATCGTATCATCTCTTTTAACTTCAGTTCAACTCGATAAATTGCTTAAGGTGTTACGAAAACATAAGTCGGCGATATGTTGGTCAATCTCTGATTTAAAAGGCATTAGTCCATCGATTCTGATGCATAAAATTAGGATGGAAGATGTCTATAAACCTTCGGTACAAAATCAAAGACGATTAAACCCTATAATGCAAGAAGTCGTTAGAAAAGAAGTTTTAAAATGGTTAGATGCTGGAATTATATATGCTATTTCTAACAGTTCTTGGGTAAGTCCGGTGCAAGTGGTGCCGAAGAAAGGGGGGATGACAGTGGTTAGAAACGAGAGTGATGAGCTTATAGCAACTAGAGTAGTAACTGGATGGCGAATTTGTATTGATTATAGGAAGTTAAATGATGCTACTTGCAAAGATCAGTTTCCCCTTCCCTTTATTGATATAATGCTTGACCGTTTGGCGGGATATGATTACTATTGTTTTCTCGATGGTTATTCTGGGTATAATTAGATCATGATTGCCCCGGAGGACCAAGAGAATACGACCTTTACATGCTCCTATGGTACATTTGTGTTTCGCAGAATACCATTCGGACTTTGTAATACACCCACTACTTTTCAAACATGCATGATGGCAATATTCCATGATTTCATTGAGAAAATAATGGAGGTTTTTATGGATGATTTTTTTGTGTTTGGAGATTCGTATGATCATTGTCTGGATAACCTTTCTCTAGTTTTGCAGAGATTCGAGGAGACTAACCTTGTTTTAAATTGGGAAAAGTGCCATTTCATGGTACGAGATGGCATTGTTTGAGGCCACCGAGTCTCTTCTGCAGGTTTGGAAATTGATAGAGCGAAGGTTGTGGCAATCGAGAAACTCCCACCTCCAACAAACGAGAAAGCCATTCGAAGCTTTTTGGGGCACGCCGCATTCTCTGAAGGTTTTTATCCATGACTTTTCTAAAATCACTAAACCTTTAAGTCGATTTATTAGAAAAAGATATTGCTTTCAATTTTTCGGATGATTGTTTGCGTGCTTTTGAGATTTTGAAGAAGGCTTTGGTGACAAAGACCGATTCTAGTAGTTCCGTTGAGTCACCATTCGAGCTTATGTGTGATGCCAGCGACTTTGCAGTTGGGGCTGTTTTGGGCCAGAAATGGGATAAGATGTTCAGAGCCATCTACTATGCGAGCAGAACTTTAGATAGCGCCCAGCAAAACTACACCACACTGAGAAGGAAATGCTGGCAATCGTGTTTGCTTTTGACAAGTTTCGATCTTACTTGATTGGAACTAAGATGATAGTCCAACCGACCACGCGGCAATTAAATATCTATTTGACAAGAAGGATGCCAAACCGAGGCTGATTCGGTGGATCCTCTTGCTCCAAGAATTCAATGTGGAGATTCGAGATAGAAAGGGATGCGAGAATGTAGTAGCCGATCACTTGTCCAGACTAGAATACAAGAAGGAGGAGAAAGAAGACAGGGAGGCAATTAAGGAGGAATTCCCCGATGAGCAACTTCTGATGCTACAAGCTAAATTCCCATGGTATGCAGATTTTGTTAACTATTTGGTTGCAGGGGTCTTGCCTCCGGATTTATCATCATATCAAAAGAAGAAATTCATCCATGACGCCAAGTTCTACATGTGGGACGGCCCCTTGCTCTTTAAGAGGTGCGCGGACACCATCATTCGACGATGTGTGCCTCAAGAAGAGTGGGAGGGAGTTCTACAACAGTGCCACTCTTCACCTTCCGGGGGACACTTCGGTCCGACTCGTACGGCGGCTAAGGTATTGCAAAGTGGATTATACTGGCCTACGTTATCTAACAATTGCTATCTATTTGTACAAAGTTGTGATAGGTGCCAGCGGATGGGGAACATCTCGAGACGACATGAGATGCCTATGACCAATGTGATGGAAGTTGAACTCTTTGATGTGTGGGGGATCGACTTCATGGGCCCCTTCCCATCTTCGTCGGGTATCAATACATTCTACTTGCAAAGGAGCAGTACGATATCGATGGGTTGAAGCAATTCCGCACGACCAATGATGTGCGAGTAGTGCTTAAATTCCTAAAGAAAAATATATTCACTCGGTTTGGAACCCCGAGAGCTTTGATTAGCGACGGGGGGTCACACTTTGTGAATAAATTGATGAGCACTCTACTTGCGAAATATGGGGTCAAGCACAAGGTGGCATTAGCATACCATCCGCAAACAAATGGGCAAGCGAGGGTAGCCAATCGCGAGATTAAGCGATTTTGTAGAAAACGGTAAACATAAATCGCAAGCATTAGGCCATGAAGCTAGATGACGATTATGGGCATATCGGACCGCATACAAGACACCATTGGGCACATCTCCATACCAGCTTAGTATTCGGGAAATCGTGTCACTTGCCGTCGAATTGGAGCATAAGGCGTTTTGGGTCATGAAAAGGTTAAATTTTGACTTCCAAGCAGCGGGTGAGAAGAGGCTCCTAAACTTAAATGAGATGGAGGAATTCCGGGATGAAGCGTATGAAAACTCTCGGATTTACAAAGAGCGAACCAAAAGATGGCACGATCGAATGATAAATAAGAGAGATTTTCTACCGCGTGAACAAGTCCTATTTTTTAACTCGCGTCTTAAACTCTTTCCGGGAAAACTTAAGTCGAGATGGTCGGGGCCATTTGTAATAAAGAAGGTGTTATATCCTCCGGGAATAGTGGAGTTGGTGAGCCGAGACGGAGAGACGTTCATTGTAAATGGCCAGATGATCAAGCACTACTTGAGTCGGGATCAAAAGGAAGAGGTGACACGCCTCACTTTGCTAGAGCCGTGATCGACCAAACAGGCGTCAAGCTATAGACGTTAAATTTAGCGCTTGTTGGGAGGCAACCCAATGGTTTTGTTGTTTTATTTCTTCCCATGTTTTCTTGGTTTGTTTTCCCTTTTCCAAGTTAGGATTTAATTGCTTTCATAGGTTAGAATTTTTCCCTATTTTGCTTTTAAAAAAAATGACAAAATTGAAAAATAAGGTACGGCACAGAGCACGGGCAGCCTGTGCGCCATGCGCACGGCCCGTGCTATACCGCACCTGAAGGGTATTTCGTTCGGCCCCTAGCACGGGCCACCCGTGCCGTTTGGCACGGCCCGTGCGCTTTGCAGAAATTGGGCCAAATCCTTCGGCCCCTAGCATGGGCGGCCGATGCCGAATGAGCACGCCCGTGCTCCTATCTGCTGGGGCAGCAATAAGACGGGCAGAGACTGAAAATTTTCACAAATTCCTTCTCCCCTCACGCACGGACGAACAAAAATCGCCCCGTCCAAATTTTTTGCCCAAAATTCTCCTACTATATCACCACTAATCAACTCCCACAATACTCTAAACACAATTTGAACTTGTGGAATTGCTTGGAAGCAAGGATTTGGGGTAGAAAGCACCTAGGTTTCAAAAATCCAACTCTCTTCCTATTTTCGGGATTTAAGGTATGAATTGAACTTTTTATGTCAAATTTCTTGAGGATTGAGGATTAGAGTTGATTTATGATGCTTGTTTGATACTTGTGCCATGATTTTGATTGAAATTTTCTATGAGGCATTATATCCAACACCTTGTGGGTTGATGAATTGTGATGATTTTGGTTGATTGCTTGATGGATTATACTTGTGCTAGATTGTTTAGGGTGTTAGTGGCTAAGATTTTTGGCAATTATATTGGTATGTGAGTTGAAAGCTTAATTGTGGATTAAATTGTTGAGATGAGCCACTATGCCTTTGTTGGATTGTTGTATTAATTCATCGTTCGTTTTACTTGGTACGTATGGATTCTCACGATTATTTTGCCAGGTACTTCAAAACAAATGGCTGAACCACAAAGAGGTCGGGGTGGACGTTTGAGAAGACCCGCTTGGGAGTTCGATCCGAACCACCCGCGTGCCTATGGACTCACTTTCACCGAGCACGATATAATGGAGCGATGGAACCGGCTCATCACTCGTGATTACATTCCCACATGCTATGCCGATGATGAGTGTACCCAAACTCTCGGGATACATGAGGAGGTGTGGAAAATGTTTGAACGAGTTGGTTGGACCACTTTCATGCAAGGGCGGTGGCCAACATACAAGACACTCACACTCGAATTCTTAAGCACCGTCCAGGTTACGGAAACGCGACCAAGGAACGAGTCTCGGAAAATCCACTTTAGGATGGGCAACGTATGGCAGGAAATCACGATCGCCGAACTGCATCAAATTTATGGGGTACCATCCGACGCCCCGTACCGAACGGCTGAAAATTACAACGCGCATGAATTCTAGCGATTGTTGACAGAAACTCCCGAAACCGGCCTCATGCAATACGCCGCACGCACTTCCAAAGCATCATCACTCTGCAACCCCATCTTCTGTTATATTCAAAAGGTGACGGCCCACTCGGTATTCGTCCGGTACAACAACGAGGGTATGCAAGCGAAAGAGTTATACCTACTATGGTGTATGCTAACTCGCACCCCTTATAACATGGCGGCATACTTTGTGGGACACGCCGTCTACATACAGCAGCATGATGTGGGGAAGATCTTAATTGGAGGAATGATAACCCCCATTGCGCGGCATTTCGAGGTTGACATAAGCCATATGGAGCCCTTAGCAGGCAACCGAAGCATCAACTTGAGCGCCCTTCACACCATGAAGATTATCAGCAATGAGGAGAATATCCTCTGTTTTCAACAAAAAGTCGGGTCTGCGTTTCCCCTTCCCAACCCGCAGCTCACAGTTGTGGTTGACAACCAAATCAACTGGCTTATGTACTCTGACGAGCATATCAGAGTAATGCAGGGTTTGGCGGCACGAAAGAGGCGAAGGGTAGCCGGGTTGCCCGATGAAGAAGACTTGGTAATGGAGGAGCAGGAGTATGATAGGCAGGAGATGGGGTTTGAGCAGGGCTTCCAGCAGGGAGACTTCAAGCAGGGCGGCCCTAGTAGGGGAACCGATATTCCAGAGAGCTCTCTCCAAGGCGAGGAGCGTGGGGGACAATACGATCATGATAGATTTTGTGCTTTTGAGGAAAGCTTGCGACAGCATAGAGACGACTTCAGTGCTTTCCGAGAAGTCCAGGAGCAAAGGTACCTAGCCCAGAGCCAGTGTACCAAACACACGAGCAACGGGAGTTGGATATATTGCAGACATTACAGCGGATTGAGAATTGGCATATCTCCCAGGGCCACTACCCGCCGCCACCCCCAAAGTGATACAGGTCCTATCCACACTTTTCATTGAAATTCTACCTTATCTTTCATGCGCTATAATTTCATCCAAGTTTGGGGGGGAGAGGTAGTATTTTTTTGATGGGTGTGGCATTTGCATTCATTTAGTTGCATGTAGAGCATGTAGTTGCATTGCATTAGATGTTTGAATTTTTTTATGGTTTTAGCACGTTTATTGCTTTCCTAGTTGTTAGGGAGTGAGTTGACCGCTATTGTGTGTTTGTGATGTTTTGATTGTGATCTTGATCATGGGAGCATTTGCGGATTGGTTCGTGTTGTTTTGAATTGGATGTTGAGTGTGAGTTGATCGGGTTGAGAATAGTTAATATGGAGCATGTGATTATTGAATCGTGGTTAACATACTTTGAATTATGCACTTACAAGCCTGTGAGCTTTTGAGCCTTTACTGCTTTCATATTATGCAGTCTTGTTTGTGATTGAGTGTGTCATTCATGTTGATTCGAATTCTAGAACTTGCTTTGGTATCTCCGTCAAAGTCACATGTTGTATGCATTCATGAAGATGATTTTAGGCCATCTTTGTTAAGCCTTTCAAGCCTTTTTGCCTACCTTATGATATTTGACTTCCCTAGTTAGCCAATTTGAGCATATTGCCTGATTTTTTTGATAGCCACATTTCAAGCCTTCGAATCTTACGTAATATATCGGTTACCCTGAGCTTAAGCGTATAGAGTTGAGAAAAAGGGGATGAATAAAGGATTGAATGAAGGGGTGTCAAAAGTCAGAAAATGTGTACATGTTGGGAACTTGGGAATAAAAGAGGAAAAAGGGGAAAAATACTCACAAAAGTCAAAAAAAAAACGACTGCAATAGTGAGTAGGCCAGAAGTGAAAAAAATAGGTTGAGAATTGTGATGTAAGGCGAAGGGAATGATGTGTATGAAAAAGAAGGGAGAAATAGAGAAGTGAGAGGAGATAAGGCGATTGGGAGTACATAGTCGATTTGGATTAGAAAAAAAAATGGTTTGAGAAGAACAAATGTGTTTTCCAATCTACACGCTCGAGTTGAGTCACTTTATCCATATTTCCCTACCTTAACCAAAGAGCGTTCATTACAACCATAAACAAAGTCCTTTATGATTTGTGAATTGCATACAAACGAGTGGCGGAGATGTGAGACGATTTGCAAGCATATGGTAATTCTTCAACATTGATATGATTTGAGCGAATACACGTCCCTTATTATTCTAGTGAGTAGAGTATACACTTTATCCATAAGAGGCGTGATTTGAAGTGTCTTACCATGATTTTAATAGACTTGTGCTCCGTGTTAGCTATTTGAAACTTGGTTGGTTTATGCTTAATGTCTATGGATAGATGACATGAATTGTGATGCGGTGTTCTTGAGTTGCTCTTCTTTACCCCATTTGTGTTGTCTTGTTTATAATGTGTTGACCGGGACTGTCAATAGTTTAAGTTTGGGGGTTTGATTGACATGTATTTTGCATGTATTTTGGGCTTAATATTGGCTAGAATGTGTTGATATGCATGCATTATATGAGTAAATAGGGTTTTATTTCGGTTTTGTGGAAAAAGATTACGCTTTGCTCGTTTTGTAGGAATTTATCTATATTTGTAGCATTTTGGCAACAAATCGGGCATTGCAATCGCCAATACTTGACATGTTAGACGAAGTTTGGAGTCGGATCAAGGAGAAGTTGGACGAACCGAGCAAGAAACGGAAGGAAATAGCCAAGTGTTCAATTATGCAGGTGAGCACGGGCATGGCGTGCTTCCCTAGCACGCCCGTGCTCGACCTATACCTGAAGAAGAGAGTGTTCGGCCTATAGCACGGGCAGCCCGTGCCATATAGGCACGCCCGTGCTCTTCCCACAAAATTGAACAACCTATTCCCCGGCACTCATTCCAAAGACTATGAATTGTTTATCTTCAATGGTGATTCCCGGTTTCAAGTATGTTAATAAACACTTTTATTTGATGATTAAGCGTTAATGCCTTTCTCTAAATTCTTGAAAAAGCCTTTGATCTAAACTTGTTTGATGTGATTCTCTTTTCAAAAAAATAGAGTTTGACTCGTCTCGACTTAGGTTTCAAAAAATGTTACCTACCCAAACAAGTACAAATAGACACAATAGTCTAAGGTATCGGCCACAAATAAGAATACGTTGATTTGTACCTTATGTAGAAACCAGAAAAAACATTTTTTTGAGCACTTTTCACCGGAATCTTCGAGAGATTGATCAAGACCGAACTTTTGCTTTGTTTTAACACACCACACCTTCGAGGATTGAAGATAGGTCATTTTATAGATCGTCATCATCCCCGAGTCACTCATTCCATCGTATAGTTTGAAAATCGTATTTCAATTAGTTAGATTTTGATTATGGATAATTTGTCTATGAATTGTTTATCTTCAATGTCCTGGCTAAAACACTTTTTGGTGACATGAAAAAAATTAAATAAATAAAAGGTTAACTTTTAAATAAATGGGTTTGGGAGTATGTTAATAAACACTTTTATTTGATGATTAAGGATAATTGAAAAATATAGCTTAAAAAAGTGTTACAATCAATAAAATAATGTTTTATAAAGTGATTTTCTCTATTCAAGTACTTTGCTTTAATTCTTGTTTTATCAAAAGGCAACAAAAAAAGTGATCTAAACTTGTTTTATATGTATTGATTCATAATTGATAAAACCTATGAGTTTCAAAATATTGTAATGTAAGATCTTGACAAACATGTTGACACAACTAGATTGCATGATTGAGAAAATTTGTCCTAATGTCATTTATTTGTGAGATCTTATAATCTTTTGAACTTTTGGGAGTTGGATGTCTCATGTTGAGTAGAGATGCTAACATAGATATTCCAATCAACGCTTTTACATACATCTCGAGAGAGAGGGTAAATTACTTTGGTGATTGGTCTATAGAGAAGAATATGTTTAACCTTGGTTTGATTAATCTGAGAATAAAAGTGGGATATTAACTGAAACCATAACCCAGGAATTCATCCATCCATACTTGATCTTTTAATCGCTCTTTGCTTTGTTATTTTAGTATTAATTTCTGTTTTGGTAGTAATAAAACCAACCTTTCAAATTTCGATAGTTTAGATAAAAATAGGACTATTATAATCCAATACTTGGTACATTAATTTATTAATCCTTGTGGATTCGACCTTGCAAACCCTATTCTATAAACTGATCCGTACACTTGCGGTGAAGCATAAAAAAATAGGCGAACATACGTCACTGTCAGTGTTTTCGCCTTTCCCGCCGCTACGACAAGTAGGTATACACTATGACAAGTAAAAGATAAAGAAGTGTTAAACAAAGCTTACAAAAAATAGATAAGAAGAAAAGAAATAATGAAAAAAAAAATAAAACAATGATTAGATTAATAAAAATAAAGTGTTCCTAATATCACAATCTCCGACAATGGCGCCAAAATCTTGACGGCCCGAAAGCTATTTTAAAAACATTAGGCAATTACAGCAATCATTTTTTAGTTTAGTTTACCGAGCACCGAGGGTCATTCCAACGAGGATTATGAGTTCTAGTAATTAACGTCTTTTTATTATTTAATCTAGTAATTTTCAGATGATTGTTTTAAAAAGAAAAGTAAAAATCTATTTAATTAATCAAATTACAAAAGATGGAATTGAGAAATATTTTTAAATAAGAGATCAATAGATAAAAATGTGCTCGGATGTAAATTCCTCTAGAATGTTTTTATGATTTTAACATGAATAAATACAACATTGTACACTTAAGTAATTATCATCCATTTTAAACATAATCGCATGCTTCATGGACTGTAGAAACTCCTAAACTAAGTTAAACCATCTTTAAATATGAATAACTCATAATGTTAAGTTGATTAACCTAAACATCTTTCTAGTTAAAACCCCCAAATTTCATTAATGGTTGGAAGATTTATGTCATCTTATATCTAGGATTTCATCCAACTCCTTTCACTTATATTGGTTCTATCTCACTATAAATCTCTCGATTACCCAATGAGGAATAAAATTCAAATTTATACACTGAAAATGTTAGTTCCGATGAATGAAGCAAAATATAAATGAACCACATAAAACATGAATATTATATTAAAAACATTCAAACCATAAGTACAATTCTATTCTAGAGTTCATTACATTCAAACACTAAGTTTTAGCTCAACTTGATCTTGACAAAAGCATAATCAACACAAGATTATTCAATTAACGTAAACATGATTAACTTATCTTTTCTCAAGATCACAATAAGACTCCCTCTTTTATTGTCTTCAATGGTGCTGTGCTCCAAGTCTACCCCTCCCTGTCTTCTCACCCTGTCTTCTCACAATATGTAATTGATATCTAAATTATGAATGTGTCTTCCTTCATTGTTCTTGGCTTTAATAGACATTATTTTTGTGCAAGCATACATTGACAATGTCATCATTTGATAAACAATTGCTCCATTTAATGAGTTTGGTTGTTGAGTTCTTGTCTTCATGCATTTATGTTGGGAAGGTGATGGTTTTCTGCAGCAAAATTGAGGTGCTAAAGGTGCACAAAAGTGGTCAAAAAGATTGGTTGGAAAACTTTCTGAAAATTCCGCTGAAATTATTGTTGAAAAGGAGTCCGACACGGTCATGTTTGACAGCACGGCCAGACCGTGTTCTGCAAACTTTCTTGAATTGGCACGGCCTGGCCGTGCTTCTCACGATGAATGGATTCTAATCACTGACACGACATTGTTCTGATCAACGAAGGCTGCAACACGGTCATGTTCTGTAACACAACCTGCCTGTGTTTTCTTCGACTTTTACCATTTTTCGTGCTTTGTAGCATGACTATGTTTTCTTGCACACCCGTGGCATGTTTTGTACGAATAACTTTATTTTTGATGAATCTTTTCGCCTCTTTTGAATCGAGTTTGCCTCTCTTTAGTTGTGTTCGTAAAAATTTATCTTTTTCTATTTAAAATCAATACGAATTGCTCCAAGTTGTTGACCTACATTATTTAAGAAAAAGCAAAGTGATTTTGTTCGAAATTTATCCAAGATTTTATTTGAAAATGACTAAAATGTTTTATAATCAAACCAAAAGATCAAGGAAGTACAAAAAGTCACTTATCAGAGGATTATCTGACATCCTAAAAGTTTTGTTGCTCGGGTGCTTAATGCTAGATATTTTAGACATGTTCATGTTTAGAGTAGGGTGCCCGGCGCTCCAATTAGATTGGAGTTTATTCTACTTGTGAAGATAATTTTTTTGAGAATCATATTAATAAAAGCATTTCTTTATCATTTGTTTTGCATTTAATGTTGTGAGTTTGATAAAGTCCTTAGATCATATTAAGCTATGGAACATGGTTGCGCATTTTATGGTGATCACGGAATATATCTCCAAGGCTTTAGTCTTAAATTAGTTCCAAGTCAATGGGTGTTTCAAGATAGGACATTGAATAGCCCAGCAAGACTTGTGCATATGATGCATGCTCGTATGATGAGGATATTGCATTCCATTAACATTAGCATTGTGACACAAATTTATATATACGGGTGCTTGTTAGAGAACAAGTTCACTGACAATGACCCAATGGGAATTCTTAATTGGAATATTTATTGTTGAATTAAAAAATTTCACATTGCGATAGTACATGATTAGTCCTTAGACTTGAGGCACGATAGTAGCCTTGTGTACATCCTGTAATGTTTTGATTTATCTTATGATTGCTTGACAATCATAATGGAGATATTTTGGATGTTGCACTGGTATACATAGAGATTAATCAGTGCCCTACATAAAATTCGACACTTGTTTTTTAACAAGAGAACCTCCAGTGTTTTCATAGTTCGTGATTTAAAGACTTTGGCCAAGGCATGATTAATATAGATATAAAGAAATCACTATAACTTGAAATGGAACCACATTTATTAAATCAAGTGGGTTTCGACTTATGATCCATGTCCAAGATTTAATCGGGAGATTAGACGTCGAAAGAACCGTTCATGTATGCAACTGCAATTGAAATAGGTTTACTCGTTATTTCACCTATTGCTAGGCGATCTTGCTACTTGCAAGATGTTCTCATGATTTGTAGGTTTTTGGAATTAAATAGTTAATTTCAAAACATATTAATTAATTGGATTAATTATTAAATAATTATTATCCGTAAGTTACAAAAGTTATAATCCTACTGCTAGCATTAGTTGTAAACCGAAAGGGTCACCCACAAAATGGTTGGTATCATTTCTTCAATCGAAAATAATCCAAATGGTTGGATACAATTAATTAATAGAGATCAATTAATTTTGGTTTGATTTTGATTCAATGATTGAATTAAATATTTAATTAAATAATTATATTATTTAATTAGACCTAATTAGATTAGGAAGTCTTTCGAGTAAAAAATAATTTAATTGATAAGATTAATTAATTTATGAAAGACTATATTTAATAGTTAAATATAGCCAAATAAATAATTGGATTATTTATTTGGGCTAGATGGAATTGATTTGATCAAATTAAGTAAATATGGACTGGATCAATTAATTGAAATTAATTGATGGATCTTTTTAAATAAATGTCCAACCCAATATTTAAATAAGCCCATAAAGATAGGCCCATCTGGCTAATTTGAAAGAAAGAAAAAGATGGAGGGATTTTCTTGTGAATATCCGGATAAGGGTTATCCAGATATGGCAAAATATCGCAGGATCAATTAAGATTATCCTACAATATTATTCTACTGATTTTAGGTTACGAATCTGGACACAGTCATTTAAGTATTTTGACAATTAGTAGAAGAATAAGATACACACAACAGATAAAAAAATAAGTCACATCTTTTGCTCCTTTTTGGACGTGTTCTCTTTATTTTCTCTCTTCAGTCTTCTTCTTTATTCTTCATAGGAAAAAATCAAGAACCCTTCTTGATTTTTACTACATAACAATAATTCTTATTTTCACCGGTTGAATTAAAGATTATTGTTCACTCCATATTTTAGATTGAACAAAGAAATGAATTATTAATTACTAGCGAAATTAATAATTCGGGTGCTTCCATCTATTGTGTGAACTATCTTCAGAGGAGGGACGTTTTGACCTATGTGAGATCGTGATTCGAGGATTCACCCTGCTGCGAGGAATTTAGATTTCTTCTACATCTTCTTCAAAGGGAAGCTTTTTAGGTAAAACCCTTATCATTGGTTCTTATGGCTTGTATAATTCGCGCGATCGCTATATCGCTACGAGAAGCTGGAGTTTTATTTCATGTATAATTGTATGCATGTTTTTAATTTCTAATTTCCGATGCGTTAAGCCTGCGGTATAGCGAATCCAACAGTTGTATCAGAGCCACGATTTTGCGATTATACAAGTTTATGTGTATTTTCAAGCATATTTTAAATTGTTAAAATATGTTTAAATGTTAATTTTACGTGCAATGTAATTGTTTCATTCGACTTATGTTTGGGATAATTTGGATTTAAATATTTTTTACGAAAAACAAAAACCACTGAAGCTAAAGCCTTGTTTGTTTATGTTTCCAATGGCCTCTTTCCTGTTTCCAACTATACATAAAAGTGGAATCATGTTTGTTCATAAAATTTCCAATGGAAATCATCATTTTCATTTTCTATTTTTCACATAAAACAACATCTCAAACCTATAATTTATATTCTCAAACCTATACACTACCCTACATCACTCATCATTACTTATCAATCACTATTTTCATATTTTAACCCAATTATATATGTGGGACCCACCATTATCAACTTTATCTACTTAAAATATTACTATTTTTAAATTATAACTATCTAATGGGACCCACCAACTATAATCTTACAAATATAATATTATATATTCAAATTAAAATATTGAAGTGGATCCCACCACTACCAACTTTTCAATTATTATATACATAAAATAATATTTCAAAACTACTCAAACCAAACACAATCTCATTTCCAACCCTACATAAAACACATTTCAATTCATTCATCCAAACACAATCCCAATTTCCACACGAAAACCAATAAATTCTCAAAATTCTATTTCCAATTCTATTTTAACATGATTTATTTAGGGATGATCATGAGCCTATGATCAATGTGATTGGATGTGTTTTATTTTTTTTGGTTTTTAGGGCCTGCAAACCTTTTATTTTATCGTTTGTAAGTTCTTTAAATTTTCGCATTGAGAGTAGATTAGATGATGAGGTTTTCCATTTATTGTAAATTGGATGATGTTCGATGTTAAAGGCCCACGCCTGTGTGGGTAGATTTTTTACAAATGTAATCGAATAGGAGATTCAAGGCCCATGCATGTATGGGTAAATTAATAAAATATAATAGAAATAGTTCTATTTATTTTGTCGTTTAGATTGGCCACAGACCCATTTTTAGCTCAAATGGGTCGCATAGGCTGACAGTGGTCATCCCATTTCTTTTTGCATAGAATGTATGTTAGGATTTATTTAATGCTTTTTGCTTGTGCAATTCATATATTGATATGTTGCATCAAAAACAAAAACTCACCTAGTAAATAGGATTATGATGAGGTCTTGGAAAATTAAAAACCCCAAGTTTTTGAAGCTTAAAATAATTTAATTTTTAAATTAATTCTATATCAAACAAAATGGACAAGATAGGTTGGATCTATCGTTCCATGCCTTACATCAAAGGTAGACGACATGACGATGCTACCGCACTTAGTAACTGGCAATGAGTCATGGAGTAACTTAGTGTTGGAAAGTTGTGATCTCTACCAAATATAGAGGTTCGTGGAATGGACTCGTCCTTATGTTGGCCATGAGTCGCGGAACATTTTGATGCTCCATTTGCACGAAGTTTTGATGGATTTGTTGGCACTTAGTACCGTATAGGCTCATAAAATTGGTGTATACAGGAAAAATTGAGACAAAACAAACTTGAGGGTTGTATAGCGATACAATTGTCAAAGAGTTGACTACCATAAGATATATTTCAAAGGCTCATAAAATTGGAGTGTGAAATATTTCTATTGGGCCTCAAGCCCACTAGGAAATTGGATTTCTCGATTTTCTATTTGAGGTTAATGGAATTTGAATAAAATAGTGGGAGAATTTAATATTAAGGACCTTATATTAAATTAGTATGTTATTCTCATAGTTTACTCATTTCTGCTTCATTTATTTCTGTATAAGAATCTACTAAAATGGCTAAAAATCCAATTGCAATTATCCTTGAGCAAAACAAACTGACTGGTCCTAATTTGTCGATTGGCTGAGAAACGTCAAAATTGTCCTCCAATCTGAAAAAAGAGGGCTTATGCTCTTGAAAAATCACCCCCCACTCCTCCCCCCAAGGATGTAACTTCAAAGGCCTATTTGGAGTATTTACGTTATGTAGATGACAATCTCTAGGCTCGTTGCTACATACTAGCTTGGATGTCAAATGAGTTGCAAAGGCAGAACGAGGATCTGGATAATACTACTGATATCCTCCTCCACCTACAAGAGTTGTATGGTGAGAGATCCCGACAAGAAAGACATCAGATATCTAAAGAGCTTTTCAAATGTCGTATGACTAAGGGCTCTTCAGTTCATGATCATGGGCTGAAGGTGATGGCGCTCATTGAAAGGCTTGCATCCATTGGAGTCGTTATGGATAATGAGCTCTATATGGATCTCTTGTTGTAATCTTTGCCTCCCTCATTTGACACATTTGTTGTCAACTTAACATGCACAACATGGAGATCACTAGTCTCCATGAGTTGGTGAACATGTTAAGGACGATTGAATCCACCATTAAGAAGGATAAGTCGGTCTTGGTTGTTGGATCCACTTATGGATCAAAGGCTACAAAGTCTAAAAAAGGAAGGGGAATGGAAAGGGTTCCACTAATCCCAACAAGAAGGCAAAAGGTAGGGGCGGTAATGTCAAGAAGGGGTCTTCACAAGCTAATGACAAATGCCACCACTGCGATAAGATGGGACATTGGAAGAGGAATTTCAAGGATTATCTTGCAAGCCTGAAATGTTCAGGTATTTATTTTGTTGAAGTTAACTTATCAGTTAATGATTCTTCTTGAGTATTAGATACCAGTTGCGTATCTCATATTTGCAATGATTTATTGATAATGAGAAGAAGGAGGGAGCTGAGTAGACGAGAGATGGTCCTGCGGCTAGGGAATGAAGCAAAAGTTGTTGCATTAGCCATAGGAACTATTAACTTAGCTATTGATAATGGTTTTGTTTTAGTTTTAAATGATTGTCTTTATGCACCAGATATTGTTAGAAACATCATTCCATTCCTAATTTGGATGGAGAGGGCTATGGTTTTTTATTCAAGGATAGAAGTTGTTCTATCTCTCGATGTTCTTCTATTATATGTACCTGTATTTTGATGAATGGTTTATACACTCTGACTGCCTAAAACCCATATATCACATTCAACAAATTAAAAGAAAGTTAGATAATCATAGTTCTCTCATACTTTGGCATGCTAGATTAGGTCATATTTCTGAGAAAAGAATTAACAAACTGGGACAAAAACTCAACCTTAGGTAAGAGCAAACATTACCAACTTGTAAATCATGTCTCAAAGAAAAAATGACCAAATCACCATTTGTTGGACAAGTTGAGTGCGCCAAAGATCTATTGGATTTGATCCATACGGATGTGTGTGGTCCACTGAGTGTTAGTGCATGAGAGAACTATCACTACTTCATAACTTTTACCGATGATTGTTCTATGTATGGTTATGTGTACCTAATGAGGTTAAAATCAGAGGCCTTTGAAAGGTTCGAAGAATTTAGATGCGAAGTGGAGAAACAAACTGGTCGAAGCATTAAAGTCATTCAATGGATCGAGGGGGTAAATACTTGACTACTAAGTTTATTGATTATCTAAATGAGAATGGGCCGGATTCTCTCACAGTGGACTCCTCCTTCTACTCCACAACTCAATGGGGTTGCGGAGCATAGGAACCGAACTCTGTTAGACATGGTTCGTTTGATGATGATTTTCACTTCATTACCTCTTTCATTCTGGGGCTATACCTTAGAAACGGCAGCATATCCATTGAATAGAGTGCCATCAAAAGTCTTGCCCAAAGTTCCATATGAGATATGTTGTGGCAAAACACCTTCCTACAAATACATTAGGGTATGGGGGTGTGCTTCTTATGTGAGGCAGCTAGTGGGAGATAAGTTATACATGAGATCCATCTTATGTAAATTAGTGGGGTATCCTAGAGAGACTATTAGATACTATTTCTACGGCCCCTCGCAGCAAAAAGTGTTTATTTTGATGAATGCTACTTTCCTTGAAGATGAGTTTCTCACTGAAAGGAATGGTGGAGTTGTAGAACTTGAAGAAGTTCAAGAGCCACAGAATCTCCCGAATTTTGCCGCAAATGACACACCAGTTATAGCTGGACCATCTGAAGCAAAACCTCTTCGGAAATCTGTCAGTGTTTCAAGGAAGCCTGAGTGGTTGAACCTTTTGTTAGAGAGCAAATAAGAGGAATCCCCTTAGATAATGATCTAAGAAGCTATGGAGAGGCGATGTTGGACATTGACTCAGAAAAATGGCAAGAAGCATGCAGTCCGAAATGGACTCCATGTACACCAACAAGGTATGGACCTTGGTGGACCCACCACAGGGAATTGTTCCCATAGGCTGCAAAGGGGTCTACAAGTGAAAGATTGGAGTAGATGGAGAGGTAGCAACCTACAAAACATGTTTGGTTTCAAAAGGTTATACTCAAAAGCAAGGAGTTGATTATGAGAAAAAAATTCACCAGTAGCGATGCTTAAATCCATTCGAATCTTGTTGGCCATATCAGTGTATTATGACTAAGAGATATGGAAAATGGATGTGAAGACTGCTTTTCTTAAAGGAAACATTAAAGAAGAGATCTATATGAAGCAGCCAGAGGGCTTCATATCCAGTGGGAGCGAACAAAAGGTTTGCAAACTCCAGAGATCTATTTATGGACTCAAATAGGCTTCGATGAGTTGGAACATTATGTTTGATGAAACTATCAAAATGTTTGACTTTCATAAGAACTTGGATGAACCATGTGTCTACAAGAAGGTTAGTGGAAGTGTAGTTGTGTTTATTTTTCTCTATGTTTATGACATCCCTACTCATTGGGAACGATATAGGATTGTTACAGTCAACATGGACTTGGTTGTCTAAACATTTCTCCATGAAGGACTTGGGAGATGCATCCTTCATCCTACGGATTACGATCTATAGAGATAGATCGAGAAGGATGATCGGACTATCCCAGTTTATGTACATAGACAAAATGCTAAAAAGGTTTAGCATGGAGGAATCCAAGCGAGGATACCTACCAATGGGTCATGGAATTTCACTTTCTAAGGTTATGACCCCCAAGACACCCGCAGAAAGAGAAAGGATGGCTCACGTACCTTATGCATCTGCTATTGGAAGCATAATGTATGCGATGTTATGTACTAGGCCTAATGTTGCTCATGCTCTGAGAGTCACGAACAGATATCAGTCCAATCCAAGGGATGACCAGTGGAAGGCCATTAAGATGATCCTTAAGTACTTGAGAAGAACTAATTAAGGATGTGTTTTTGATATACAACAATGGAGAACTGAAACTAGAAAGTTTTATCGACTCTAGTTTTCAGTCCGATATAGATGACTCTAAGTCCATATCTGAGTATATATTCACCTTGAATGGTGGAGCAGTTAGTTGGAAAAGTTCCAAACAGGACAACTGCAGACTCCACCACAGAGGCTGAATATATTGATGCATCGGATGCAGCAAAAGAAGCTATTTGGATATGAAACTTCATCCAAGGGTTGGGTGTAGTTCCATCTATTGTTGATCCAGTAATGATTTATTGTGATAACAACGGAGCCATTGCGCAAGCAAAAGAGCCAAAATTTCATCAAATATCTAAGCACATCATGAGACGATACCATCTGATCCAAGGGATCATTAGAAGAGGCAACGTCATTGTAGATCGAGTCGCTTCAGCAAAAAATGTTGCAGACCCACTAACTAAACCCCTCTTCACAAAAGGTATTTGACGGACATCTCGAGAAGATGGCCTAAGATACATGGGCAGTTGGAGCTAGAGCAAGTGGGAGATTGTTAGAGTAGAGTGCCCGGCGCTCCAATTAGATTAGAGTTTATTCTACTTGTAAAGACAATTTTATTGAAAATCATAAATAAAAGCATTTCTTTATCATTTGTTTTGCATTTAATAATGTGTGTTTGATAAAGTCTCTAGATCATATTAAGCTATGGTACATGGTCGCGGATTTCATGGTGATCACGGAATATGTCTCTAAAGCTTTGGTCTTATCAAGATAGGACAATGAATAGCCCAGCAAGACTTGTCCATATGATGCATGCTCATATGACGAGGATGTTTCATTCCATTAACATTAGCGTTGTGACGCAAATGCATATATGCGGGTACTTGTTAGTGAACAAGTTCACTAAACATGACCCAATGGGATTCTTAATTGGAATATTTATTGTTAAATTAAAAAAAATCACATAGCGATAGTACTTGATTAGTCATTAGACTTGAGGCACGATAGTAGCCTTGTGTACATCCTGTAATATTTTGATTTATCTTCTGATTGCTTGACAATCATAAAAGAGGATATTTTGGATGTTGCATGGGTGTACATAGAGGTTAATCAGTGGCTGACATAAAATTCAACACTTGTTTGTTGACAAGAGAATCTGATGTATTTTCATTGTTTGTGATTTAAAGACCTTGGCCAAGGCATGATAAATATTGATTCATAAATAAATCACTATAACTTGAAATGGAAACACAGTTATTAAATCAAGTGGGTTTCGACTTATAATCCATGCCCAAGATTTAATCAGGAGATTAGATGTCGAAAGGACCGCACATATATGCAACCGCAATTGAAATAGGTGTACTCGCTATTTCACCTATTGCTAGGCGATCTTGCTACTTGCTAGATGTTCCCATGATTTGTAGGTTTTTGGAATTGAAGTGTTAATTTCAAAATGTATTAATTAATTGGATTAATTAAATAAATAATTATTATTCGTAAGTTAGAAAAGTTGTAATCCTATTGCTAGCATTAATTGTGAACCTAAAGGGTCACACACAAAATGGTTGGTATCATTTCTTCAATCAAAAATAGCCAAATGGTTGGATACAATTAATTGATAGAGATTAATTAATTGTGGCATGATTTTTATTCAATGATCGAATTAAATATTTAGTTAAATAATTAGATTATTTAATTAGACCTAATTAGATCAGGAAGTCTTTGGAGTGAAAAATAATTTAATTGATAAGATTAATTAATTTATGAAAGACTATATTTAATAGTTAAATTTAGCAAAATAAATAATTGGATTATTTATTTAGGCCAGATGGAATTGATTTGATTAAATTAATTAAATATGGATTGGATCAATTAATTAAAATTAATTGATGGACCTTTTTAATTAAATGTCCAACTCAATATTTAATTAAGCCCATAAGGATAGGCCCATCTGGCAAATTTGGAAGAAAGAAAAAGATGGAGGGATATTCTTGTGAATATCCGGATAAGGATTATCCGGAGATGGCAATATATCGTAAGATCAATTAAGATTATCCTACAATATTCTCTTATTGATTTTAGGTTACGAAGCTGGACACTTTTATGAACATTGGATGACTCATATAAGTATTTTTAACAATCAGTAGAAGAATAAGATACACACAACAGATAAACAAAATAAGTCACATCTTCTGCTCCTTTTTGGAAAAAAACATCAAGAACCCTTCTTGGTTTTTACTACATAACAACAATTCTTATTTTCGCTGGTTGAATTAAGGATTGTTGTTCACTCCATATTTTAGATTGAACAAAGAATCGAATTATTAATTACTAGTGAAATTAATAATTCGGGCATCCATTGTATGGACTATCTTTAGAGGAGGGACGCTTGGATCTATACGAGATCGAGATTTGAGGATTTGTTATATTTGCATTTTGGTTTTCTCGGAAAATGGATAGAATAACGGGACTAAATTATAAGTCGAGGTGAGAATTGAATTCTCTATCCGCAAGATGAAATTGCCCCGTACGAAGTGCTAATGGTTCTAGGTAATCGTCTCTAAGATACGACGACTTTCAAGTTCGACTTAGCAGCACTTGCAAAAGCCGAACTTACAGCGAACAAAAATGCATTCAGAACTTTCGATCATGCAGAAAAAGACAGACATAAATAGTATGTTGAAATGCTATGAATTATGATATTTTCGGATGTTAAAATGAACATCCAGGGGCTGTTTATATAGAGATTCGGATGCCCTATCAGAATAGGTGCATCCCTTAGTATGGATCGATCTGGACTGTTGGAACGTGCCTTTTGATCAATAGGCATAATCTGATGGTCCATATCGCATCTCTTCCGAAGGTACACAAGCTTCTGCACGCACCCTTGCACACTGAACAGAGGCATCCAGTGAACAAACAGACGCGTCCAAATCAACGCCACTGCATGCCACATGTCACCATCTGGATGACTACACCAAGTGACTGTCGTGTCTAAATCAGCGCCACTATGTGCCACGCGTCACCATCTGGATGACTCCACCAAGTCACTGCCACCTGAGTTGCACTTCCATGTCACCGAGCCACTGGACCAAACTCTGGTTCGATTTGTTAAAACTTTTAGGCTCCTCAATGCTCCTTGTAATGATGCATGCGTACGAAGTGCAAAGTGCGCTTCTAAAGCACCCAATGTGATTATGTGCGATGTGCGTGGGCCTGGCTCGGGCTTGCCTCCGCACCGCCCTCAAAATTCACTTGGTCCACTAGGGTGTACCATAAGGAGCTCCACTTGATTACTCCTTATAAGTGGTGAAGCTCGATATAAACTAGTCAAACATTTAATATGTTTCCTATGTGGGATATGACTTTCCATATTCCCACTCTTTTATATTCCTTATATAAAAGGCATTTAAGTGGATAACTTTATGAATTAATTTCTCATTCACCCGAAATTAATTTTGAGTAATTCAAAATGCTAATCCCATCTGCCCCCGGTGTAGATTATGATTACATCATTTATTTTTTGAAACTAATAAATGATCCCACATAAATAATTGGTCAAAATCGGATCAAAATCCATTTTATAAAAATCAATTTCCAACAATATCCCACATGAAGGAACATTAATGCATGCATGTATGATGACTCATTTGAAAGTTCCAACGAACCATTATTTCATTAGGATAGGTAGCTTGTGACTTTAAACATTCCTTAGTAAAGTACTATCGGATTTACTAGTTGCTTAGTGACACGATGTCTTGAACTAATCATTCGTTTGTGTAAACCAAGACAACAGTACTTACACAATAATAATTTTAACATGTTTTGTTCTCACATTGCGTCCATTTCGGCCCTGGACCATATCTTAGATTCATAAATGTTACAAGTAGAAGTGGCCATTAATTCTCACTTACGTAGGTGATCTCCTATAAAGACTATCCTGCCATACTCCACCTTTTAGGTATAGGAATCATTGAAAGATAAACTTAACCTCACCACATTCTGAAGGGTTTTTCACTTGGACGTTCTAGGAATGAGCTAAAATAATTTCCATGTGTTCAGTTGAACATTCATAACTTAGTTGTCCCATTGAACCAAGGTTTTGGGATCTCCAATTCACAAGGTTGGGTTACCACTATGAACATTATTATTTTGTGGATTTTAAACCCATTCCCCTTAACAACTTGTACATTTGATCTCGATTTATACCTTTAGTAAGCAGATCCGCTAAGTTTTCCTTTGACTTCACATAGTCAACCAAAATAACCCCATTCAAGATCAATTGTCTAATGGTATTATGTTTTCGACGAATATGTCTAGACTTACCATTATACTTACTACTTTGTGCCCTTCCAATTGTTGATTGACTATCACAATGTATCAATACAGTAGGCACTGGTTTATTCCAACAAGGAATATCGTCTAAGAAATTTCTAAGCCATTTAGCTTCTTCTCCAGCTTTATCTAAAGCAATAAACTCAGATTCCATAGTGGATCAAGCTATACACGTTTGCTTAGAAGATTTCCATGACACTGCTCATCCACCTATTGTGAATACATAACCACTTGTGAACTTGGAGTCTTTTGTGTCTGGTATACAATTGGCATCACAATATCCTTCTAATAATGTTGGATATCTCGTATAAAGTATTCCATAGTTCATGGTATACTTTAAGTATCTAAGTACCCTTGTCAAGGCTTTCCAGTGATCCTTACTCGGGTTACTTGTGAATCTACTTAGCTTACTCACCGAATATGCAATGTTTGGATGTGTACAATTCGTTAAGTACATCAAACTGCCAATTATCCTTGCATATTCTAGCTGAGAAACTGGTTCTCCTCTATTCTTGGCTAAGTGTAGACTCATATCTACAAGAGTCTTAGCCGGAGACTATCAAAAGCATTTAAACTTTCTAAGTATGCTTTCGACATAATGAGATTGTGACAAGACAATTCAATTTGAAGTTCTAGAAGTATTAATCCCTAATATAACATCAAATAATCCCATATCTTTTATGTCAAAATTCTTCTTTAACATGTTCTTAGTATTCATGATTAAATCACGACTACTACCCGTGATCAACATATTATCTACATAAAGGCAGTCAATTACATAAGCATCAGTTGTACCTTTAATGTAGACACACATGTCACATTCGTTGATTTTGAAACCATTTGACAACATAATTGTGTCAAGCTTTGCGTGCCATTGCTTAGGTACTTGTTTTAGTCCATAAAGTGACTTAACAAGTTTACACACCTTTCTCTCTTGTCCGGGTGGAACGAACCCCTCGAGTTATTCCATATAAATCTCCTCTTCAAGCTCACCATTCAAGAAGGCAGTCTTCACATCCATTTGATATATCTCAAGGTTATGTAAAGTTGCAATAGCAATGAGAACACGAATGGATTTGATCCTCGTAATAGGAGAATATGTATCGAAAAAGTCATATCCTTCCTTTTGTTTAAACCCTTTGGCTACCAACCGGGCTTTGTACTTATCTACAAGATCCATCTGCTTTGTACTTTCTTTTAAGGATTCATTTACATCCTAAAGGTTTGCATCCCGAAGAGAGATCAACCAACTCCCAAGTATTATAGTGCAAGATGGAATCTATTTCATTGTTGATAGCTTCTTTCTAGAGAGGAACTTCTGGACCAGACAAAGCTTCTTAAATAGTTCTAGGTTCGTTTTCTAACATATAAGTTAGAAAATCAGGACCAAAAGACTTAGCTACTTTTGTCCTTTTACTGCGTCTTGGTTCCTCTTCATCATTTTGAGGTAAATCTGCAGTTTCATAAGTTCTTTTGTTAGAACTTTCTTCTTTCCTTTCTTTGTTAAGACAGATATTCTCGAAGAACACAACATTTCTTGATTCTATGATCATCTCTTCATTTATATCAGGAATTGCTTACTTGTGCACTAAAAATTGCTACGCACTACTATTGTTTGCATATCCAATGAAAATGCAATCAATCATTTTAGGACCGATTCCAACTTGATTTGTCTTAGGTACTTCAACTTTAGCCAAACACCCCACACTTTAAGGTATTTATATGATGGTTTCCGTCCTTTCCATAACTCATATGGAGTTTCATCTTTACCTTTGTGTGGGATCTTATTAAGAATGTAGTTTGCAGAAAGAATGGCTTCCCCACACAAGTTTTGGGGTACGCCAGAACTTATCAACATTGCATTCATCATCTTCTTAAGAGTATGATTTTTGTGTTTTGCTCCATTTGATTGAGGTGAGTAGGGAGCCATCGTTTGATGAATTATACCCGCTTCCGAGCAAAATTCTTCAAATGGAGCAACATACTCTCCGCCTCTATCACTTCGAATCATCTTAATTTTTAAATTAAGCTGATTTCAACTTCATTCTTATAAGTTTTGAAAGCTACTAAAGCTTCATCTTTGCTTTTCAAAAGATATACATAACAATATCTTGTGCAATCGTCAATAAACGTTATGAAATACGTTTTGCCACCTCGAGTTTGCACAAGTTTTAAATCACACACATCTGTGTGAATTAACTCGATAGGTTTGGTACTTCTCGTCACCGAATGAAACGGTGTTTTAGCCAATTTTGCTTCAACACAAACTTCACATTTATCTTGTGAATTGGTTTTAAATGTTGGTTTTAATTCCAGATTCACTAACTTTTTAATTGTGTTGAAGTTTATGTGTCCTAATCTATCATGCCATAAATTAAAACAATCCAACAAGTAAACAGAAGTAATATTATTATTCTTCGCCTCTTGGCAGAAAACATTCATTACAGACATTTTGAAAAGCCCTTTATCATGGTACCCTTTACAAAGAAACTGACCATTCTTGGTCATTACAAACTTGTCAAACTCAAACACTAGTCTAAAATCGGCCTTGCTTAATAGGGGACCAGAACTAAATTCTTGCAGATATCCGGGACATGCAGCACATCCACAAGCGTCAACTCTTTTTCGGAAGTCATCTTCAGCACAACCTTTCCAAGCTCCAGGAGGTTGGAAGTCAAAGAGTTCCCCATGAATAGTTTTCTTCCATTTATCAGAGTGTAGGAGTAAAACATCTCCTTATCGGCACAGATGTGACGAGTGGCCCCGGTATCTATCCACCACTCCCTTGGGTTATCTACCATATTGGCTTCAAACACAACGGCGGTGAGATCGAGCTCCGACATGTCTATCAGAACAGACTTGTCCTCGGTCACATTGGTTTGTTGTTGGTTGCCATTTTGATTGCCTTTTTTCTTTGGGTGTCGGCAATCCTTGGCCATGTGATTCGGCTTGCCAAAGTTGTAGCAGCTCCCGTTAAACATTTTGGCCTTCCTTTTAGCATTTCCGGGTTGCTTCTGTTTCTTGCTAGTGCTCGATTCTGCAAGATTGGCTTTGGCCTCCATTTTAGTTTTGTTGGACTTTAATTTGGATTTTCAGTTATTTTCCTCAATCCAAAGTCGAACTATCAAATCCTCAAGCCCCATTCCTTTGCGCTTGTGCTTGAGGTTGTTCTTAAAGTCTTTCCACAATGGCGGTAATTTTTCGATAATTACTGCCACTTGGAACGACTCATTCAGAATCATTCCTTCAGACACAAAGTCATGAAGTATGATCTGAATTTCTTGAACTTGGATAATCACCATCTTGGTGTCAATCATCTTGAAATCCAGAAATTTGCCGACAACAAATTGCTTTGTGCCGGCATCTTCTGTCTTGTACTTCTTTTCCAAAGAGTCCCACAACTCTTTGGACGTTTTGAATGAGTTGTAGACGTTATAGAGAGTGTCTTCTAGCCCATTCAGAACATAGTTGCGACACAAAAAGTTGATGTTGTACCATGCCTCCACAGCAACCCACCTCAGGTTGTTTGTTTCTTCTTCACCAACGGTCGGGGGGTCCGCCTTCAGAAACCGAGACTCACCCAAAGTGGTCAAATAGAATAGCATCTTATGTTGCCAGCGTTTGAAATCAACACCGAAAAACTTTGCCAATTTTTCACCATGTGCGGGAGCAAAGGGACCATAAGGGTGAAACTTATGTTTGCCATTTTTCAAGAAAACAGAATTTCGTCTTGGGATTGTTGTGTTTGCATTTTGGTATTCTCGGAAAATGGACAGTAACAGGACTAAATTATAAGTCGAGGCATCCGCAAGATGAAATTGCCCTGTACAAAAGTGCTAACGGTTCTAGGCAATCATCTCTAAGATGCAACGACTTTCAAGTTTGACTTAGCATCACTTGCAAAAGCCAAACTTACAGCGAAAAAAACGTATTCAGAACTTTCGATCATGCAAAAAAAGACAGACAAAAACAGTATTGCTGAAATGCTATGAATTTTGATATTTTCGGATGTGTAAAATGAACATCCAGGGGGTTGTTTATATAGAGATTTAGATGCACTTTCAGAATAGGTGCATCCCTTGGTCTGGATCGATCTGGACTGTTACATCATTCCTTTTGATCAACAGGCACAATCTGATGGTCCAGATCGCATCTCTTCCGAAGGTACAAAAGCTTCTGCATGCACCCTTGCACACGAATGAGGCGTCGGCCGGTGATGTGACGCGCGTCAAATCGGTGCCACTACATGCCACATGTCACCATCTTGATGGCTCCACCAAGTCATCACACCGAGAGTTGCACTACCACGTCACTGAGCCACTGGACCGAACCCTGGTTTAATTTGTCAAAACTTTAAGGCTTCTCGCAATGATGCGAAGTGCAAAGTGAGCCTCTAAAGTGCCCAATGTGAATATGTGCGACGTGCGCGGGCCTGGCTCGGGCTCGGGCTCGGACAGTGCTCCGCACCGTCCTCAGTACTATTTGAGCTAGCCAAAGGCTAGTCAAAATTCACTTGGTCCACTAGGGTGTTCCATAAGGAGCTCTACTTGATTACTCCTTATAAGTGGTGAAGCTCTATATAAACTAGTCAAACATTTAATATGTTTCCTATGTGGGATATGACTTTCCATATTCCCACCCTTTTATATTCCTTATTTGAAAGGCATTTAAGTGGCTAACTTTATGCATTAATTTCTCATTCACCCGAAATTGGTTTTGAGAAATTCAAAATGTTAATCTCATCTACCCCCGGTGTAGATTATGATTGCATCATTTATTTTTCGAAACTAATAAATGATCTCACTTAAATAATTGGTCAAAATCAAAATCAAAACCCATTTTATAAAAACCAATTTCCAACAGGATTTACCATATGTGAGGAATTTAGATTTCTTCTACATCTTCTTTAAAAGGAAGCTTTTTAGGTAAAACCCTTATCATTGGTTTTTACCACTTGTATAATTTGCACAATCGTTAAATCGCTACGAGAACCCGGGGTTTTATTCATGTATAATTGTATGCATGTTTTAAATTTTTAATTTTCGTTGTTAAGCCCCGCGGTATAGCAAACCAAACAAGAATATTCAAATATTATGGAGGAGAGACTTATTACAAAAAGGTTGTCATGAAGGATTGAGGATGGCTCACAAACAAGAATATTCAAATATCACTAGGTCATGCTTTTGAAAGATGAATTGAGCAGCGAAATTTCTCACTTAATGAGAATGTTTTGGTGAATAAATTAATTACATATGGCAGATGGAACAAGGATAAAATAGAAGCAAGATTTGTTCCTTACTTAGAGCAAGAGATTTTGATCAGTCTATTGTCACGCCCCCATAGAGATGATATACGATTCTGGAGGTTTAACAGCAAAAATACATATTTGGTAAGGGATGGTTACAAGGTAAATATTGGTCTATTTCATCCAAATAAGCATAGAATGACAACGACTATAGCAAAATGGTGTAAGATGTTATGGGCTATGTCAAGTCGGAAATTAAAGTATTTTGATAGAGAGCATAACACATGCAACGTCATAATGTCCAAGCAAAAGTTACTTAAATATCATGTTCAAACTACTAGGGGAAGTGAATTTTTCCAATATGGAAATAACACTACAACACATGCGCTTTTTTATTGCACTAGTATCGAACATTTATAGAAGAAAGTGGAAAATTTGCAGTTGCTTAAACAGTAAATGTAATACCTGCAAATTTGGGATTAAAATCCCTAATTGCACAATTAAGGCTAGAGTAATTGGGGATCAATTTAGGGATTTGATTGGGACTTACGAGCTTTTAGCTCACGTGGTATCGCCTACCCTTTATAAGGGTGTTGATTAGGGGTTCGAACCCTGTATCTTTCAGTTTCTTAGAAATTTATCTCCTCCCATCCAACCACTACTCCCAACTTATTGAAGCTACAATGGCGGTTTCTAGGGTTTACGCACTGTTGATGGTAGTGACACTGTTGTTTGGCCTCGCCGTGGCGCAGTCGCCCTCCTCTACACCTTCGCCATCTCCTATCGCTGCATCACCGGGTTTTGGTTCACCAGTGCCTTCTCTGATATCAATTTTGCCAAGGCGCTCTCCATTAGCGAGCCCTACCCCCACTCCGACGCCATCCACCGCCCCTTCTCCAGCGCCGTCATTGCCTTCTCCTTCTCCCACCGCTGCCTTGTCGCTTCCGTCTCCTCCACCATCAGACATCTCTCCTTCTCCCTATGTCGTTTTTCCTCCATCGGCCGATGGTGTCGCTCCAGCGCCCCATCAAAACGGCGTCGGTCTTAACAAAGTAGGGCTTGCAGCTGCCGCATTCGGTTTCTTCGTTGTCGCTTTGGTGGCGTAAATACTCAGATAGTTGGCTTTCTTGGCGTACTTTAGTGAGTCTTCATGTTTTCTTTTTTAATTAACATAGAAATATTTATGGTTTAGTAGGATGAGTTTGAGTCCTCATTATTAATTCATATATATTTGGTGGTGGTGTTCATCGAATCGAATTCCGAATTCTTCGACTTCTTTTAATTGAATTAATCGAATGATATTTTTAAGACCTCAATTCAAAATTCGATCCTAACTCGATTAATTTCGAATCGAATTTAATCAAATTAGATTTGCCGAATTTCGAATCAAATTCGAGTCAATCAAAAAATCCAAATTTGTCTAAATCGGGAACAGTTGTATTTCATACCCATATTTTTCAGATCCAAAGTCCATATACTTCAAGTAAAATTTCAATTTTATTTTTAACAAAACAATTCTATAATGAAACAAAGGCATAACTAAAGCACATAAATTATTAAAACTATATTGTTACTTTAGTGATATTACAAAAACTAGACAATATATTTTTAAGCCTGATGTTAAAATCAAAAGCATATTGTTCTTTTTTGAGATAAAAGCATATTGTTATTTTAAGTTTAAACACATCATAAGACAACTCAAAACTACATAAAAATATTGAGACTTTGAAAGAGATTAAACTATGAAACTAGTGTGACCAATGTTATAATTCTACTGCAATAATTTTATAATAATAGACATATGAAATCAAATGTTCTTTATACATCAACTCATTATATCATTTCTATTTGAATATGCAATTAAAATATGTATAATATTTAAAATATATAATATATAAATTAAATTTGGATTCTTGTTGAAAGGGTAGCTAAAACGAAATTTAGAAAAGTTCATCAGCAGACTCCAAATAGAAAATATTCTATGAAATCAAACCAGAACAACCAAAGGCATCAGAGGTTTCACCAAAAGAAACCATATGAAGGGAATGGCAGAAACTACCTTACACAGGCTAATCGGAACCATCAAACAAAATATCAGCCAAGTTCTATGGGATACAAGCCCAAGTGCAAAGACACCTCAGACTCAATATAGGTCATTCGCAAGGCAAAGAAATCAGTATCAGCACACTTATGCACCCAAGCACAACGCCTATAATGCAAAAAGGTTTCCATATTATCCAAAGAAAGCAAATGAACCAGCACACTCACAGGCATACAGACAAAAGAAACAGATGTATGTTCCTAAAGCTCCTAAGCAATTTTCTACGACTCATTATGATGATGGAACTGAAAGGTGGCAACCTCTTAGAGTCAGATCATTTGGCTATAGGCCGGTTGGATCACCTTATAGTGCTAACCCCTGAGGACCCAGACAGGTTTGGGCACCTAAAACTTAATTTCCTTGATTACATGTTCAGGGAACAATTGAGTGCCAAGGAACCTAGTACATGGATAGTGGTTGTTCTAGACATATGACTAGGAATAAAAAGAATCTATCAAACTTCAAGGAGTCAAGAGGAGCAAAAGTCATATTTGGAGGGAATGAAGCTCCAGGGGAAATCAAAGGCATTGGATCCATAAAGAAAAATGGATTGGAAAGGATAGATGTAGCTTATGTTGAAGGGCTGAATTTCAATCTGCTGAGTATCAGCCAACTCTATGATAAAGGCTACAATATAGGATGCAACATGGGTGTCTACTAAATCAAGGATGTTGAATCAAATAAAGTTGTGCTATCGGAACAAGAAAGAAAAATATATATGTAGTGGATTGGACTACTGCTATACCAAGTACATGCCTGTTAGCAAAAAACACAGCCGAGTCAAGCTGGCAGTGGCACAAAAAGTTGAGTCACCTGAATTTCAAGGATAAGTCAAGTCCTTCTTCAACAAGGATCTTGCATGTAACGACCCGGATTTTTATGCCTTAATAAGAATGTTATCTGTTGTAATTCAACTACGTAATAGATAGGAAATATAAGTTGAGTAAAGAAGCACCCAAGTTGAAGATCGCAGAAGTTGACTGAAGGATGAAGTGAATAATCAGTTGAGTTGCAGCTGAGTATCAAAGAAGAGTATCAGTCAACAAAAGAAGTTGTGTTTGTCAGCAGACTAACAGTTGAGGCATACCAGATGTATAAAAAAGACTCAAAATGGGTAAAGCAACTTAAGGACTCGAAGAAAGCTAAAGAAGTTCATTAGAATGAAAAGTCAAGAACTTACCCAAAATGGTAAGGAGATAGACCTGCAACCTTAAAGTTGTCTTCCTGGAAGGTGCAAGAAGCTGAGAACCAATGGGATATTCACAGAAAACCTACAAAGTTTTAGGCATCCTGCAGAACATTAAATTAAGGAAAGGTCAACATCAAATGATGTACAACAAGACAAGCCAACGATCAAGAAGTGAAGTTTGAAAAATGTATATCTCTTCAACAGACACTTTTCAAACTGTCACTATAAAAAGCTGAGGAATGTATGTGAGAGATGTACAAATGACACAAGTGAAAAATCTGAGCAAAGCAAGCAAGCAAAACACTCTCAAGCTATTCATTCTAATCCTCAAGCCTACATTTGAAGTGAATCTATACAAACTCAGTGAAGGAAGAAAAATTTCAACCAGTTGAAGAGAAAAAATTGTTTCAAGAACAAATTAAGAGTCTTCACATCCACGAAGCAAAGAAAGTGAAGTGAGGTTCAAGTTAGAACCTGTTTTGAATCTGTCGGAGGGATTCATGATCAAGTCCGAATGGTTTGAAGGAGTTGAAATAGTGAGGCAGTTGCCTTACGAAGAAGCAGAGTCCCAGGAGTAGAGATGGTTGTGTGATGAAGGTCTACTTGGACTGTTGTATCCATTTTGTAACAGTTTTTGCATTAGTGGATTACCTCTAGGAGTTGGAGAAGAGTGGACTAGAGGAATTACCCCATCCTCGAACCACTATAAAATTGCCTTGTGTCTTTTTATTTTCAGCACTTTAATTCTGCACATTTTATTCTGTTGATTTATATTTGCTCACATTCAACTGAAAATAACTTAAGCTAAAAATAAATGTTGTAAAACCATTTTACAAAAAGGGTGTAAGACTTCCGTTATAAAAACCAAGTAAGCTGTATTTTTTAAAGAGCTCATTTCACTCAGCTGAGTTAACGTGTCACTTAGGAAGTGTATCAATTATAGAGAAGTTAATTGACTCATAGTGAAGAACAAGTACTAGTTGTCGATGATTGAAACTTGTTCGATCAATTGAAAGGTGCCAGCACCTTCTCGAAAATTAACTTGAGATCTGGCTATCACCAGTTGAAATTTAAAAAGAGTGATATCCAAAAATGACATTTAGAACCCGATATGGATATTATGAGTTTGTAGTAATGCCATTTGGGTTAAGTAACACGCCAGTAGTATTCATGGACTTGATGAATAGAGTGTTTTATTTGTATCTGGACCAAATCATCATAGTCTTTATAGATGATATACTCGTATACTCCAAGAATACGGAGCAACATAATGACCACTTGAGAATAGTGCAAGAGAAACTTCGCAAGGACAAGTTATTTGCGAAGTTCAATAAGTACGAGTTCTGGCTAGACTAAGTTGTATTTCTTGGGCATATAATCACTGCTCAAGGAATTGAAGTGGATCTGGTTAAATTTGAAGCAAACAACGGATGGAGTGAACCTACAAATGCGAATGAAGTTTGCAGTTTTCTAGATTTGGTAGGCTATTATCGGAGATTTATTGAAGGATTCTCAATGGTAGTTGTGCCCATGACTCAACTGATAAGAAAATGGGAGAAGTTCCAAGGTAATGACAAATGCGAAAAAAGATTTCAGGAGTTTAAGTAAAAGCTAACCTCTGTATCAGTATTGACAATTCCTGACCCCACTAAGGATTTTGTCATTTATGGTGATGCATCGAAACAAGGTTTGGGATGTGTTTTAAAGCAACATGGCGAAGTGGTTGCCTAAGCCTCAAGGCAACTAAAGCCACATGAGCTGAACTACCCTACTCGTGACTTAGAGTTAGCGGTTGTAGTGCATGCATTAAAGATCAGACGCCATTACATTTGGAGGGAAATGTGAATTTCAACTGACCGTAAAAGCTTGAAATATATATTTACTCAATAAGTAAACATGAGACAAGGAAGATGGTTGGAATTGGTGAAGGACTATGATTGTATCATTAGCTATCACCTGGATAAGGTTAATATGGTAGCTGATGCATTAAGTCGTAAAATTAGAGAAGAAATGTAAAGCTTGATATCTGAATAAGAACATCTAGTGATAGAGTTTGCCAGGATGAGAATCAAAGTAGTAGTACCACCAAAAAGTACAGAAATAGTACTACCATCTTTGGTGATGCAACCTACACTGAGAGAAAAGATAAAAGAAGCTCAACATATGGATAATATTTTAGCAAAATGAAGGAACAAGCTCGTGAAGGGAGTGTTAAAGGATTTGTTATATCAGATGATGGTCCTTGACTTATGAAGGGAGATTATGCGTTCCTAAAGAAGGAGAACTTAGGAAAATCATTCTCGAAGAAGCTCACTGTACATCATACATAACTCATCCTGGAGGTACAAAAATGTACAAAGATCTAAGAGAATCATTTTGGTGGCGAAGCATGAAAAAGGATATTGGAACTTTTGTGGAGAAATGTTTGACTTATCAGCAAGTCAACGCCGAACACCTAAGACCATCTGGTTTGCTCAAACCACTTGAAATTCCATAATGAAAATGGGAGCACATAATGAAAGCCGTATGGGTTACAGTGGATCGACTAACATAGAAAGTTCATTTCCTACCCATTAAAATGACATTCAATATGGAGCACTATGCACAAATTTACATCGAAGAGATAGTGAAACTTCGTGGAATCCTAAATAAATTGTTTCAGACAGAGATACATACTTTACTTCTAAGTTGTGGAGAAGTTTACAAAGTGCCTTGAAAACAAGACTACGATTTAGTACGGCTTATCATCAATAAACAGATGGACAGTCCAAAAGAACTATACAAATATTTGAGGACATGTTAAGAGCATGCACGCTCAACTTAGGAAGTAGTTGGGAAACAATATTTCCTTTGGTAGAGTTTTTTTATAACAACAATTATGAAGCTATTATTGGGATGGCCCCATACGAGACGTTGTACAAAAGAAAGTATAGATCACCATTATACTGGAGCGAAGTTGGTGAAAGAAAAACTCGGGGCCGAATCGATTCAAGAAACCGTTTTAAAATTTATTAAGCTAAACCACAAGTGTACGGTGTAGTTAATAGATTGTGGCAAATAAGGTCATATTCTACAGGGATTGATTAAAACATAAACTACAGCAATTATAATAGTTCCAATTTTATTGAACCATCTGAATAAGATGATAATTAAATTATATATTAATTAAATCTAAGTAAAATATCAAAATAAATAAACTAACAAATGCACACGTAGGGTTTAATCAACAAAGAACGGCGACCATAGGACTGTGATTTCGACATGCTTCCTCAATTTATACCCAATTTGTGTTTCACAAGAACCAATTATACCTTATCTATGGACTCAATTCCTATCCTAGTTCATTCCCCCTGTCGAGGTGAGAAAATTGTAGATCAATATTAGATTGCTAGCATCCCTATTCAATAATTAATATTCACTCCTAAAAGCATAATGAGTCAAGTGTTAAACCCCATAAACATCATAAGCCTCCCAACTCTACAATTGTTTATGATGTGAATTTGCTTTTATTGTTAGAACTTATCTCCCGATTTATGAACTAACTATGAAATATGTGAATTATTGATCAAGTAATCCACAAGAATTAAGCATACAAATTCACAAATAGATAGGTGAAACTAATTCATACAAAACAAACCAAATCAAATATAAATCAAATCCAATGTCTACATCAAGTCCTAGAATCAAGATGTAATTAGCCTAACATAATCGTTTGCAAATTCATAGACAAATCATTAAATGAAATATGCGACATGGAAAAGATGGAAAAGAAGTTCTATACTATGATGATGAATTCCCATTATGTGGAAAAATCAATCTTCATGTTCTTGAACCCTTTGTGTCTACTTTGTTGGTGAAACTCGCGTGTTGTTCTCTTCAAAACTCTCGTTTTTGCCTCTAAGCAGTCCTCTTTTCTTCCTAGATATGTTGTGTCAGCGGCTAGGTCTGATTCTCCCTTTTATAGATGCCTTTTTGGACCCTTTTTTCAGTTATCGCGTAATAAGAAAACAAAATCTGCACAACATCGCATTTCGCACGGGTCATGGGAAATGCTCCTAGAAAACTCTCTTTAATGTAGCCGCACACAACCATGTGCACAAACACGACCTGGTCGTGTGGCCCAAATGTACGCATTATCTCCTGGGGTCTTAATAAAAGTTGTACCCCTGTCTCTTAGCTTTCCATAGCACTTGAATTAGCTCAATATCAATTTTGTTGAGAACATTATGGCCCAAATACTAAATCCTGCC
Source organism: Rehmannia glutinosa (assembly GCA_016081115.2). Classification (NCBI taxonomy): domain Eukaryota; kingdom Viridiplantae; phylum Streptophyta; class Magnoliopsida; order Lamiales; family Orobanchaceae; genus Rehmannia; species Rehmannia glutinosa. The sequence goes on along the minus strand of JABTTQ020000519.1, from coordinate 94,387 downwards.
AGTGCTAAAAATTGTTGATGCGTTTAGACGTTTTCAAAAACAATCCCCTATTGTTCGATTGTCCATGCTTCTTTCTTTTGCGTCTTTATTCGTCCTTTGGCTCATGACCTACCCTTTGGGACGTGCTATCATTTTTTGTCCGATTTAGCTCCATTTCCTACAAAAACACCCAGACAACCGCCAGTATCACACCCAACAAGAAAAACTAACCTAAATGCGCTCGATATACATGCAATTTTGTTAATTATAAAATAAGATACAACTCGAAATGCATGCACAATATCAACTTATAAAATCCCCCCACACTTAAGACGTTTCTAGTCCTCGAGCAGCAAGAAGAAAAATATAAGCATGTATTGGAGTGGATTTTATCAAAAATAATTCGAGAAAATATGTCATATATGCAATTGCGTCAAGTTTCAAACTCTAATTCACGTCATGATATTAAATCTCAAAAGCTCTTAGTCACTTAAAAATTGACGTCATTGAATACTAATTTAGGTGTTTGACATCGCGATCCCTCACCGGATAAGTTTTTCACTCAAACCCTCAAAACGTATAGATATGACAATCGACGCTCACGTCAATTCGAAGAAAGCGATTTACCATAGGCTTGAAATTTATCTATTCTCGTCATTACTATATAGATGTGCAAAATACAAATCAAAAAGACTTTCATTTGGTTATAATATCGGCTCTTTGGTTTGGGTAGGAAAATATGGACAAAGTGACTCAAACTTGAGCTTCTAGAATCGTACGTATTGTCCAAGCCATATTCCATATATGAAGCTCCAATGAATGCACTCAATAACAACTTAAGCTTCTCAAACCACCCTTTCTACATCCATTTTCCATAGCCTCCTTTTTTTCATACAATAATCAATAAGAATTTTATTTTTCTCTTTTTTTTAATTTACCTAAACCAACTCTTGTAGCCCCCATCCACATTTTCAATTTCAACCTACACCAACTTACTCAATTCGACAAGCTCAAGTATTAGGACAATAGATATATAAAGTTGAGGCTCATAATGTGGCTATAAAAATAAGGCAACATGCTCAAATTGGTTAACTAGGGACTTTTATGTTTGTGGGTAGGCTTTTGGCTAGAACGACTAAAAATCAATGATGGCCTTTATCATTTTTATATTTTCGCACTCCTTATGTAGTCTTGAAACAGAACAAAAGCAAGTCCTAGAAATCACAATACACGAACGACAATCACACACAAGAAAATAAGATTGTGCATAATTAACAGGCAAGGCTCAAAAGCGCACAGACAAACATGTCAAACACCAAATTTTCTCAATCACCACCAAATTATGCAAACAATATCCTTTCTCAAATGTCATGCCATGTGCAAACAGTGTTTTTAACCCAACAATCATCACATATATGAAGTCAAAAGTTAATTCATCATCAAAATCTTTTGTTCTTTTTCCATTCTTTTCTGTAATTCCTAAGAAAGATCTAAAGCAATAAACGTGAAAACAAAAGACAACAAAATCCTAATGCAATGCAATAGTTATATGCTCTCCATGCAATTCCTAAATGACACGCAACAATGGTCATCACACTTTTCAAAGATAAATTAGCAACCCTCCCCTCCAAAACTTGTTTGGCACTCTATCACAAAATATACGAAGAAACTATCAATTAAACCAAAGAAAGCACAATAACCACTTACAACGAGCTCATTAGTGTGGAAGAGGTGAAGGGTAGTGGCCTTGACCACTTTGCCATTGCTCCATTCTTTTCATCGTCTCCAATATTTTTGCTTGAAAATTTTGAAAGTATTCATGCGCTCTCGTACCCTCAGTGGGAACAAGAAGTTCCTCTGCCATTGGATGGGTCTCGCATGAGCCCAAGAATGCATGTGAAAATGCTCAGGAATGGGCTTTCGTTCTTTTGGCAAAATAGGTAGTTCGATAGCCGGATTTTTTTGCATTGATAGCTTTTTCACAATCGGCCATCCCCTTGAACACGACCGTGTGTAGATGTTCCCGGATACAGAGACGTTCTTGCACTGGCACAGTCGTGTGCGTCTTCCCATTTGTTTATCATGTGGCACTGTTCGATATCCTCTTATAAATGCCCTGCTTTATAAATTGACAATAAGATATGCTCGTCATTCACCTTTAGTCTCAGTTCCCTTTTATGTACATCTATCCTTGCTCTCTTTTAGTTAAGGATGGTCTTCCTATAATCTATGGTACATCTTTATCCTCCTCCATGTCCAAAACAATAAAGTCCACTAGGAAGTTGAACTTGTCCAATTTGACTAACACGTCTTCAATTACTCCATTTGGATAAGTCAAGGATCGATCCGCCAATTTCAGTGCGATAGATGTGGACTTCACTTCACCTAATCCAAGTTTCCTGAAAATTGAAAGAGGCATAAGATTAATACTTTCTCCAAATCACACAACACTTTATTATAGCAAGAACCTCCAATTTCACAAGGATAGTAAAACTCCCCGGATCTTTAAGCTTTTGAGGTAGCTTCCTTTGAATAATAGTATTGCATTCCTCTATCAAGTTCACCATTTTGTGCTCCTTCAACTTTCTTTTCTTAGCCATCACATGCTTCAAGAATTTTGCATAATTGAGCATTTGTTCCAACGTGTCTGGATAAGGAATATTGATATGAATTTTGTTGAACATTTCAAGAAATTTTGTGAATTGTGCGTCCAATATCTTCTTCAGAAGTCTTTGCGGGAATGGAATCGGAACTTCAATCTTCGATACTTCTGGGACAAAAGTAATTTTACGTTGTTCATCCCTTTCCTTCTGCAACATCTCGATAGACAAACTTGGGCTCTCATATTCAGTACCACTCCTCAAATGAATGGTTTTGCATTGTTCCCTTGGGTTTATTTACGTATCACTAGGGAATTTGCCTTTTTGATGTTGGTTTCCCATTGTTGTTGCTATCTGAGACAATTGTGTCTCCAAAGACCTCAACCTGGTGTTTACATTCATATTCAACTAGGCAACTTATTCTTCAATCTGATCTATCTTCGCCTTCATTTCTGCAATAAATGAGGCTAGCATATCCTCCAATGCTGACTTCTTTTCTTCAATTTCGCTATGACCCTAATAATCTGCATTAAAACCCTATTGAGGTTGCAATACATTTATGTTATTCACATATGAAAAAATTTCATGGTTCCACAACTCTGGATAGTAATGAGACGGTGCTTGAGTTTCCCAAAAAATTACTAAAGTTTTGTTGCCCAATGAACTTATATTATTGTTTCTCTTGGCGTGACCTTTTGCATCACACTCAACTTCATATTTAATACTAAAATCTACTCTGTTAGCTTAGCGAACTGACCTTCATCTTGTACTTCATCAACCCTCTTTACATTCAATCTTATCGTTGGCCACCAATAACTGTTATTCGCCATATCCTCTAACAAGTCTAGACCCTCATCCGGATATTTTCCCAATAGTGCATCTCCAAATGCAGCATCAATAATGGTCTTTGTACTACCTCTTAGAACATAAAAAAAATAATGCATTTGTTGGTAGTCCATATATCCATGTTGTGGGCATTTCCTGAGTAACTACTTGAATCTATCCCATGCCTTGCACAATGGCTCGAAATGGAGCTGTTTAAACTGAGCGATTTTGCTTTTGGACTGCAATGTCTTACTTGGAGGGAAGCATTTCATTAGAAACCTCTGACTCAACTCCGTCCAATTAGCAACAGGTGGTGTTAACGAAGATAACCATCTTTTGGCCTTATCACGTAGTGAGAATGCGAAAAGGCGGCAATGAATGGCATCTTCAGATACACCATTCCTTTTAATTGTATCACATATTTCCAGGAATTGTGCCAGATGTGCGTTTGGATCTTCTACTGCTCTCTCCCTAAACTGATTCTGTGACACCATCTGAATCAATGTCGGTTTCAGTTCAAAGTTGTTTGTGTTGAATGGCTGGCATGCAACTCCACCATATCTGAGATTTACTTCCGGTTGGAAGAAATCTCTCCCAGTCCTTCGCACCGGTCTATCCACTTCCAAGTTTTGGACATTGACATTCGCTGGTGGTATAAATAGATGATCCCCGTTGTTTCCATTGTTTCCACGGTTCACTTCTTCTGCATTTATTTCCATTGCCTTCTTCTTTCACTTATTAACTGTCTAGTTGTTCTTTCTATTTCCAAATCAATAAGAGCTGGCTCAACTGCTGATGAATACGTGATCATACACTATCTGCACTAAACAAGAACAATGTCAAGATCTCTAATATAATAGTTATTGCTCCATGTAGGATTGAACTACTTATTGTTGTATTTATGTTGAATTTTCAATCCCCAGCAATCGCGCCAAAAACTTGATCGCTAAAATTTATTAAGCTAAACCACAAGTGTACAGTGTAGTTAATAGATAGTGGCAAGCAAGGTCGTAGGATTGATTAAAACATAAACTACGACAATTATAATAGTTCTAATTTTATTAAAATGACTAAATAAGATGATGTTTAAATTATATAACAATTGAATATAAGTAAAATATCAAAACAAATAAACTAACAAACGTACACGCAAGGTTTAATCAACAAAGAAAGGCAATTCTAGGACTATAATTTCGACATGCTTCCTCAATTTATACCCATTTGTGTTTCGCAAGAACAAATTATACCTTATCTATGGACTCAATTCCTATCCTAGTCCATTCTCTCTCTCGAGGTGAGCAAACCGTAGATCAATATTAGATTGCTAGCATCCCTACCAACAATTAATATCAACTCCCAAATGCATGATAATCAAGTATTAAACCCCATAAACATTATAAGCTTCCCAACTCTACAATTGTTTATGTTGTGAATTTTGCTATCTATTATTAGAACTCATCTCCCAAATTATGAACAAACTATGGCACATGCAAATTATAGATCAAGTTATCCACACGAATTAAGCACACAAATTCACAAATAGATAGGTGAAACTAATTCATACGAAACAAACAAAATCAAATATAAATCAAATCCACAGTCTACATCAAGTCTTACAACCAAGATGAAATTAGCCTAACATAATCGTTTGCAAATTCATAGACAAATCATTAAACAAAATATGCGACATGGAAAAGATGTAGAAATAATTTATAGACTATGATGACGAATTCTCCTTGTGTGGAAGAATCAATCTTCACGTTCTTGAACCCTTCGTGTCTTCTTTGTTGGTGTAACTCGCTTGTTGTTCTCTTCAAAACTCTCTTTTTTGCCTCTAAGTCATCTTCTTCTCGCTTGTCTTTTTGGACCCTTTTTTCAATTCTCACGTAATAAGGAAACAAAATTCGCACAAAGTCGCATTTCGCACAAGTCGTGCGCTGGCCGTGTGAAATGCTCCCAGGAAACTCTCTGCTACAGCCACACACGACTGTGTGCACAAACACGACCTGGTCGTGTGGCCGAAACGTGTGAATTAGCTCCTTGGGACTTAATGAAAGTTGTAGCACTATTGCTTAGCTTTACATAGCAACTTGAATCAGCTCAATATCAATTTTATAGAGAATCTTATGGCTCAAATACTAAAGTCTGCCAGTGCTGAAAATTGTTGATGCGTTTGGACGTTTTGGAAATCAATCTCATGTTGTTCGATTTTCCATGCTTCATTCCTTCGCATCTTCATTCTTCCTTTGGCTCTTGACCTACCCTTTGGGACGTGTTATCGCGTTTCATCCAATTTAGCTCCATTTCCTGCAAAAACACCCAGGCAACCGCAGAATCATGCCCAACAAGGAAAACTAACCTAAATCGCTCGATATACATGCAATTTTGTCAATTACAAAATAAAATACACTTCGAATGAATGCGTAATATCCACTTATCAACTGTGGAGAAGATAGTTAAGATACAAGATCGAATCTGGATGGCTCGAGATAGACAAAAGTCGTATATTGATAGACGGAGAAAACATATATACTTTGATGAAGGAGAAAAAGTGTTCTTAAAGGTGGCTCCTATCAAAAGTGTTATTCGATTTGGAAAACGTTGACGCTGAGATATATTGGGCCATTTGAAATTCTTACACGAGTTGGAGATTTAGCTTACCAGCTAGTATTACAATCGAGTTTGTCAAATATGCACAATGTTTTCATGTCTCGATGCTGAAGAAGTATGTTCACGATCCAAGGCACATTGTGATCTATAAGGATCTAACAATTAACAAGGATTTAACTTACGAGGAAGTTCCTCAAAAAAAAACTTACGAGGAAGCACTAGAAGCTATTTTGGAAATTAAAGATTCACAAGTTAAGAAATAAAGATGTAGCTCTAATCAAAGTACAATGGAAACACCTTTGCAGAAATGAAGCTACTTGGGAGCGTGGAGAAGAGATGTGTGTCAAGTATCCAAGTTTTTCAATCCCTAGAAAATTATCAAATTTCGAGGACGAAATTATTTTTAAGGGGATTAGGATGTAATAACTGCAACTTTTGGATTACAATTCCTAATTGCAGGGCTAGAGTAATTGGGGATTAAATTAGGGCTTAATTAGAGGGAGCAATTTAGAGATTTGATTGGGGTATAATAGGAAAGCCAATTTGGGGGATTTGAATCATTAATTTGACTGATATAAGGAATTTGATTTTCTGATTAATTTGCTAAAATTAGGAAATGTCAACTATTTAATAAGAAAATCTTAATAATTTAGGTCAATTGGGAAAAATCATATTAATTAGGTATTAATTCCATTCCATTTTTACACCTAGAAATTAGTCTATGAATTTATAAACCCCACAAAAAAAATTACATCATTTGTTTTCCAAAGAACTAAAAGGTACTAGTCTTGTACTATTTTTCCATCCAAAATTTCCAACTCAAACCAACATTAAGGCCATTTCCTTACCATCTGTCGGTGCCACCCATCACCAGAAAACCACCTACCAGACCCTCATTTCTTACAACCCAAAACAGAAAGGAAAAAAAAGAAAAAGAAGAAGAAGAAAAAGAAGATGGGGAAAAGGAAGGCAGTGGCTTGGAAATGAAGAACAAGAATAAAATAAAAAAGAATAGAAAAAGAATGTGTGGGGAGGGAGGGAGTGACGAGAGAAAGAGAGAATGGAAATGAGGGGTTGGTGTTTAGAGTTTTTATTAGAAATTATAATTGGGGTTTTGACTTTTTATTTTGACCAAAGTTTCAATTTTACCAAACCCATTGAATTAGCCCTTCAAACTTAATCTAAATATATTTATTCAATTTTTTTTAAATTTAGCCCAATTCATTAAATTTACGTATTAATTACAATTTTATCATTTAATGTAAAATACGAAGGGATAAAAGACTAGACATTTAGCGTTCATTTTGCTACATCGAATATCTTCACTTATTGAGGTAGGAATTTTTCTATTATTTATCTTTATTTAATGTTTCACGTTAAGTATTTCCTTATTTGCAATATATGACCAGAGGAAATAAATTCATATAAGCTAGGGGCCATAAAAAGGTCCGAGAACAAAAGTATCCTCGAGGTGAACTCGCAGTGCTATATGTAGTAACTGGCCAGTCAGAAGAAAAAGATGAAACTAATGAATTCATTATTATAATTGTGTTAATGCTTTGCATGTTATATTAAATATTGACAAATGTATCAATACTAAGCGATTTGAAGCTCACCTCTATTATTCCCATATCTTTCAGGTTGACGAACTCAGCTAAAGATATGACACGATGACAAAGGAATAAATAATGCTTCATTTATATTTTTAAAATTATGAACGGATTGAGTTTTAGTCTAATGACTTTAAGATGGCGTCTTATGATTGGGATGATTATGGGATAATTTAAATTTAGTTGTGGATTTTGGATAATTTATTTTTGGAAGAAGTATTTTCTTTTTCTTTGGGATTAAAAACTTTAAATTGTCCTTTTGGTAATTAGTTAAAGATTACATCATGATTAGGCGCGCTATAACTTATAAACTCGTACGTTCTTAATAATGCTTTTAGAGTACTTTATTTTCATGAAATTGGGTCGTTAGATTAAAAGGGGGTAATATTTTTGACATGGAAAATTAGATGCGAGATAGATTGGGGCAGGAAAGTTTTGAGCACTTTGTATATACGTCTTCGGCTGCTTGGGAAGAAAAACATACATTTGTTCATGACAAAGAGAGGAGGGAGATGACATATTTGGTCCAATTGGTGGATGAACTCCTCTTGGCTTTGCAAAAGGCATAGAACTACAAGAAAACATTGAAATTCCAACGGAGAAAATCTGCATAGAATTTGACCAATTCCCGTTGGAATTGTCGATTCGAACGAAATTCCAATAAAAAATTAGTCGTTGGTAAAATGGCCATTGGAATGCCCAAATTCCAACAAAAATTCCAATAGAAAAATATTCCAACAAAAGAGTTCCAAAAGTATTTATCCATTGGAATATCCAATTGTTGGAAAAAATTTCCAACGGTAATTCCTATAGAGTTATACCGTTGGAATTTAGTCTAACTGTAATTCTAATGGTACTATTCCTTTGGAATATATAATCATTGGAATAAACTTCAACGATTATTCCAATGTTATGTCCAATGGCATTATATCGTTGGAATTAATTCCAATGATAATTCCAACAGTATATTTCATTAGAATTTAAGAAACAATTCCAACGTTTTTTTGTTGAAAAATATTCCAACAACAATTCCAACGGATTTTTTTCGTTTGAATGTTTCTATAAATATTTTTTACCCTCTAAAATAGTTAATCTAATAACGACAACGTGCAAATATAATATCGTAAAAAGTCGATATCAAATGTTTCCAAATGTACGATATAATTTGTCCAACATAAAACAAACAAATCAACAATCCTAAAAGTAATAATATAATCAACTACCTTCAAATCCTTCAACAAAAAATATAGTCAACACAAGCAAATCAACAGTCTCCATAATCATCATCATTCCCCACATCTTCATCAACCCCAAAATCCGCATTAGTATCATTAAGCATACCATTCCCAAAATTTTCATCATGAACGGCGGGTTGCACCTTTGAAGAAGAAGCATCATGGCTCAAGGAAGGGCGTGATACGCCCATGAGCTTCTCCAGAAGACTACGGATGGAAGCCAATTCACTCTTTAAACGCTGCTCAATAGTACTCATATGGTCGCATAGCTTTTGAATATCAGTAGATTGAGTGACCTTAGACTTTGAACCGGAAGAACAATAGAAAGTCGCCTCAGATTCAAATCCGCAAGATTTACCTCTCTTATTCTTCCCTCGATTAGCCTCATAAAAGAGAGCAGATTCATCAACTTCAGTTTCACCTTGTGATAATTTACTTTTCTTCAACTTCTCATAAGTACCCTACACATAAAATGCAAAAGATAAAATTAAACAATATGATTTCTACAACACAAAAGATATATTATGAAACCAAACATGAGATACTTACGTAAAAGATTTCAGCTTTAGAATTCGTCCACTTGCCAGTTTTCTCATCATAGTTTAGCTTATGATACACCTCAGGAATGGTGGCTTCCCTCCACAATTCCAATCCCTAAATGAAACACAAAATATGCACGTCATATATTCCTAATAAACATATATGATATTTGGAAGAAATAATTTTGTTAAAGACAAAACGAATGATACACGTTGCAAAAACTAACTCCTCATGTGAATATGAAAACACACAATAATTTATGAAAGGACCTTCTAAAACTTAGTGGGATATAAATAAATTTTTAATTCTAAAGATTTGTCAAATTATTTACTCAATAATGGAGGAAACTAAAACACGAGGCTAAAAACTTCATACTAAGGGCCATCACAGATTAATATAATTAATTCATGAACCTATGAGTTATTTATCTATTTAGTTTTTTGGTAGGGACAAATAATAAAATTTTCTATATACATATATACACACAATATATATATATATCCCCGAATTTCATCAATTTCAGCTCTTCCCTACACCACAAATTCTAAATATTTTGAGTATATAAGAATTCGTCATCATTTAATCTACTCCCAGTCTAAATATATACACATACATGAACATAAATATATACATAACACACATATTCATAGTTCAAGATATAATTATAAGCTTATGATTGGCTTAACATTAAGTTAATAATAAAAGATATATAACAGACTATTTTCAGATTGCACTGTATATGTTTTTTTTTCTGTTGTAGGAATCCACCTAAATTAACTAAGGGGTCAATGAAGATAAGAACTAAAGAATAGATAAAGGATTAAGGTAATATATAGAACAAAAACAGACTTAATAAGATGTCTGCCTACAAATATATATACACATTTACCTACTTATGATGTTATCTAAAGTTTTTCATTTTATTTAGTACTTTGAACAATATCCCATTATGGTTCTGTTGTTTACATCAAATGTTTCCTACACCAACCATTTCTCCAAAACTAGGATTCATTTACTAATAGATTTTTTTTCTTCTTTTTTTTATTCACTGAGATTACTCAATAATGAACTCATGTAGCATTTCTAAATTGAAAAAGAATAAATAAGATAAAGCAGAAAAGAAATTATGGAGATGAAATTAATGTGATGTATTTTTCATACCTCTGATTCATTTTCTAGTCTAAGTTTGTTAACCAAGTACTTTATATGCATGTAAGTAATATAGTATCTAGTACAGATATGTGAGAGAGACTTACATATCTTACTCTTATGCCCAAAAATAGAGATTGCGCCACCTCGATTGACAAAGCCATCCTTGTTGGTGGCTATGTTCTTGTTCTGCTCAGATAACTGCTTGGAATGAGAGTATGTGTCCCACTTGTGCTGAAGCGCCTCTCGCACTGTACTAAACATCCATTTCCCAGCTGACTTGCCTCTACGAATGTCAGCTAAACTTAAACGAATTATGTCTGATCAACATTTACGTTTACATATCCGCTCAATTTCTTGGTTATGCTCAGAATCCCATCTACAATATTTATGCACAATTTATTGCAAGTACAAGAAAGCATCATATACTCAAGAAAGCAGATTGGGCCAACACAATCCCACTACATAGAATAATTACAAACAAAACCACATCATAGATTAAACCATGCTTGTAAAGTGCAGATTTATGACTAATAAACCCCATTGTATTTGGGGGCGCCCTTCCGTGTCCCGGAGGAGGCACCTTTTTTGGAGCTTGGGTGATGCACTTCCGTTGCTCGGAGGGCGTACCCTTCCGAAGCTTGAAGGTGCCCTTCCGTGGCCCGAAGGGAGCACCCTTCCGGAGACTGGAGGCCCCATTTTAGAGCCCTGGCTCCGATTGTCCCTTGTGCTGCATACGTATTCGGGATGGAAGATTGTTGTATTTGTTTATTTTTTTCGCGCATCCGTTGGCATTTTTTCTGCTTTCTTTTCGTTGCACATTTATGTGGTGTGTGTTTATGAGAATCTCTTATGGGTTATGAGGAGACCCCTCTCCTCCGAGAGCGCTGGAGGAGGAAACATTTATTAGGATTCCTTGTGAGGGGACTCCTCCCCTCCAGTAGCGCTAGAGGTGTGAAAAGTTTATTAATGATCCCTTAGGGTACTTTTCCTCCTGGAGTGCGTGGCATCGCTAGAGGGATAACTTTTCTTCCTTGAACACGTGGCATCGCTAGAGGGGTGACTTTTCCGCTTGGAGCGTGTAGCATCGCTAGAGGGATGATTATTCCTCCTGGAGCGTGTAACATCACCAGATGGGTAACTCTTCCTCTTGGAGCGCGTAGCATCGCTAGAGGGATAACTCTTCCTCTTGGAGTGCGTAGCATCACAAGAGGGATGATTTTTCCTCCTAGGGCGCGCAACATCACTAGAGGGGTAATTCTACATCCTAGAGCGCGTAGCATTGCTAGATGGGTAACTCTTCCTCTTGGAGCACATAGCATCACTAAAGGGTTGAACCTTCCTCCTAGAGTGCGTAGCATTGCTAGAGGGGTAATTTTTCCTCCTGGAGTGCTTATCATCACTAGAGGGATGAACCTTCCTCCTAGAGTGCGTAGCATTGCTAGAGGGGTAATTTTTCCTCCTGGAATGCGTAATATCATTGGAGTAGAGTATCTTCCCCCGGGAGTGTCGGATGAGAATATTATGCGACCATCTCCTGGATTGAAAGTAGGTGTGCCCCGGCTGGGATTGCCATAGGAGCCGGAGGAGGATTGGAAAAAGGACATGCGATAGGAGCAAATTGTTTGGGAATAACTGCACATTGTTGTTAGGAGAAATAGTGAAAACGAATCACAAATTGTATTAATTATTCAAAAATAAATAATGTGCGGAGCTGGCGCGTAGGCCAGAAAACTTTAAAGCAATAATAATGTTTTACGCCTCATGGGGGAAAATGAACTGAAAGCAAATAAAGTATGGAGGCCCCCAGATAAGGGGGTGAAAACCGCCGTTCAAGAGAGCTAGCAAGGTCCCCGGCTCCTAAGGTCGCTTAGCGCGATTAGTCTTTTCTCGGGAGCTCACCCTTCTTCAATGTCTTTAGAGATCATGTTGATGACTCTGGCCACGTGAATAAGTTGTCTTTCCGTGGTGCGTGACTCAAAGCGTCGTGGAGCTTGGCGGAGTTTGCCTTCTTGCTGTCTAGGCTCCTTGCACAACTTGTGTCGATCCACATAATCTTTCAAATATTTTTCTTGAATTAGCTTTTTCAATTTCTCTCTCAACTGGAAGCAAGTTTTGGTGGTATGTCTCCGGTCGTAGTGGTAGCGACATTATTTGTTGGATTTTGCTCTTTTCAGATTGTCTGTCATTGGAGGGGAGGTTCTATGATCCCCTTCTTTTGTGCGGTGATTATTACTTTGGCTAAGGGCGTTTAGGGGAATGAGTTGTGACTCGTGGTTTCTTTTCCCACCTCCATTTCTACTACTTTTTTTTGGTTGGTCGTTGTCATATCTTCTGGCCTTCCGCTTATGGTTGGACTCTGGATTGGTGTATTCATTCACTCGGATGTGTTTCTCCGCTCGGCCCAACAACTCCTCTAGGGTGGAGGGAGGTTTCCCGGCCAAGGACACCTTTAAGCGTCCCTGGCGGAGGTTCTGCTGCAGGATTCTGGCCAGGGTCTCATGCTGGACGTTGGCAACTTCATTGATGGCTTCTGGTTGATGGAAAACTGTTGCATGAAGGCTTTAGTGAGCTTGTCCATTCCGTAGATTGATCCCACCGGGAGCTGGTTAAACCAGGTCAACGCTCGCTTGGTTAGAATGGTTGACACTTTGCAATAAGAAGTGTCTAGCATGTCATAGAGATCAGCCTTCGCGTAGAACTTGTCTAAATGTTCCTGGGGATCTCCAGTTCCATCATACTCTGGGAGGTTGGAGGCCTTGATGCCCGAGGGCAGTGGATCGGCCAGGATGGCAAGGGCCAATGGACTTCTCCTTGCCAGGGTCGTGGCCGTGAGTTGGCTTGACTGGCATGTACTACTTGGGACTCTTAAGCTAAAGGCGGTTCTTCATGATTCTCGCCTCGTCCTTCATCTCTTCTTCCTTGGCCTCCCAAGTCAGGGTCTTCAGCGGCAGGTGGAGTTCGTGGTGGTCTCCAAGCATTCCGGGTAGCTTCGTCAAGCAAGGCTTGGAGGACTTTCCAGGTCAAACGAATTTCCTCAGTGGGCGGAGCCCCCCAAGAAAAGAGGGCGGCACCATTTTTGGTTGCGGGGGAGGCAACACCCTTCCAGGAGGAGGGGGCTGGCCTCCCTTTGTCCAGGTGATCTTTCCTCTTCTCGGTTTACGGCCCGTGACCAAGAACTTGGGATTTCGTTCTGCATGCTTGAGATCGGGTCTGCATCTTCGTGTCCTTTGGATATTCCCACAAACAACGCTAAAATGATGCTTTTTTTTGGGCTGATCACTCCAAGTCAAAGTTTTTGATAAAGTGCAAGTCTTCTTCTACTAAAGCTAGAAGTCTTCGGTGGTGGGAACTTATCTGCAATACCAGCAAATGCTAGACGGGCCCTAGGGTTGTCCTAGGGAGGCCTCTCCGATGCTCAAGTCAGCACGGTGAATGAGATAAAATACAGAATAATAAAGAGAATACTGAATTCGTATTATGTTAACTAACTTACAAATGAGATATTGGAGGATCTTTATATAGCTGAGTTAGTAGGCCTCGTGGGCCCGTGTAGGAGAAAACGGCACGTGGGCCGGGTTATTTCATTTGTAGCCCAATTATTAATGGAATTAAATAAATGCATAATAATACTAATAATATAATAATAAAATAATAATAATAATAATAATAATAATAATAAATAAAAGGACATCTTTGCGCAACACAATAATAATTGCTACTCCTTCCTATTCACAATAAGTGTCTTTTTAAGAAAAAGCACACATATTAATGAATATATTGAAATACCCAATATACCCTTAAGTAATCATAAATGTTATTTTGAAAGAAAACAAAATTTAGACATTATTATTAATAAATATAAGGGTAATTTAGGAAAAATCATTTCTCATTAGTCTTGAAAACCTGAAAAGAACATTCTTTTTAATAGATTTTTATGTGTCAAAAAGATACTTATTGTGAATTTGGGTGTATATTTTAATATTTTTTATTATTTTTATCTTATGGCTAAAGTCTTGGCAAAATTACATTTTGGTCCTTTAAGTTGGCCCAATTACACTTTTAGTCCTCTATGTTTCAGGGGTGGTGTTTGGCAACCACTAACTTTGAAAAAGTTGCACATTTAGTCCTATTTTTCAATTTTGGGGATATCTTATTCCTAAAATGCTGAAGTGGCAAAATTAATGCTTATATGGATTAAAAGTGGGGTGTTTTGATGCAAATTATGAATGTTGTGGCTTAATTGATATAAACAGATGTATATTCACTTTTTTAACCTTGCCACATATAATAAATTGGAGGGTAATTCATAATATGTATTATATTTTAGGCACAAAAAATAAAACATTGACTCAAATAAAGAAATACTTGTATATATACCATCTATATATATACACACGCAAAATGTACATGTACTATATATATATATATAGGGAGAGCGTTACATGAAACCACCTCATAGGGTAAGTGTAAGTCCAAGCGGCTACGATAATCTAGAGGGGGTGTGAATAGATTATCTCCATCTTTTCGATTTCGCCCTCTTTTTCGAACCAAATGCTCAAACACAATAATAAAGGTGCGGAATGTAAACAACACACGTCGATTTATAGAGGTTCAACCCACCTAGGGTCTAATCCTCTACCACCCCAGTATATCCGGGATGGATTTCAAAAAGAAAAAGAATTTTATTAATTACCAAAATTAATATAAACTCAACTTACAACACCTTGAAGAGCATCACACTCTTCTTCAACAACACCTTTGGAGATTACCACAATCTCCCTTTGAAGATCACCACAATCTTCCTTCAACGGCACCTTGTGAAGATTACCACAATCTTCAACCTTGAAGAATACCAAATTCTTCAACACCTCAATAAGAAGATCACCACAATCTTCTTGCACCTATCACCTAGATCATCCAAGTGTGTTCTTACCACAAGAACACTCACAAGGATATCTTGTGTTGAATGATAACCAAAAATCAAGATTACAACTCAATAATGAATATTACAATTTGAGTGCAAAGTGTAATCAAGAATAGCCTAGACCTCAAGGATGTGAAAGTGATAAGCTAGGCAAATTTACAACAAGAATAATAACAATGAAAGACCAAGTATTTGCTTGAAGTGTATCTTATTGTGTTGTATCTCAATTGTTGTATTGGTTGCTCCAAAACTTCCTCTATTTATAGGAGATGATTGATCAAACATAGGCTCCTCTTGGGGATTGAAAATCTACAGAAAAATACAATTAAAATCAAGAATATAGCTCTTAGAAATCAATCCCACAATTTAAGGAAATGTGTCTGCTGTCAAACGGTCATATTTTTGCTGTCAAAGCACAGGGCGACCGGTCGCACAGAAATAAGAGATTTGAAGAACACTTTGAAAAATTCAACAGGGCGACCGGTCGACATAGGCTTCGACCGGTCGACCCCTGTCTCAACCGGTCCCCCTAAGTGAAAAACCAAGGAAGTTTGTTCTGTTTCAAAACAAAACGTTCAGGTACCGGTCGACCCCTAGACGACCGGTCGACGCCCGGGGCGACCGGTCGACCTGACCGTTTTCACTTCTGTCTCATTTTTTGTTCCAAACTCATCTTCAGGTACGGGTTGCCCTATAGGGCGACCGGTCGACCACGAGACAGAAATGTTGTCCAATTTTTATCGAAAAAAACTCAAGAAATACTCCGAAAATATAGTAAAAACATTTTAAACCAATCGGAAGTATTTAGACAACATTTAGGGACATTGTTTTAGAAGTGAAAACCCATTGATATAAAATCATTAAACGTGTTGTCCAATATTATCGAAAATAAACTTGAGGAAATACTCCGGAAAATATTAAAACCATTTTAAATTATTTAGGAGTATTTGGACAACCTTTAAAGACATTGTTTTGGTGACAAAATAAAATCATCAAAATTAAGATAAAAACATGTATCAAACAATCTCCCCCTTTTTAATGATTACAAACCAAAACAATTTTTACACAAACTAAGAGAGCAATTTTAGAAAGGATTTTCCGGTAAAAACATTTGACCGTTTGGAAGCAACCAAAATTTCCAAAAATATTAAAGCAACCAAGTAGGGAGTAAATATATTCAATAATAAGCACAAGCTCCCCCTATCAACAAGCATATCGAGAATAATGTAAAAGCAATTTTCCATAAGCTAAAAAATTTTAGCTTTTACAATTTGTTCAAGAGCTTATAAGCTCCCCCTGTCACAAAACAATTATATAAGTCCATCAAGCAACAATTGGACTAAAAAAGAATCACAACTTATGGCTTTTATAACAAGCTTTTATTAGCTTCTTTGAGCTAATGAGCCAATTTCCTGTTTCTCCCCCTTTGGAATCATCAAAAAGAATGTTAGGATGATAGAAAGCTCATATAATGACATCAAAGTGCACCAAAGGGACGGTTTATCAACCGTTGAGCAACTAGAGCTTTTAAAAAAAATCCAAGGAAAAATTGGAGAAATGTATCATAAGAAGTCCATAAGCTCATTTGTTAGCTAAAAAACATGATCTCAAAAAGATTTTTAAGACATTTGGAAGCAAGAGACTCATGTAGAAGTTGAAAATTTTATTGTAACAATTCATCGAACATATTGTGGGCGTGAGAATTAAAAGAGATAGTATATAGCCCTTGTAAATGTTTTAAGCCAAAGAATTTTCATATCATCATCAATCATCCTCATTTCAAAGCTCAATAAGATCATATGCAAAATATGCAACATTTGTCCATCAAATAAGAGGCTCAAACAAAGAGATTCTCAAGGGTTCAACCCAATTGAGATAATATAAGCCAAAAAAATCAAGGCATTACAAATGCCAAAAATTAAAGCAATTATCAAGTGATACAAGTCATGCCTTTAAACAATATATGTATGATATATCAAATGTCCTAACATATCCATCTAAGCATAATGATCAAAGCATTAAAAGAAGCACTTTTACCATCAAGTACTTCATACCAATTTTCAAACAATGCCATATAAGAGTATTTTTACCATCAAATACTCCATCAATATCATGATCATCCACAAGTCATTAACAACTCGCAATTTTAATCCTTTCAAGAAAACATGCAAATATCATTAGTGCAAAAGAGTTTTACAAAAATTCATAAAAATACAAAGCAACATGAATGAAAATGCTAGAAAGTAAAGGGGTGGGGACATCAATCCTCGTCCAAAGAGAAGCAAGTTCCGGGAATAAGATCTTTGATGAATTTCTTCAATTTGCCAATTGACTTTTTCAAACTACAATTTTCCTTTTTCACAACCCGGAGCTCTTTCCTAAGAGAGGTCACATCTCTAAATGTTTCTCTTTCCACTTTGGCCATTCTCTCTTTGAGATTTAGATCTTCAACATCCAACTCGTCTTCATCTCCTTCCTCATTTTTTTCCTCCCTAATTTCTTGTTCATTTCCCTCATTTTCTTCTTCATTTTCCTCTTCATTCCCCACATCATCTCTTTGTTCGTCAAACTCACCTCTTCCAATATTTTCAACCTCATTGTCATTAAAGAAATCATCCCGAGGTTGTTGTTGATGTCGGGCACGTCCCCTAGCGGCTTTGGTAGGAACCCGTGGTAAATGTCGTCGCATTCTTACCATTTGTAGAATGTTGGCATTATCAAAATCATTGTGACGAATTTCGGTATTCATTTCATTTTCCGGGTATCCCGATAAGTATAAGAGTCGGCAAATCAAATTACCCAAGGTATATTTTTCTTGGTAAGCTTTCTAGATTCCAACAAGCAATATACAAAAATTGCCCCATAATTTACTCTTTCTCCTCGAACAATCTTATAGGTGAGAAAGAGTTCGAGATTACTAGGAAGTTTTACTTCCTTTCCACAAACACAATAGGAGCAAATGATAGATATAATCCGATAATTTGGTGGCATTCTTGAGTATGTCACTTCGGGATATACTCCTAAAAAGGTTTTCACATCATCTAGTGAAACACCAAAATGTTATCATCCCAATGAGCGCAATTCACATTGACCACTCCATCATTTGGCACGTTAAAGTGATTACAAATATCGCCAATGTCCATGAAAAATACCTACCATTAACAAATGTGTGAAGTTCCAACGGATTATCTACCGTAGCATCAACAATCCACATATTTGCATAAAAGAGTTTTATAAGCTCGTCATCATAATGCAAACACGGATTATCCCAAAGTGAAACCCATCCTTGAATTTCAAAATAAGCTCTAATATCCGGAAATTCATCATGAAATGCTTGAAATCGAACCATACGAGTGCACGCAATTTTCTTATCATTCAATCCAATATTCTCATAATGTTCCTCCGCAAGTTTATTTAAAAATCGAAATCTATTAGCTCTAGAGGGAGGCTCGTAGAGGAGTGATAACTTACTAGAGTCCCAATGAATGCTCGATTTTGAAACCCCGGCTCTTAATTCGACAATCTCCTCTTCTGTAAGCCGATTTTGATAGTCTCCTTGTGGAATATCATCTTGTTGGGGATTGGAATAAGATTCTCCCCTTTGCCTCCTTCTCCTCTTTTGAGGATTTCATTCGGTAGAATTTATTGGAGGTGCCATATATGTGAAGTTCTTGCAAAAAGAAGTGAATTAGCAAGAAAGATTACAAAGATTGATGAAGAATTGAAGATTGTAGAAGAAAGGGGGAACGTTTCTTCGCGCAAGGGTTTTGAAGGATTTTGCTAGTCTGTTTTGAAATGAAGAACAGAACGATTTTAAGTAGTAAAATTAGCCTGGCGACGGTCGGCGGTGCGACGGTCGACATGCGGGCGACCGTCGCCGCTTTGACCGTCCCAGGTAATTTTTCTTTCCCCAGAATTTTCCAAAATTCGATATTTCACCCCAAAAGGTTTTAAAACTTTGCAAAAAGATAATTTTGGATCAAGTCCAACAAATACGGGTTTCGGGAAAACATATATTCGAGAAAATCGAGACTTAACAAGTAGTGCCCTTTTTTAAGAGAATATTTGCAAAGTCATTTAGGGGCTTTTAAGGGGTTAAAATGAAATATCTTGAAAGATAGTACATAAGCATAATATCGAGTTCTAAGAAAAATACGAGTGAACGTACCTCGATAGTATAAGAAACTTGATGACGAAATAGTCAATGAATATGAGATATAAATATCCTACACAATTCTTAAACAAAATTTGCACAAAAAACACAAGTGTAGGCAAGTGATAGGAGATATCAAAAACTTATGCTACACAAATACAAAAGAGATAATAAACCACATAGGTTTAATTAAATGCACAAGAGTTTTAGAAATATCATGCAAGGTCTTCTTTTAAACATTTTGAAACTCACAAATATATTAAAGACCTAAATTAAAAAATAAATGCTTGAAAACTCATTTTGCAATTAAGACACAAATAAAAACATGCATAGAATTAAAATAAAATGCATATATAAATGGGGAGATACGGTTTACGATTCGCCGTTTTTCATGGGTTGTGTCTTTCCCATTGTTGATGATATCTTCCCTTTGAGAAGTCACTTTGTTGATGATGACTTCTTTGATTACTCCATTTCCAAGGTTTGTTACCTTCCCATTGTTGATAGTCTCTTCTTCTTTGAAAATCATCTTGTTGATGATATCTTTGCCATTTCCAAGGATTGTGTTCTTCCCATTTTTGATTGTATCCTCTTCTTGGAAATTGACTTTGTTGAAAATGATTTCTCTTTCTTTGATCAAATGAAACGGTCATTTGATGCCTTCTTGGCGGTATGAATTTTCTTCGATCATTATTTCGCCGGGTACCTAATAAAACATTATTTTGTGGTACCCTCAAGTGTTTGGGTCCTTTAGGATTAGCTTTGAGACTTTTAGGTCTCCAATAATGATTAGAGCTATTTCTAGCCCGACAAGTATTAGCCGTATGACCCTTTTTACCGCAATAGAAGCATGTAATAATTCTAGGAGCATTAAGACCAACATGCTTAGAGACTTGATTCTTTTTCATATGATTGACAATATTAACCTTATGATCAAGTTCTAGTTTCGAATTATCACAACAATCAACAATTTCATCGGTACTCAAGTCGGATTTAGATAGATCCTTTTTTATGCAATTAATATCCTCAACAAGAGTACTATTTTCTTTTTCAAGGTTTCTAACCTTGTCAAGTGTGGTGGTGTGAGCACATGATAGTGATTCATAGGAAGTAAATAAACTATCCTTATCATTTTTCAAAACATTGAATTCCTTTTTCAAATTTTTGTATTTAACAAGTAAGCTTTGGAATTCATTTTGAAGTTCATCATAATCATTTTCCAAATCACTATAATCATTTTGAATAACAATATCATAGGAAGTAGAGGGTTTAAGACATACCTCATTTTCTTCTTCGATGCCCATAAAACAATATTCAACTTCTTCATAGTTGGAAGTTGTAAGAGGCTTGTTCTTTAGAAGTAGTTGCTTTTGTTGCTTTTGTTTGACTTTTCATTTGCAAATACTCCAAAGATGGCTTCTAATTTTTGCCATACATTATGTGCCGATTGAATTCCTACAATATGTTCATATTCCAAATTAGTAAATGAACAATACAAAATATTTAGAGCCTTACCGTTTAAAGAGATGATTTTCTTCTCTTCATCATTTAGCTCTTTGAGGCTTTTGAAGGTGTGTGGTGTATCTTTCATCGGAATGGATTCTCCATTTATGACGGTGTTCCAAATATCAAACCCGCAACCTTGTAAATAACATTCCATTTTTTCTTTCCAAAATATAAATTTTTGGAATCAAACCGAGGTGGCTTGGTGGTGGAGGTTTGGCTCGATACCACTTGTAAGTCCAAGCGGCTACGATAATCTAGGATTTCGCTCGAACCAAATGCTCAAACACAATAATAAAGGTGGTAAACAACACACGTCGATTTATAGAGGTTCAACCCACCTAGGGTCTAATCTCTACCACCCCAAAGATATCCGGGATGGATTTCAAAAAGAAAAAGAATTTTATTAATTACCAAAATTAATATAAACTCAACTTACAACACCTTGAAGAGCATCACACTCTTCTTCAACAACACCTTTGGAGATTACCACAATCTCCCTTTGAAGATCACCACAATCTTCCTTCAACGGCACCTTGTGAAGATTACCACAATCTTCAACCTTGAAAAATACCAAATTCTTCAACACCTCAATAAGAAGATCACCACAATCTTCTTGCACCTATCACCTAGATCATCCAAGTGTGTTCTTACCACAAGAACACTCACAAGGATATCTTGTGTTGAATGATAACCAAAAATCAAGATTACAACTCAATAATGAATATTACAATTTGAGTGCAAAATGTAATCAAGAATAGCCTAGACCTCAAGGATGTGAAAGTGATAAGCTAGGCAAATTTACAACAAAAATAATAACAATGAAAGACCAAGTATTTGCTTGAAGTGTATCTTATTGTGTTGTATCTCAATTGTTGTATTGGTTGCTCCAAAACTTCCTCTATTTATAGGAGATGATTGATCAAACATAGGCTCCTCTTGGGGATTGAAAATCTACAGAAAAATACAATTAAAATCAAGAATATAGCTCTTAGAAATCAATCCCACAATTTAAGGAAATGTGTCTCACAAACGGTCATATTTTTGCTTTATCAAAGCACAGGCTGAAGCGACGGTCGCACGAAATAAGAGATTTGAAGAACACTTTGAAAAATTCAACAGGCGGCCGGCCGACATAGGCTTCGACCGGTCGACCCCTGTCAACCGGTCCCCTAAGTGAAAACCAGGAAGTTTGTTCTGTTTCAAAACAAAACGTTCGTGCGGTCGACCCCTGGCGGCCGGCCGACCGGACGACCGGCCGACGCCGGGCAAACAACGGCGACGACCGTTTTTCACTACGTCTCATTTTTTGTTCCAAACTCATCTTCAGTACGGGTTGCCCTATGGGGCGACCGATCGACCATGAGACAAAATGTTGTCCAATTTTTATCGGAAAAAAACTCAAGAAATACTCCGAAAATATAGTAAAAACATTTTAAACCAATCGGAAGTATTTAGACAACATTTAGGGACATTGTTTTAGAAGTGAAAACCCATTGATATAAAATCATTAAACGTGTTGTCCAATATTATCGAAAATAAACTTGAGGAAATACTCCGGAAAATATTAAAACTATTTTAAATTATTTAGGAGTATTTGGACAACCTTTAAAGACATTGTTTTGGTGACAAAATAAAATCATCAAAATTAAGATAAAAACATGTATCAAACAGTAAGTCCATAGAGACCAATCCTAGCCACATATCAAGATTTTTCAATGATTGTGATTTTGGAGCTAAAAATTCGATTAAATGTTGGTAATTAGAGAAAGGAGTAAATTAGTCATCCTACAAAATTACCCAATATTCATGGGATTCTGTTCATATTATGATCACACAATCTATCCAAATCTCACATCGAATTCAACGTGAACAAATCTCATTTTCCTTCTTCTTCGAACGTGTCATGGTGTTTTTATATACCATTAACTACAAATCAAGTCATAATGCAACAAATCCATACTAACTCACTACAACAAATCATTCATCATTCTACATAAAAAAGCAACAAATATACACTACGTATTTGCTTATGAAGATGTAATTTGTTGCCATTAATACATTAACTACATAAGCAAGTCATAGCAACAAACCCATACTACATAATGCACCACTTAATACATTAACTACATAAGCAACAAATATACACTACGTATGCACCAGGAATATATTAACTACATAAGCAAGTCATAAGCAACAAACTCATACTACATAAGCGACAAGTCTATATTACATAAGCAACAAATATACACTACGTATGCACCAGGAATATATTAACTACATAAGCAAGTCATAAGCAACAAACTCATACTACATAAGCGATAAGCATATACTACATAAGCAACGAATATACACTACACATGCATCACAGATACATTAACTACATAAGCAAGTCATAAGCAACAACCCTATACTACATAAGCAACAGAGAAATTTTTTTGAAACTGAAATGCTGGAGAGAGAGTATGCGTGAAGAGTGGGTGAAATTGCGTGAAAGAGGGAATGAAATCTTAGTAACTGATTCTAAAATGCCAAATTACCACCTACCCTTTTTAATTGCTGAAACAAAAAAATTAACATAAAAAAGCCCTAAAAATCTGGACCACCCAAAATTGTTGATCTATGGTTAGGATGTGTCCCCATGGACTCACCCCAAATAGGAAGACCTATTTGATCCATATCCTCTATATATATATATATATATATATATATATTATTACACACATCTAAATTATTTATATGTTTTTTTCTATTTTTGTTGGAGGGCAGGGCAGGACGAGGTTCCTACATTGGTATTTTTCTATTTTCTTATACAAGATTTAATTATTTATTTAGATTAAATTCTATATTATTGAAATTTTTAATTTAAATTTAAATAAATATTATATTTTAAATAATATTATTTAGATTTATTAAAATATTAATGTTATCACTAGTAACTTACTAAGTACAGTACTTTTTTCCTTTTTAAGTATGAAATTCTTAACATAATTTTTTTTTATTTTTTTGTAATTTTTTTAAATAATTTTTTAATAATTGAGTATTTTTTATAAAAAAATTGTAAACTAATTTATTTTATTATATTTTATAAAATAAATTATTTTCCAAAATAAAATGCCACATATGTTTCTAAGTAAGCACCATATCACCAAATTATATCCACATAAGCATTAATTTTGCCACTTCAGCATATTCGGTATATGGTATCCTCAAAATTGAAAAATATGACCAAATATACAATTTTCTAAAATTTAGTGGTTGTCAAACGCCACCCTGAGTGTAATTGGGTCAACTTTTTTTTTTTTGCCATAGTAATTGGGTCAACTTAAAGGAACAAAAATGTAATTTTGCCCTAAATCTTTCCCGCCCAACTCAATTTCATTGTTGGTCGGACTGTTAGCCGCTGAATTGTCTATATGCGAAAATGGTGGAGAGATTTTTCACGCGCAATTCAAATTTCCAGTTTCCGAATCAATCCGACCCCATTATTCTTCTTTCTGGCCCGCCTTCATCGTAATAATCTCCACCAAAATGTTTACTCCTTTTCTGTTTTCACACACGCTGATTAATTTGAAGTGATAATTCACATTTTCTGCAGTGGTAAAACCTCACTGCTTTTCCAGTTCGCACTCAACTCAGCAGTGGAAAGCAACGGTGCCGTGGTTATCCTGTGCAAACGACGCAGGCTAGAAACCAATCCTCCTTTCCTCTCTCAGGTATCTCTGTTTCTTTTCTTCTCTGTTTCTTATTTTCTCACATAGCTCATTTTGTGAAGTGTGAGTAATAATTCCAGGGTGTCGATCCATCTTCCGAGATATTTCAACGAATTCAACTCAAGTAGAAAAAACCCCCTCTCTCTCTCTCCATGTATTTTGAATTTGACTGTTGTTGACATAAACTATTATATCGTGTTGATTAGCTGAGTAATAGTAACATTTTTTTATTTACGTCTATTTAAAGGTATGTGGATGATGATGAAGGGATCAAGAATTATTTTGCTGCATTCCACTTGCATGATACATTTCCGGTTTCGGTTATTATAGACGATTTTGCGGATTTTTTTGATGAAAGGTATAAAAATTTCTCTGCCCAATTTAGTGTTGCTTGCCCTTACTTTTATGTCCCTGTTGGACTTAGGTGCCAGTAAGTACTTTTTTATCTATGTGATATTTTTTGGTTATCTTCTCTAGATGTTTGGATACTTGAAACTGGCATATTATTTCGTGTTAAGTCTCCAAATTCTAGTTTCAGTTTCCAATACTGAGATTCTTGGTTCGATTTCTTGAAGGAATTGCCAACTGAAATACAACAATCCTCGAGGAAGAGACTTGGCAATGATCCGGGGTCATTGTCTTATCTCTTTGTCGAAATGCAATTGATCATGCTAAGTGAGCAATAAGCAAATTTGTTTCTTCATCTAGTTTGTTACTTAAAGGTTCTTTGGCTTTTTCTTCATATTGATTAAGATGATGACCACAAGTCAGTTATCTGAGTGTAAATTTCTACCATGACAGTAAAAGGGTCATTGTAAATTTACACTCACTCAGTAAAAGTCTATGGAAGTTTGTATACTCTCATTTAATGATCTTTTTATATTTTTTTGTGATTTTATTAAGCGTGAATTATTCTTTACCCTCAACTATTATTTAAATCGCACTTTACCCCCCTCAACTGTGAATATATACACACTTAACCCTCCATCCACTAGCCGTTATGATAAGGATGGGAATTGCTAGCTAATATGCACTTTTTTTCTTTTTGGTTCCGAGTTTGCCCTTGATTCTAATAAGTTGAAATACTTGGGAAGTATGAATTTGATCCAATTTAAATGCTGCTGCATTCATATTACATATATGTATGTAAAATAGAAGCAACATGTTTTTTTATCAATTAACAGATATTGGTGTATTAGTATATTTATAAAAATGTGAAAGACTTGAAGAAATTAAGCGGAGAGTTCTACTTTCTTATAATGCACATTTTGCCTTTTAGATTATTTTGCCTGTAGTTGTATTATACTAAAAGCCTACATTTGCTAGGAAATATGTGAACTCTATTAGCTTCATTGAAGATGTGTGAGAGCCTTGCTTTGAGATGAAGCTAATTCTTGATCTCCAAAGCAAGTAATGCAATTGCCAGGTATCATTTGCCTAGTGGTAATCGGTGAGCTGCACCATTTCGTCAAACTTGAAATCGAATACCTGGCCTTACTGCCTATTCTGATGTTCATCTCTTACCAGCCTTTGATGTTGTAATGGACACATTAATTGTTTTCGGTTTAAGTTTGGTTAGGTGATGGAGATATTGGAGATATGATATATCTTTTAGGATTTTACATTATCTTATATTTTAAGAAGTGATTTGTGTTTAGGAGTCTTTTATTCTGGTTTATCTTTTAATGTTTTCTAATTAAGTTAGGACTTTTAGTTTGGTCTTATAAATAGTCCTTTTACTATTATTTTTAGGGAGATTGAATATTATTAAATTTTGAGATTTATCTCTTTTTCATTGCAATTTACGTTTCTTTGTGAAGATTCGTGTTGCTTTTGTTCGTTGTTCGTTTATCTATGGTTTCCGCTGCATCATTAGGCTAGTGTACTGTATTGATGATTACCTTAGTATTAGTTGCCTACTTTGTCCCAACATTAGCTTCTGAAATGTCTTCTGGGGATTTTATGTTGGTCCAACTATATAATTAGCTCCGGCCTCAGAGACTCTTGGTTTCAAATCCTCCAAAAAAAAAAAAAAAGATGAATCATGATTTATAAGGGATAAAAGAAAATCTCTGTTTTTTTCTTTTTCTGATTTGAACTTTGGCATAAAATGCTTTTATTCCAAGACAAATTCACTGCACAACAATGTGTATATTTCTAATAGTTCATGACTATTATTGATGGAAAATCTACAGGGCTCAAAGTACATAGGGCAAAAAAAGGAAGACCAAATTTTGAAGCTCTGCATCGGTATATAAGTATTTTTGTAGTGCACAATTTCGGATAGGGACATGAGATTTTACCTACCCAAGAGAGGGTGGAAGGCATTGAATAAAATAGGCTAATAGCATCAGCATTTTACCTTGTATTGCATAAGCATATACACATTTAATAAAATAATCAAGCTCAGGCAGAATTTTCCTCGGCCAAGATCATGATCATCACATGTTTCTCCCAGGAACATCTTGCAGAGTCAAAGGTAAATGATGTTTATTGCTTTCTTCTCTTTTCAAATAGGGATATTTACAAAAACGACCCCTGGGGTTTGAGTTAATTACAAATAAAATCCATAAGTTTTTGAAAATTACAAAAAAGAAAACACCTTGAGGTTTGATTACTCAGATTACACTTTACCATTTTCATATGCAAAAATATTTCAAACACCTCCCTTAAATTTGTTAAAATCATTACAATTATCTCCTTACATTTAACACAGAATAAAACCTCAAGGGATTTTTTTGTAATTTTCAAAAATCTCTGTTTTTTTTTTTTTTGTAATTAACCCAAACCTCATGGTAGTTTTTGTAATTATCCCTTTCAAACATAAAGAAGAGACGGGATTAACCTTAGGGTGCATTTGGATGGGGGGATTTGGGAGGAGAGATTTGAAATCGTTAGCTAAATTCACACCCTTGTTTGGCATATAAATCCAAATCAATGGATTTCAAATCCCTCTTTAAGTTTTAGTTCATTTTCAAAGGATTTTAAATCCCTCCCAAAACCTAGTCATTTGAAATCCATTCTTTTTTTCCCCCTTTATGGTCACTTGCATATTCACACACACTGCACACATTTATACACGCTTACACACACTGCACACGCTACACACATTTACACATACTCTCTCTCACATATTCACACACATTATCTTCGCACACGTATTCACATAATAAAAGTTATATATTTCATATTTTTATTAGTGTATAAAATTATAATTTTTATAAATAATAAGATTATATCTTTTATTTTAATTTATTAAATGTCAATTAAGAAAATTAATAGAGGTTTTAATTTTTTTCATCAAAATTTACAATGGATTTGAAATCACTACACAAATCCACATCGTCCAAACAAAAGTTTGGATTTCAAATCCAAGGAGTTTGAAATCTATTCATTTGAAATCCCTTGGAATTTCAAATCCATCCGTCCAAATGGACCCTTAGGTTGCATTTGGATGAGATGATTTAAATTTGAGGAGAGGATTTAGGGAAAGATTTCAAATGACTCCAAATAGGAAGGATTTGAAATCCTCCAAAATGACTCCAAAATTAGCTTCCAATGATTTGAAATCCATTATAAAATGACTCAATCCAAACAACCTCAATGGATTTGTTATTATGGATTTGAAATCCATAGCTCAAATCCTTCCATCCAAATGGAGCCCTAGTGGTAGAAACTTGTGTTGTCAGGGCAATTGACCTGAGTCCGATCACATGTGAGAGTGTGTGTGTGTTCCATCTCCTACTATCCCCCAATGTACTCAGAAAATATAAAGAAGATAATTTTATGTATCTGGCATCTGAAATCAGCTTGATATCATTGTACTGGAGATGCTGAGTCAAACTCAACCAACACTTGAGCAGTCTTGGGTGAGTTTTTTCTTAGTTTATGGCCTGCAAGTGCAATGAATAAACTGAGAGGAATACAATCAGGAAAACATAATTATTCTAATCCCCTTTGCAGCTTTGCAAGATAGAGTTGGACCCATTTTATAAGATTTTTGATGTTATATTAGTGTCTGCATGGAAGAACTATATTTTAATGATTTGTTATTAAATTTATAGTAATTACTAATTAGTATGAGTTGCGGAAAGGATGGAATCAGAGTTGCACCAAAAAGAGAAGTTATAATGACAACAAATACATATTTGATTGTTATATTTGCTTTAATACAGTCGTTTATTACAACAATTGTCACAAATTCACAGTTTAGAAAGTTTAGCGATTGAACAGAGGAAGACTGCTTGTGCTTGAAGAAAAACAAAATCAGAGCCCAACGACATCTGTTTCAACTATACACCAAACCCTGTATAACGTGAAATACATGTTGTTGATTACGTCAACGTACTAAATGTTGGAATATAACGTGAAATATGAAGGCTATATAGCGTATAATATCTAGAAAAAAATGGCATGGAAAATTAGCAGTAATAAACTAATTGGAATTTGATTGTAATGCCTGCCACTAGGGTGTTCATTCGGTTAATTTATTAACCGAAATGTTGAAAACCGAATTAACCGAATTTGCTAATTGGCAAAACCATTAACCGAACCGAAATTACATTTACCGAATTAACCGGTTAATTCGTCGATTAACCAATTAACCGAAATTTCTTTAAAATACAAAAATATATGTTGTATATATAATATATGATATAAATAAATAAATATAATTCATTGAAATTTATTTAAAATAAAAATATATAATTTTTATATATAGTATATGATATAAATAAATAAAAATATATGCTATATACTATATATAATTATAATTATATATAAAATATATATTTTACATAATATTTCGGTTAAATCGGTTAATTTGAATTTTCGAACCGAATTAACCGATAACCGAAATTCTTCAAAACCTTTAACCATTCACCTTACCGAAATAATTTTCGATTTAATTTTTATTAATTGAACACCCCTACCTGCCACAGCCACATATTTATTCATAGACTAATTTTTCTCTCTTTTTCTCTCTTTTTAGTTTCTTTTTCATTAAATATGTGACAACTGACATGACAGGAGGTAGACAAAGTAATAGAATTATTATTATGCTGCAACAAATCTATCCATAGTTCAGCTTTCTTTAACTTTCTTACAGGAAAAAGAAGATTCTCCCTTTTCGTAAAGCACTTTGAAGCTACATGGTTTGAAGAATATATATTCTTTAATAATAAGAATGCGAATAATAAATTATTATCATGATGATGATAATAATAATAATACAAAATTGTATTTAAAAGAGAAGAAAGCAACAAACATTATAATTTATCATCATTATAATACAAATTGGTAGCCCCAAGGCCCAAACGCAGTTGGATCTGAAACATCAAGACCACAAAGGCGAGAACAACCTGTTTATTGTAACCTCGATTTGTCCTTTTTTATAAAAAATATGAACAATTTTTTTTTCTATTTTTTTTAAGTAAATTATTCTTGTGATGTTCATCTTGCTAAATTAAAGAATTGGTCATTTGTTCTTGATATTCATGAAATAAATTTGAAGAATTAGTCTTGGGTTCATATGATTGATATTCTTAAATTGTTGTTGAAAAAGATATATCATTGTTCTTGTTGAATTGCTATTTGGTTATTGTTGAATTGTTGTTGAAAAGGGGATATTGTTGAATTACTGTTGCAGAGGGGGTATATAGCTTTTGAAGATTGTTCTTGTTGAATAATTATGTTAATATGGCGAAATTTTGGATGAATTGGTGATCCTTCATGCTTGCGATGTTGTTATGTCTCTTAAAATGATTTTTTCACGCTGTTATAAGTTTCTATTGACATAGGAATCTCAGGTCCAAGCGCGATCGTCACCGTGATGCTTCATTTCTCCGCGGCCCCCATGGCGGCATGCGCGATCGCCGAAGCCGCTCCGCGCCAACGCACCGGCCCCTCGCCAACCCATATGGCATTTCTTTCCGGGATGCCGATCGGGAGGCCCATATCATCGTCGACCCACGCCAAATTATAAACACACGATTCTCGAGACAACCTTACATTGAATGGACTCGGGCTTAAGCCGACATGTGGATTGGATGTTTGATCGGCTTAGGTGGGGCTATTTCATGAATTTAGCCATGCCCACCTACCTCCGTCTCACATTAGAATTTCTGAGTTCTTATAACGCTGAGATCACATCGGGCCGACACACTGTAGAAGGACGTATCACCTTTCGGCTCTTCAACAATGATCATCAACTCACACTTTGGCGAAATTTAACACTATCTATGGTCTCGCCAAAATGGGTTGCGCATAAAGCCATTGGGGTTCCGTGATCGGCAGTTTTGGCAAGCTATTACGCATGAGCTAGAATATAACCCTTCCTCATCAAAATCCTCATGTATCGTCAATCCATGCTTCCGTTATGTCCATCGAGTACTCTCAAGCACACTATTTGGCCGGGGCGAAAGCGAAGGGGTCGTCCGCCTTGATGAGCTCTATTTTCTATGGTCTATGGTGTATTCCTCTTTAGCTGACACGGGCTCCTATCTAGCAAAGCATTTTCTCAAAGTCAGTAAGAAAGATTGAGGTTAAATCGTCATTGGTGGCCTTATTACTCCCATCGCCACCCATTTCGGTTATGACCTTGCAGGACTCGAGCAAGCCCTGGGACCGACTCGGATTGACTTTGAGTCTTGCATCGCCATGGGAATGATTCAACGGAGCGGTATGAGTTATGTCTTAAAATTCAAACATACCGACTACACGCATCCATTGTCGGACCCTTCTCGCACTTCGGTTCGGGATCCGAAAAATTAGAAGATGCTTTATGCTCATGGTGAAGACCCGATGCTTTACAACTACCCGCCCCGCCGACTTCGACACGAAAGCTTATCAAAGTGAGAATCCGGATGTTGAAGGTCCCTCCACTTCTCAACCACCTAGAAGACCTCCCCCTCCCGTGGATGACACTAGATCTCTCCTCCAAGCCATGCGATTGGAGCAAATGGAGCAGCGAGCTATATTGGATCGCCACGAGGAAAGAATGACGCAAAGACTATGCTCGAGTTGAAGAACAACAACAACAAAGATATTTCATTAATCTTCAACGGCAAAGAAACAACAACAATACGACCAACAACAACATCTACTTTGCCATGATAGATCAAATCCACCAATGACATATCTCCCGAAGGACATTTTCCTCCCCACTTCCACCATAAAGGTCGTTTTTGTTCATTTTTTTCTTGATTTTTGTTATTTTATTTTCGTACTTTATCCCATCTCTTTTTCACATTGGGGACAATGTGACCTTTATTTTGGAGGTGGTGAGAAAAAAATGGTTATAACAAATTTGGATTTTTCTTTATCTATTGTAAAAAAATATCTCATGTTTTTTTATTTTTGTGGATGTTTTATTTTTATAAACTTTATCAATATCTTGCAAACAAACATGAGATATTTTTTACAATTAGATAAGTTGTTTGTGGATTTGTTATAACCATTTTTTTCCCAATGTAAAAAGAGATCATCTTCTTGAGAACTAAATAACAAAAATCCA
Source organism: Rehmannia glutinosa (assembly GCA_016081115.2). NCBI lineage: Eukaryota > Viridiplantae > Streptophyta > Magnoliopsida > Lamiales > Orobanchaceae > Rehmannia > Rehmannia glutinosa. Next base: position 62,030 of record JABTTQ020000519.1, on the reverse strand, counting down.
AAAAATTTTAAAACCGACCTGACTCTTGTGGTGGTAAAAGGATGAACTTGGGAAAAGAGTTTAATATCATGAAAGTAGATCAGTTGGTTTGGAGTTTGCTTAAATATAGATACTTTGTGTCATGATCACATAGTCTCGTCATTCTTTCCTCGAAATTATAATTTGGGTTTACTTAAAAAAATTGAAAGAACAAATACGACCTTTATTGTGGTGGAGGTGGTGGAGGAAAATGTCAACATCCGGATTCTCAGGAGATATGCCATTGGTGGATTTGATCTATCATGGCAAAGCAAGATCTTCCAATTGTTGGTCGTATTGTTGTTTGAATTTTTAACTCATACCGCTCCGTTGAATCGTGATTAAAGACTTTGAGAAAATGCTTTGCTAGATAGGAGCCCGTGTCGGCTAAAGAGGAATACACCATAGACCATAGAAAATAGAGCTCATCAAATAGTGTGCTTGAGAGTACCCGATGGACATAACGAAGCATGGATTGACGATACACGAGGATTTTGATGAGGAAGGGTTATATTCTAGCTCATGCGTAATAGCTTGCCAAAATCGCCGATCACGGACCCCAACGGCTTTATCCGCAACCCATTTGTCGGCCAGAGCCGTAGATAGTGTTAAATTACGCCAAAGTGTGAGTTGGTAATCATTGTTGAAGAGTCGAAAGTTGATACGTCCTTCTTCAAAGTGTGTCACCAATGTGATCTCGGCGTTATAAGAACTCGAAATTCTAATGTGAGACGGAGGTAGGTGGGCATGGCTAAATTCATGAAATAGCCCCACCCAAGCTGATCAAACATCCAATCCACATTTGTACGAAGCCCGAGTCCATCCAATGTAAGGTTGTTTGAGAATCGTGTGTTTATAATTTGGTGTTGGGCTAGACGATGATACTGGGCCTCCTGATCGGCATCCCGGAAAGAAATGCCATATGGGTTGGCAGGGACTGGTGCGTTGGCGCGAGCGGCTCGACGACCGTTGTGTGCGGGGGCCGCGGAGGATGAAGCATCACCGGTACGACTGCGCTTGGACCTGGGATTCCTATGTCAATAGAAACTTATAACAGCGTGAAAAAATCATTCTAAGAGACATAACAACATCCCAAGCATGAAGGATCACCAATTCATCCAAAATTTCGCCATATTAACACAATTATTCAACAAGAACAATCTTCAAAAGCTATATACCCCTCCGCAATGAATTCAACAATATCCCCTTTTCAACAATAATTCAACAATAGCCAAAGAGCAATTCAACAAGAACAATGATATCTCTTTTTCAACAACAATTTAAGAATATCAATCATATGAACTCAAGACTAATTCTTCAAATTTATTTCATGAATATCCAGAACAAATGACCAATTCCTTAATTTAGCAAGATGAACATCACAAGAATAATTTCCCACCATTACCACAATAATCAAGAAATTACCACAAACCCAATTAAACTCACAAAAAGCACAAGAAATATGTCATAAAAATAAATTCATGATTTTACCATTAAGAAACAAATATCCAAATTTTAATTTCCCTGAAATTCAATTTCTAGGGCATGAAAAATTGATAACAAAAATTCATGAAATTCCTAATTACAACAAGGGATAACCTTCACTACAACACACAAAAGAATAAATAAACCAATACAAGAAAAATTCGAAATTGAAAGCAAAAATTGAGAAAGAAAAGAAAAGAACAACAAGACATACCTTGAAGACATTGTAGAGGGGAAGAAGTGAGAGCCTTGTGATGTGAAGGTGTGTGGTGTGGTGAAGATTTTGAGAGGAGAGAGAAGAGAATTGGGGATTTGGGGGAAGGGTTTGAGAGAAAGGGGGGATTGGGGAAGAAGAAGAAGGGTTTTGGGGGAGAATTGGGAAAAAAAAAGGTGAGGGTCTGTTTTACAGACGGTCGAACACGGCCATGCTATAAAAGCACGGCATGGCCGTGTTATAAAAGCACGGCCTGGCCGTGTTCGTACGTCTGCAGGCCCAAAAAAAAATTTTTTTTTCGATTAAAAACACGGGCGTGTTAATGAACACGCCCGACCCGTGTTTCGTACGCAAATCCCAGCCCTTTTTCATTTTGTTTTTTTTAAATAAAAACACGGGCATGTTACTTAACACGCCCATGCTGTGTTTCGTACGAAATTTTCGAACAGGGCCTTGGATGGTTGAACACGGCCAAGGTGTGTTCGCAAAAAGGTTGACAAACACGGTCGTGCCTACCAAGCACGGCCTGACCGTGTTTGTTTGCTTTTTTTAAAAAAAAACAAAATCAAAACAAAACAACCCCAAGCAACCAAAAATAGGAAAAATTAAGCAAAATAAAATTCACACAAAATGTCGGATTGCCTCCCGGATAGCGCTTTTTTAACATCGTATAGCTGGACCGTTTACCCAAATGTGATTAGTCGGGTGGAGCCTTGGACTTCTGAAAATCCCTTGGGCATTTAGTAGCACTACCTCCAACTTCAAGCTTCAAAATGTGCTCTTTGACCTTTCGGGTCTCTATTTTGGAAATAAGTCTCCTAAGGAGATTATTTTTCATGGGTTGGCCTGCACTTTGATCAAATTTTTTCTCCAAGAGATTTTTAGTTTTCACTTTACTCAAGGAAACTGAGTCAACAAAAGAACAAGTAGTATCCTTATCAATTTCAGCATGAATTTTAAACATTACTTGTTCATCCCCCACTCTCAAAGTTAATTTTCCCTCATGCACATCAATGATAGATTTCGCCGTAGCCAAGAAAGGACGCCCAAGAATTAGAGGAACATCAATATCATCATACATGTCAAGAATAACAAAATCAACTGGGAACATGAATTTATCAATCTTGACTAACACATCATTAATAATACCTCTAGATGTTTAATCGATTATCGGCTAAGTGAATGTCCATCCTAGTAGGGTTCGATTCACGTAATCCCATATGCTTGAATGTATCATAAGACATCACATTGATACTAGCTCCTAAGTCTGTTAGTGCCCTATCAACAGGTAAACCATCAATTGTACAAGGGATAATAAAGCTTCCTGGATCATTAAATTTTTGTGGTAATTCATTGGAAGAACATTTATCATTCAATTGCACATTTGATAATTTGTTAAGCTTATTTTCATTAGGAATGATGTCATTTAAATCCTTATCATGCTTTGAAGGAGGTTGAACAAATGGAATATTGGTATGAATTGTTTGGAAGAATCAAGGTACTTACCAAATTTGTCCTCCCTTCTATCTTCTTCAGTTAAACTCGGGTAAGGGATCTTGGGCTTGTATACTGCAACCACCTTTTTCACGGGTTTGTCATCCCCCACATATTTCTACATGGGAGTGTTATGCTCATGTGGAACATTGATGGTGATTGCCTTTAGGTGCTCTATCTTGGGTTTGGCTCAGTGTCACCCGTCAAACTTCCTTGTGGCCTTTCGGAAATCATGTTTGCAATATGTCCTATTTGGTTTTCCAAATTATGGATAGATGTCTATTGATTTCTCAAGGATGTTTCCATGGCCTGGAATCGGGTATTTGTTGATTGCACAAACTTTGTTATAAGTTCTTCCAAGTTAGGCTTACCTTGATTCTGCTGAACTCCGGGAGACGTGTGTAGATTAGGATTGGGATTAGGTCGTGGTTGACCTTGATTTCCCCAACCGAAATTAGGATGTTGTCGCCACCCAGGATTGTATGTGTTGCTGTAAGTATTATTTGGGTAATTTATGGCTTGATTCCCAACGTAATTGGCATGTTCAGCTTGTGATATTGTGTGTGGGCATTCCTGATGATTATGCAATCCTCCGCAAGTTTCACAAGATAAAACGTGCGGTCTTGGTGGTTTAGGAGCCGCTAGATCGTCGATTTTTGGGTCAAAGCTTCGACTGTGTGCAGTAGTGTAACCACCGTGATCCGCATTGTATACACCCACCGTCTGTTAGGTTTACCTCGTATGGATTGCCATTGATGACCATTCATGGCCATTCCTCTATTAGATCTTGGGCGGCTTCTGGTGTTTTATTATTCAATGTTCCCCCAGCTTCCGCATCAATCATTTGCCTCGTTGACGAGAGTAGCCCATTGTAAAATGTTTGGACTTGCATCCAAATAGGGAGGTCATGATGTGGGCATTTCCGCAATAACTCTTTGAATCTTTCCCAGGTGTCGTACAAAGTCTCATCGTCTTCTTGAGCGAATGAAGAAATTTCATTCCTCAGTCGTGCAGTTTTGGCTAGTGGAAAATACTTTAAAGAGAACTTCTCGGCCATAAAGCTCCATGTTGTGATGGTTCCCTTTGGTAAAGTGTTTAGCCACTGTTTAGCTCATCCCAGAAGAGTAAATGGGAATAGGCGCAAACGGATGGCATCGTCAGAGACCCCATTGATTTTGAAGGTATCGCAAATTTCGAGAAAATTTGCGATATGGTTATTTGGATCTTCGTCCGGTAGGCCATCGAACTGAACAAATTGTTGCACCATTTGGATAACATTTGGTTTGATCTCAAAATTATTGGTCGCAATAAGAGGGCCTCACGATCTTTGGACGATGTGCCGTCCATAGATGGCTTGGCGTAGTCGTACATGGTTCTTTGTTGTTCATCCGCCATATCAGGATCCTTGCCTTCGTTAATATCCTCCTCGTGGTTTGTATTAGTACTTTCCTCTGTGTTGCTACCGGCGGTCCCGCGCTTCCAAATTCGGCGACGAGTAGGCATGTACTGCGGTAAATAAAGAGGATAAGTGTAATCCAAGACTTACGAAGATAAATAAGATGAAAGGCAATGGTAAAAATAAAAAAAAATGATTAGATTAACAAAAATAAAGTGTTCTTAATATTACAATCCCCGGCAACGGCGCCAAAAACTTGATGGCTCAAAAGCTACTCTAGAAAACCGTAGGCAAGTGCACCTATCGTTTTATACTATAGATTATTGAGTACCGAGTGTCATTCCCACGAGGATTGTAAGTACTAATAATTACCGTCTTTTTGTTGTTTAATCTAACAATTTTCAGAGTTTTGTTTGTTAAAATGGAAAATGAAAAAAATAGAGAATTTAAAATAATTGCAACTTACAATAGATCAAATAAAAGTAGATTGTAGAATAAGAAATCAAGAGCTAAAAATGTGTTTGAATGTAAATCCCTCTAGAATGTTTTTGCGATTTAAGAAGATAAAGCTACAACCAAAAACCCTTAAGCAAAAACCAACCTCTTTTAATAAAATCTCATATTTTGTGAACCGTAGAAATTCCCGATTTAAGTTAAACCTCTATCGAGCGAATAACTTCTAACCTCAAATTGATTAATCAAATCTCTTTCTAGTTAAAACCCCCAAGACAAACATTATAACGATTTGTGAATTCCCATATTAGGTTTGACCCTAATCCAGGAGATTTATGTCGTCCTATATCTAGGATTGCATGCAACTCTTTTCACTTATATAGGTTCTATTTCACCATGAATCTCTCGATTTCCCGGATGAAAAATAAACTTCAAATCAATATTGCGCATATACCAATTCGAATGAATAAAGCATAATATAAGTGAATCACACAAAATATGAGGATTTTATTAAAAACATACAAGCCTTAATCACAAATTCATTCTAGAGTTCATTACATTCAAACACTAGAAATTTAGCTACACATGGCTTTGACAAAAGAGCATACTACACAAGAAAATTTGAATAAAATGAACATGGTGTACTTAGCTCTTATTCAAGACCAATTCAAGACTTCCTCCTTGGTTGATTGCAATGATGTTGAGCTCCAAGCCTTCTCCTCTATTGCTCTTCAACTTCCAACTCTACCTTTCTTTTATCCTCTCAATGTATTTTTCTTTGAAACTTAGAATGAATATACAATGAATATACAATGAATCTCTCTATGAATGAATTGAATCCCTATCCCAACTCAAATTCTTGGCTTTTATAGGCATCATCTTTGTAAAAGCACACATCAATAATGCCATCTTTTGCTAAACAAATTCTCCACTTCCATAGTTGAGTTGTTTACATCATTGTTTTCATATGATAATTGAGGAATAATAGAGTTTGGTGCAGCAAAATGAGGTGTCAAAGTTGCTCAAAGGTTGTCAAAAAGCAAAAGTCTCTATAATTTCCGCCAAAAGAAGAAGAATTTTGAGCTGGAGGCCAAACACGGCCGTGCTTTAAAAGCACGGCCAGGTCGTGTTCGTCAAAATTGACGAACACAGCCGTGCTTAGGAAGCACGTCCTAGCCGTGTTTTGTTCGTCACTTGGGGATTTTTGGCAGGGTGTGCTTTTAAACACGGTTTGGGCGTGTTTTGCTTGTCGTCATGCTGAACACGGCCGTGCTTTGCAAGCATGGCCTGGGTGTGTTTTTCTGCTTTTCTTGTTTTTCTTCCCTTTGAAGCATGGCCATGTTTTCCAACACACCTTTGGTGTGTTTTTGCATGAGATTGAGTCTTTTGCCTTCTTTTTGATCAATGTTAGACTTCATTTTTGTTCGTATTTTCATACAAAATTCATGTGAATTTGCTTCAAGTCTTTACCTTCATCATTCAAAACAAGCCAATGTGATTTTTCTTGAATTTATTGATTATTAAGCTAAAAAGTTAAAGAAATTATCCAAAAGGAGTTATAAAAACATGAACAAAAATGCACTTATCACCTATCAAAAACATCCAATCATGAGCTATTCTCAGACCTCAAAGCCTATGAGTTTGTCTTTGAGAAGAAAAGATCAAGAGGAGACAGTTGTACCCAAGACAAATTGCATTGATAGTCAAGGATGGAAAGAGAGTCAACCCAAAGAAGCCATAGACCAGAGCAAATTGCCCTAATGGTTAAAAGATTCAACAAGTTCTTCAATAAGAACTATAAAAGAAACAAGGGTGAAACCTCCAGGAAACATTCAGCTCCCTCCAAGTCAAGGGAAGATAGGCCACCCAAGAGAGCTGAGCATCAAAGGGTTGAATATCGAAAGTCGACAACCCAAGAACAGAGAGCCGACCAAAGAGCCGAGAACCCGTGTTGGAATTGCACAACCAGACACTTTGCGCTTGGCTGCTCCTATCCACCATCAACAAATATAGAAATGAAGAAGAAAGAAAGGTCTTGAGAGAAAGAAGACAGAAAAGAAAAAGGTTATGTTAGTCATGAGATTTGAAACAGTCAAGTCTAAAGAAGCAGCAGACTCAGAGAGTAGTGAAGCTGACTACTCAAGTGACTCTGAGGAAGAAGCCTTGATTTGCCTTATGGCTAAAGAACAAGATCAACCAGATCAAGAAGATGAGGTACACTCTAACTCATCTCCTTCAGATTCAAGTGATAGTGATTGTGACACACACACTTCATCACCCACTTGATCTTTATCATTCATTAGGAAATGATGAAAGACTTTGAGCACATTAAATCCTCACACACACTTCTAAATGAGGAAAACAATTTCAAATTAAAAGCCAAAACTCACAAACTGACTAAGGAGCCGAGTACTCTAAGTCACATAGCCGATGAGAACACGAGTCAAGGTTGAGAATGCTAAACTATTAGCAGAGATAGCTGCTGTAGAAAATAGAGAAAATGATCTTAAAAATGTGATTGCCTCATTTACAAAGGCATCCAAATCATTGAATGATCTAATCATGAGTCAAAAAGAATGTGGAGATAAGACAGGCATAGGGTTCAACTCCTTTGTGCACAGTCAAACTCCTAGAGTGATTTTGGAAAAAGGATCTTCAACTGAAGCATCTCAGAAATCCAAAACACCAAATGTTGCACCCGCATTCATCCCAAAGCACAATCACAAACAAACTGGCCTTGGATACAAAGGAAAAGGAAAATAGCCAGTTGAGTATCTTTGATAGATAGATGAGAAGAAATCCAAAGAAAGTTCCGGCAAACTCCAAATAAAAAGTACTGTGAAGAATAAACAGAGCTAGCAAAAACCCCAGAAGTTTCATCAGAGAAACACATATGATGGGAATGGTAGAAACTACCCAAGCCAAGTTGATTGGAACAATGTGAAGTATCAGCAAAGACCAATGGAATACAAGCTTAGATGGCAAAGACCTAAACCTCATCAAAGGTCATTCCAAAGGCAAAAGAGCTATTATCGGCACACATATGCACCCAAGCACTACACTCAAAAATATCACAACTACTCCAAGAAAGCAATTGCTAAAACACACACATAAAGCGTATGCATAAAAGAGACAGTTGTATGAACCTAAAGCACCCAAGCAATTTGCTAATGTGCACTATGATTATGGCACTGATAGATGGCAACCTCTTAGAGTCAAGTCATTTGGCTATAGGTTGGTTGGATCATCTTACAGCACTAACCTCTCAAGACCCAGGCAAGTATGCGTACCTAAAAACCAATTTCTTTGATTGCAGGTTCAAGAAACAGTTGAGTGCCAAGGAACCTGGTACATAGATAGTGGCTGTTCCAGACACATGATAGGAAATAAAAAAAATCTATCAAGATTCAAGGAAATTAGAGGTGCAAAAGTTATATTTGGAGGAAATGAAGCTCTAGGGGAAATCAAAGGCACATGATCCATCAAGAAAAATGGATTGGAAATCACAGATGTTGCATATGTTGAAGTCCTCAACTTCAACCTATTAAGCATCAGCCAACTCTGTGACAAGGGTTACAATGTTGGATTCAATATGGGAGTGTGCCAGATCAAAGATGTTGAATCAAATGAAATAGTGATGCAAGGATCAAGATAGAAGAATATGTATGTGGTGGATTGGTCTACTGCCACACCAAGCACTTGTCTTGTCATTGCAAAAGAGTACAAATAGAATCAAGTTGGTTATGGCATAAGAAGTTGAATCATCCGAATTTCAAGACAATCAACAAACTTGCAAGGAGTCATCTTGTGGAAGGATTGCCAGACTCAGTTGTACAAGAAGGAAAGTGTATGTGATGCATGCCAAATGGGAAAGCAAATCAAATCTTCATTCAAGGATAAGCTAGTCCTTCTTCAACAAGGATATTGACGGTTGCATATGGATCTATTTGCTCGATTGAACCAAACAAAGATAAGTGGAAAGAAATACACCTTAGTGGTGGTAGATGATTATTCAAGATATACATGGACAATCTTCATGTGCAAAAAGAAGGAAACTTTGCAGAAGTTACCTCAACTGATGAAAAGAGTTCAAAATGAAAAGAGCCAAACCATTATAAAGATAAGATCTGACAGAGGAACTGAGTTTGTCAATGGGATAATAACTCAGTATTGTGTTGAAAATGGTATTGCTCATGAATTATCAGCAGCAAGAACTCCACAGCAGAATGGAGTAGCTGAAAGAAGGAACAGAACTCTCAAGGAAGCTGCAAGAACCATGTTAGCTTAAACTGGATTGCCTAAGAGATTTTGGGCTAAAGTCATCAACACTGCATGTTATACTCAAAATAGATGCATGATAAACAGGCAATTGACCAAGACTCCCTATGAAATCTGGATAGGGAGAAAGCCAAATGTTGGGTACTTCAGGATATTTGGATGTAAATGCTTCATCCACAACAATGGCAAAGATAATTTGAAGGCTTTCGATGCTAAAGCTGATGAAGGTATCTTTTGGGATACTCAGCTGAGAGCAAAGCCTATAGAGTGCTGAACAAGAGAATTATGGTCACAGAAGAGTCTATCCATGTGGTTTTAGATGAACCTAATGTGAGTGGAGAAGACATTGAAGAGTTAGCTGATAAGCAAAATCAGCCAACTATGCAGAAGAGTCCCTATGTTGAAGCTGAAGTAAGAGCAATCAACCAAGATGAAGATGAGATAGCTGAATCTCAAAGACAGCTGGAAAGTCAACAGCTGAATGAAGATGAAAGAGTTGTTCAAGACAACATAGCTGCGAGACGGCTGAACCCAGCTGACTTACTCCAACCTGATGTGAGATGGTTGAGAGACCATCCACCAGAGTTAGTTATTGGAGATGTTAGAGATGGTGTAAGAACCAGATCCAGAGCTCAGCAAGAAGCAATGTTCACTTGTTTTATTTCCCAAATAGAGCCAAAAGATGTGTCTCAAGCATTAGATGACACACATTGGATTCAAGCCATGCAAGAAGAGTTGAATCAGTTTGAAAGAAACAAGGTATGGGAATTGGTGCAGAGGCCAACCCATCAAAATGTTATTGGCACAAAATGGGTTTTCAAAAACAAGATGAATGAGGAAGGATCTGTGGTAAGAAACAAAGCAAGATTGGTAGCCAAAGGGTATTGCCAAGAAAAGGGAATAGATTTTGATGAAACATTTGCTCCTGTTGCAAGATTAGAAGCAATAAGGATGTTTCTTGCCTACGCCACATAAGAACTTCATTGTATATCAAATGGATGTGAAGAGTGCATTTCTAAATGGATCGTTAGAGGAAGAAGTCTATGTTGAGCAACCTCCGGCTTTGAGCGAAGACTATTGGAGATAAGGTGTACAAGCTCAAGAAAGTATTATATGGATTAAAACAGGCACCAAGAAGAGCATGGTATGATACATTTCTCAATTTCTAATCGACAATGGATTCACCAAAGGCAAAATGGACAGAACACTCTTGAGATTCAAATTGGAGAGAGTATCTTTGCTTGTTCAAATATATGTGGATGACATCATTTTGGGATCCACAAATAAAAGGTTGTGTGATAAATTCTCAACTCTCATGCAAGGCAAATTTGAAATGAGCATGATGGAAGAGTGACTTTCTTCCTAGGTCTTCAAGTTAAGCAATTGAAGGATGGAACCTTCATATGTCAAACAAAATATACCAGAGATTTAATGAAGAAATTTGGTATGGAAGAGAAGTCTTCTCAGTGAAAATACCAATGAACACAACAACAAGATGGACATGGATGCGGATGGCAAGGTTGTAGATCAAACCGGATATAGAGCTCTTATTGGATCATTGCTCTACTTAACAAGCGAGACCGGACATCACATTTGCGAAGGTGTATGTGCAAGATTTCAATCAAGACTAAAAAGAGAGCCACATGTCTCGCAGCTAAGATAATCCTAAGGTAATTGAAGGGATGCCAGGAAGTTGGCCTATGGTAAAGAATGTGGATTCAGGCTTATTGGTTTTTCAGACTCTGACTATGATGGATGCAGAGTTGATAGGAAAAGTACCTCTAGTACATGTCAAATGCTTGGAAATAGATTGGTTTCCTGGTTTAGCAAGAAACAAAACTCAATAACCACATCCACAGCTGAAGCAGAGTACATAGTTGCGGGCAGCTGTTGTGCCCAAGTGTTATGGATGAGACAAAGAAATGAGAGAGACTATGAGATTGAGGAAAAAGAGATTCGAATTATGTGTGATAACACAATTGCTATTGCAATCACTCAGAATCATGTGTTGCATTCAAGAACAAAGCATATTGATGTCAAAAATCATTTTATAAGAGATCATGTTGAAAAGAAAGACATCACTTTGAAATATATCTCAATTGACAAGCAGCTAGCTGATATATTCACTAAGCATCTATCTGAATCAAGATTTGAAGAGCTTAAGCATGAGCTAGGGTTAATTGAGCTAACTTAACACTCAGAAGACTCAATCAGCAGAGATGGAAGATGTGAAGATGAAAATTGAACAAGTTTCACGAATCAGCCATGTGAAACAGCTATGTCGGAAAGTCAGTTGTATCGAGTTAGCTAACAGCTGAGTCACTTAATGAAAAGAGAGAAGTAGAGTTAAGTCACTTTGGATATGAGCTGAATCATTTATGAGCTAAGTGACAAAAACGCAGTCGTTTTTAATGAGCGGGAATGTTTTTAAGGATGACGTCGATAATTATGACGCGGTGCGAAAAAGTCGCCGAAGAAGCATATGATTGGATATAAATGATGCCGCAATAAATGCGAGAAATTAAATGCGGTTTGACGTGCTAAATCTGAACCATTGATCTCGATCAATATTTCAAAATCCAAAGACATGTCCTTTCATAACCCTTATATATCCATTTTTCCAACTTTCTCTCTCTCATTCGGAAACTGTTCATCTTCAAGCAAAAGAAAGCAAGCTATTTCTCTCTCGAAAACCCTAAGTGTCCTCAAGCAAGTTCGTCAAGTTTTAATCGGTAAAAATCTCTGAAAAATGGCTCCTAAGTTTGATTTCACCAAGCTATCGAAGCAAATCCACTCAGGTCTCAAGGTTTTTCTGACTTTCGAATACTCGCATACCTATCTCGAGGAGGTAGGGCAGTTCTATGTCAACGCAGAAGTGCAGGACGAAGGAATCAAGTCTTCTGTCCACCGCAAGGACATTTTGATAAATGATAAGGACCTTGCGGAGCACTGTTTATCGCCTTTGGATGGCATGAAGGAAATTTATGAAGCTGATGTTGATTTGGCTGATGCATGGAAAGAGGTAACCAAACCGGAGTGTGATGCTAAGGTGGTCTACACAAATGAGAAGAAGAGCTCTAAGGGACGACTATCATAAATTGATGGATGTCGCTCCAAATGTGTAGACATGAAGTTTGGAAGCTTTAATCGATGTCCAAGACAAAGCTAATCATCATGGTTGCGATCATACCGGTCAAGAAAGTCAATCGGGCCGAGTTCGGTATGCAATGGCAGACTGCAATGTGGCAAATAAGTCGTTCAAGGAAGATGGATCTTTTGGAGGATCTCTTGGTTATGGCCTGGTGATTGGCCACCGATGGAAGTGAAGGGTATTCCCCTTCGACATGGAAAACCCTTCCATGTCAACAAAAAGATGTCCAGGGCGAACCTCTCTGGAGCCCAGAAGAGATCCCGTGCGAAGAAGGCGGAAACAAGTGAGGGGGAATCAGCTGAACCCGAGGACACTGTTGATACCCCTCCACCAAAGAAGAAAGTTGTCCAAGCAATGCGAAGAAGAAAGTTGCCCTGCAGCTAAGAAAAAGGATGCACCCCCCTGCAGCCGAGTCGCCGCCGTGCGGCCATGTCTCCCTCCGCTCCTTGGTACAGGCCGAGAACCCCAAATCCATTCTCCACCCATACAAAAGAAGAGGACTTCCAAGTCAAGGAAGGCATCTCCCTCCAAGAAGAATGACCAAGTTCCCACCCGTGATGAAACCACCGAATCGGAACTTAACTCCCTAGTTCCCAAGAAAAAGGATACCGGTAAGAAACTCGAATTGGAGAAGACAATCAATTTGCCACTCACCGGAGAAAGCATCCGAGACCGAAAACTCGGGAAGTGCGATCTCTGAAGTTGTTGATGAATCGACAAGATCAGTTGAAGGTCATCAATGAGTCCCTTTGAAGACTCGATTGGGCATCGGCAACAGAGGAAGCAAGCGGTGAGACAATCGAACATCCTGTTGAAAAAGTTCTCTCCACTCGCTATCATCGATCTTTCTTTGAAGGAGAGGAGCAAAGCAGAGTACTCTTCCTTCTATCCCAGAAAATAATGGACAAGAATAAGATGATGACGATGATATCATCATGTACTCTCCAATATATCCAGATATCCAAAGAAGCCTCGAGAATGGAGAGCATGGAAACTTGATCACTCAAGGAGCGATTCGCTCACCCCGAGTATATCAAAGAAGAAGAGGAGTTGATACAATTTCTCGGTGTTGCCATGGTACGATAGGCTCTTGATGAAGAAAATTGCACCGATATTCTTGAATCATCAAGGAAGAAGAGAAAGAAAACTATTGGAATTTTAGTTGAGTTGAAATTTTAAAAAAAAATTCCAATGTAAATTTCATCACAAAAGCATCTCGTTGTCAAATTCCAATAGAAACTCCAACAGTAAACAAAACCATTGGAATTTTAGTTGGAGTTTTAAAATTCTAACGAAAATTCAAACTATATCTAATGCTTGATGCAAATTATAAAAATATGTATAAAATAAAATAAATGAAGAAATAAAAAACAAAGTACACAAAAACAATAAAAATAAATATATATCATTGTATAGGAACTTAGCCATAACAATTATTGTCACAATAATTTATTATTAACTACAAATTTCAATTAAAATATATTTTAGAAAATTACTTATTGTGATGAGTAATTATAGTTTTAGTGACAATTTGTTTTGAGACTAAAATATTATCTAACATTGACAAGAACTATTTTGCGACTAATTTGTATGTGTGACTATATTATTGGAAATTAGTGACAAAAATAGAATGTGACTACAATATGGAGTTTTAGTGATAAGTTTGTATGTGACTAAAGCATTGAATTGTAGTGGTGATAACTTTGTATATCACTAAAGCATCGAGTTTTAGTGATAAAATTGTGTGTCACTAAAACATTGACGTGTATTTGACTAAAGCATCTAGCTATAGTGATAAAATCCATCTGTGACTGAAACATGAACGTCTAGTGACAATATATTTATGTGACTAAAACCCTATGGTATAGTGACAATTATGATAGTTGTCACTAAAACTTTTAGTGACAGTGCTTGTAGTGACAACTAGTTACGACGTTTGATGTCATCAATAAAAGATTGTATTGACGACATTAGTATATATAGTGACGAAAAAAATGTCACTATAATTGTTTTTTTTCATGGTGTTCGACTTTTTTCTTTTCTCCTCTGTAATAAAAAATAATTTAGGTAAGTAGTGATGAAAATCGTAAATCCATGCTCATATTTTCTAAATTAATGTTGTGCTATTATGTGGTTACATAAATCATCTTACAACGGATATTTTGTACGTGCTAAAAAAGAACGAATGAGATAACAGATTATATGCACTACAAATTAAAGTACAGTGTAAATATTAAAAGGTAAAAACTTGTATAAAACCGTTTTACGGGTCATTTCCCGTAAGACGGATCGCACCGACCCGCCTATCTGCCCTACCCGACCGTCAATGAAGTTTATGGGCTAGATATTATAATTTTGTGGGCTTATTGTTTTGCGCTGACCATTAGTTGCACCGACCGAATTTCGGTCAAATTGAATTGGTCGGTATAAATCCAATTGCAATGCTCATTTATCCAATCTGGATTAGCATTGTCATGGGCCCTCAAAAATTCGAAACAAGGCTGTAATAATTATGCATTAGAAAATATTTGTTAAGCTTAATTTTTATTACAAATAATCGCAAGGAACAGAATTGATCAATTACTTGCAAATTTATGTACATCATTGTTTAAAAGTGTCACTTTTTATTTTAAAAAAATATCATTTTACTTTAAAAATATATATGTTTTCAAAGTAACAAAATTGTATTAGTAGTTCCCTTTGACATAATATCAAGACTCAAAAAGTTACTTGCAAAGTTATGTACAATATTGTTCAAAAGTGTCAATTTTTATTAAAAAAAAAGTATCACTTTCACTATAAAAAGTATATGTTTTCATGAAAATAACAAAATTACATTAGTTGTTCCTCTTGACATGGTATCACTTTAGACTCAAAAATTATCACTTTTTATTCAAAAAGTAGCACTTTTACTTTGAAAATATACGTTTTTCAGAGTAACAAAACTGATTATTTACTTGTAAAGTTATATGCAAATTGCAACATTTGTTCAAAAGTGAAATGTATCATTTTTTACTAAAATATGCATCATTTTTACTTTAAAAAGTATATGTTTTCAAAGTAACAAAATTACATTAGTAGTTCTCCTTGACATAATATCACTTTAGACTCAAAAAGTATCAATTTTTATTAAAAAAGTATCACTTTTATTCTAAAAAGTATATGTTTTCAAAGTAATAAAATTGATTATTTATTTGCAAAGTTATATATATAGACAAGTTCAAAAGTATCACTTTTTATTTAAAAAAGTATCACTTTTACTGAAAAAGTATATGTTTTTAAAATAACAAAACTAGTAATAGTAGTTTTCTAGAAAAGTATTAGTTTTTTTCTGAAAAGTGATAGAATTTTCCTGAAAAGTACTATTATGATTATCGATCAAGTTCTGCAATGTTATTCAACCAACCACCTTGCATATATCCTTCTAGTCATGGTCACTATTCCACCAGTATTCTCCCCGAAACACCACAACATATTCATTCCAATCAACCAAGAAAAAAACCACTCTATTTCCACTCAAATTCAACATCAAAAAGCGCAGACTTAGCGAGATTTTTGTGCTTGGTTTTAAAATTTTGTGCAAGATATATTCAAGTTATTATATGTTATTTTATGATATTATACTCAATGTATCCTCTTTATTTATTCTAATCCAACAAACCAGAAAAAGGAGAAAAAACAAATAATGATCAATCCATCCCACTTCAATAACTGACGTGATAATATATAATAATAAACTTGTAAATTAAAACACACAAATCTAGCTAAAAGACATGATTAATGTAACATGCATGAAACATGTGACATAATGGGGGTGAAGAGTAGAGAGAGAAAGAGAGATGGAGATTAGAGTTAGAGCTGTCAATGAGCCGGACTGGCCAGCCCGACCCGAGCCCAACGGGCTTTTGCAAAATTTTGGGCTAGGTCGGGTTGGCCCAATTTTGGTCGGGCCTAAAAAAGTCACTGGCCCAGCCCAGCCTATACAAACACTCCAATGCCAAATAGGTCCGACTTTTTTTGGGCCTGAAAAATCACTTTTTTCGGCCACCTCTAATCAGAATGGAGGTGAAGAGTAGAGAGAGAGAGAGAGAGAGAGGGAGAGGGAGAGGAGGGGGGGACAGGAATTTAGGAGTGAAGAGGAGAGAGATTGATGCATATTGTTTTTATATAAAATCTGGATATCGGATTTGGATCCGGATATTGGGCCCCTCTTACGGGTTAGGATCTGTAAGGCGGTCTTACAAGGGACCTACTCATATTAAAAGTAGGTTATAGTATTGGATGATACCTACTATTTTTGGAGAAACTCACAAATTAATTAAAGTATTTCCTTTTTGTTTCTCCTCTCTTTTTCCTCTACGCTATGCTAGTCAACCCTAAATACTAAAAGAAAAAACAGGTTGTCACATGTCATCACATCTGCAATTTGGTACACATGTCAACACCTTATTCTTCCAAATCCATGTGTCGGCTTCACATTTAGTCACGTAGTAAACCATGTCAACACCTTATTCTTCCAATTATAAATTGGATTTTTTTTGGATAAATTGATTTTCCGTATATAACTACTAATTAAATATTAATTTGAAGATTGACAACTGGCTTAGAAAGATTGGCAAATTGGAAAAGCATATATATACACAAATACATATAGTAATACATCATATATATTAATGTATTTCCATATATAAAAGAATAATTAATCAACTTTTAATTATAAATAGATTTTCTTCCATAACTCAAGATAAATTGATTTTTCGTATATAACTATCAACTATCAATTAGGAAATCTACAAAATAAACAATAATCCCAAAAAATCAAGGATACTCATGTTGCAAATTAATTCCTTAACTCAAGATAAATTGAAATTTTTTTTAGGCTTCTTATTATAAATTGGATTTCTTTGATGACCATTTATTTCGAATTTTTTTGGCTTCAAATTATACATTGATTTGCTTCCTTAACTCAAGGTGACTAATTAAATACTACGTTCAAGATTGACAACTAGCTTAGAAAGATTGACAAATTGGAAAGTCAAATACGTACACTAATACAATATGATTTAATGTATTTCCATATATCAAGCCAATATACTAAAAGAAAAAACAAAGTTGTCACATGTCATCACATCTGCAATCTGATACATCTGTCAACACCTTATTCTTCCAAATCCATTTAGCAATTTCGCATCTAGCCACGTGGCAGTCCAGGTCAACACCTCATTCTTCTAATTATAAATTGGCTTTTTTTTGCTTCTAATTATAA
Organism: Rehmannia glutinosa; assembly: GCA_016081115.2. Taxonomy (NCBI): domain Eukaryota; kingdom Viridiplantae; phylum Streptophyta; class Magnoliopsida; order Lamiales; family Orobanchaceae; genus Rehmannia; species Rehmannia glutinosa. The sequence goes on along the minus strand of JABTTQ020000519.1, from coordinate 44,275 downwards.
ATTAGATTTTTGTCTACAACTATCAACCGAGAACTCTACAAGATAAATAATAATCCCAATAATAAGTATATACAAATTAGGAAGTTATTTTTGATGTTGCAGATTAATTCCATAACTCAAGATAAACTGTATTTTATTTACTTCTAATTATAAATTGGGTTTATTTGATAAATAATAAATTGGATTTTTTTTAAATGCCAAAAAGAATTAGATTTAGCCATTTTAATATACAATTAATTTGTGGAAAATTTAATGTGGAAATGGTTGTAAAAATTCAATAGAATTGTAAATTGTATTCTCAGTTTTACGTATACAACTATCAATCAATAATTCTACAAGATAAACAATAATTCCAAAAATCAAGGATACACAAATTAGGAAGTTACTTTTATTGTTGCAAATCAATTCCAAAGCTCAAGATAAATTGGATTTCTTTGATAAACAATAAATTAGATTTTTAATGCCAAATAATTAAATATTAGTGATTTCAGTATACAATTAGTTTGTCGATAAACTAATGTGGAAATAGTTGTAACAATGTAATTATAAATTAAAAATTCACGTCAGTGAAAGCTGAAGAGATATTTATTAGAAACTATTTAATAATAAAATTAGCAGAATTAACTAAGTGGTTTTTTAAATGCCAAAAAATTATATATCAACCATTGCATTATACAATTAATTAATATAAAAATAGTTGTAATAATATAATTAAAGAATTAAATATTTGCGTCATTTTAACAAGGAAATACACAAAATAAAAAAATAATTAAAAGTTTAAATTTATTTTGTTCTTATTAAATATCATGTGAATTTAAATTGGCTTGATTTTACCAAGCTACATTGTATGCAAATGGTATATATTCACCTATTTAAATCTTATAGAAATTAAAAATAATAAAATATTTTTTTATTGAAGACTTTTGATTAATAAATTTATGACAATTAATTAAGTGGTTCTTTAAATGCCAAACATAATGCAAGTACACTTGAAAATAGAACAAATAATATAGTTTACGAAGAAGTTTTTCAGAATTTGAAGTGAACGATTTATATGACACTCTTCCAAATTTTATTTTTTTAGTGTTTCTAATTTGTATTTTGATTCTCCTGTAGCTATCAAAAATAAATTTACACCAAAATTTTATTCTCTGATAAATTCCGTGTAACACACGGGTGTTATTCTAGTATATATATAATTGGGCTGTGCACGGGACTTGGAGATTACCGAAACCGAATCGATATCCGGACCGAAAGATATCCGAACCGAAAATATCCGTTGACTTTTTGACTTTCCTCGAACTGTAGCATACCGAAAATATTTATGGTACGGTTCTGGAGATTTTTCAAATACCCGTACCAAGAACCGTACCAAACCATACTGAACCACTCTGAACCGAGGACCCGAAGCTAGAACCGATTTTAAAGGTTTTATATAAATACATATACATTATTTCTATGTTGTTTATATGTTGTTTTTGTTTTGATATTGAATTAACTACAAACTATTTGAAATTAAATTAATATAAAACATATTTCTGGAAAAAAAAAAAACCATAATACTGCAACTATTATGAATTTTAAAAAACTTTGATATTAATAATAGAGTAAATTATTTGAAATTGGAATTAGTTAAATGATTAGTAAATTGCACTTGAAAGAGAAACAAGTAATAGTACCATATTATAACAATATAAAAAAGATCATATTTTAAAACTTTTTACCACATCACATAAATTATAAATGTAATTTTATTGATTATATTAAGTTGTTAAGTATGAGACATTGAGATTACAAATTTATACAAGTTTTTATTTCATGTTAATTTATAAAAGTTATTAGTTAATTATATTTGTTTTATGTCAATAGAAGGACAATTTCCCAAATAATAGACTATTATTGTGTTATAGAGGTTATTAAGTTTAGAATTTTGGATTGTGGTACCTGTTATAGTTTTAGTTTTAATTTTTGAGACTATGCTAAAAAGATACTAGAACTCAATTTCCCAAATTCGTATGTTTTATTTATGGCTGATCTCCGAATCTCCGTTCCGAACCGAACCATACTGTCCCGTTCCATTAGAACCGAATCTCCATCCCGAACTTTCGGTACGGCTCGGGACGGAGATTTTTTTCTACGATTCGGTTCTGGAGATTTATTTTCAGAATCTCCGAACTTCGGGACAGTTCTGGAGATTTCCAAATCTCCGAACCATCCCGTACCGTGCACAGGCGCTCGCTAGGCGACAGACTGGGGCCTAGCGCCTAGCCGGGGTTAGGCGGGACCTGGGCGGGATTAGGCGGGCCTAATCGGAAAAAAAAATCGTAGGCGGACAAGGGGGGCCTAGCGCCTAGGCAGGGATTAATCGGGGCTAGGCGGGGATTTTTGCAACAGAGATATTGTGTTTGAATTTTTTATTTTAGTGTACAAAATACTAAGACAAATATTTTTATTAATACTCAAATGGCTTCTGTTTTAATTTTTAATTAAAAAATCCCTAATTTAAATTACCAAAATTTCCTGAGCAACACGAGTCTCAAACATAATACAATCGAAGTATTGTTAATTCAAAAAATATACACATAGATTTAGTTAATTTTTTTATTAAAGTTGTCTTTTTAATATATTATAGGGATAATTACAAAAACACCCATGAGGTTTGGGCTAATTACAATAAAACCCAAAGATGTTTGAAAATTACAAAAAATCCCATCAGGTTTGGTTATGTGTTAAATTTAAAGAGATAACACTTTTCCTAACCTAATTCATCTCAGATGCGGAATTACCAAGAACCAAAGGGGAAAGGTACGAAAGTAGGCACAAAAGTCTAAACTATTATAGTAGTAAGACTGATTGTCACTTATGCCTTCTGAGCCATGTCGTGAAAGTCCTTTGCTATAGTATTTTTATAAATATCCGGGGATTTTGATATGTTTTTTTACTTATGAAGGGAGAAAATGTAAGATGCAATCAAACCTCAAGGGTTTTTTTTGTAATTATCATAAACCTATGGGTTTTTTTTGTAATTAGCCCAAACCTTAAGGGGTTTTTTGTAATTATTATCCCTATAGTATATAAAGTTTCATGTTCGTTTTGTTGAATTAAATACTTAAAATGTCCCTATTCCCCAACCAGAATTTTCCTAGTTTATTAGTTAATTATCTGTAACAAATACTAAGTAACATTTGAAATTAAGTTCTATAACATCAAAATCATCAACCAATAACATGATTAAGTAGTTTGACTAAGTTCTAAAACAACCCGAGACCTTAAATTTGGACAAATACATCAACTTCAGACAGCAAAATTGAAGAACCCAGTCAAATGTTTAGGTGCACATACAAGGAAATTATGTAATGTCCTTGTGAGCCTTTGATGAATAATATGCGAAAAAGACCTGCGATTCCAAAAAGAGCTGTCCAAAAAAACAAAGCAAACAAAACCCCACCACCACCATTAGGAACTAAACCACATTAATGCACACGTCTCCACATCTTAAATCCATCATCCTCTTCCATTTCTTCTTCGTATCATCAACGGCCAATCAAGAACCATATACGTCTAATACATTGCTCAAGCCGACCCAAAATCAACATCAAGCGATAGCCACTTGTCAAGAGCTCATTGGTTGCTCACACGGCAAACCTATGCACGTACTCCGTTAGCCGGGGGGACAACCAAAAGCTCTCTCTCTTTATAAAATTTGCAAAATATATATATGACTTGGACAATGTGAGATTTTGATGCGCGGAAATTCTCCGACACAGTTTAGAAACTATTTAATTGAGTGAGCATAGAAACGAGCTCATCACTTGAAGGGCGATCGGCAGGCAAATCCGATAGGCATACAACAGCAATTCTGACAGCCATTTGCATCTCATCTTCTTCCATCTCTTCTCCGAGGATACTCTTGTCTAGTGCTTCACGAACCTCACCTGCTTGCTGCAAGTGCCGAAGCCATTGTCCTAAGCTTCCTCCGCTGGTTGCTTCACCGAAGAATGGGTCCAATGGGTCTCTACCGGTCAATAGAACACCCAATATCACCCCAAAGCTAAATATGTCGCTTTTATCTGTATACCTATTGTGCCAAACAAAAGAAATAAGATATTATTATATGTCCACTTGTACAAATAAAATGATATATATAACATTTATGATCACATTAGATACCAAGAAACAAATGGAATTTTAGATTGGAGTGACAATTAATTTGGGTACATAACCACAGGACTTAATTGGTTGAATTAATGAGTTCAAATCTTCTGCCAAAGTGAACATTAGCTTTATATGACTAATTAGTACTTAACATGAAAGCTACTTTCATCTAATAGATGCTTTAATTAGCTTTTTCTTAAACATTAAAAAAGTAGTTTTAGTTCAGATTTTAAAAGTTGACACTACAATGCACACAGAGAGGGAAGAAAAGGAGAAACAATTATCCAAGCAACTAATTAAGCATCTTCAAACAATAGACACCTGCAAGTAATGCATGCTGAAGACACGATTATACAAATTATGGGGTAAGACTGACAACACAATATAGGTCATCAATCTAATTAAAGGGTAATGTTTCAATTAATGTCTTATTTTAGCCCTAATCTTTCATCTTAAAAGATTAAAAATCCAGGTCATAGCAGCTAATAACCCACCCCAAAACTGATAAAGCAGCTAATATATATTATTCAAAATCTAATTGTGATATTGTTTTCTTGCTATTTGCATAAAACTATGAAAGGGCAATTATCATAGTTGAGATCTTGTAATCCGCACTTCATACCTACAATTCTGAAAACATTCAGGTGCATTGTAGCCCGATGATGCTCGAACGAAATTGGGAAGAATTGTGGCCAATCCACAATCTGCCAACCTCGGCTCAAATTCCGAATCCAATATGACATTTGAAGGCTTCAAGTTGCAATGCAATCTTCTTGGTTCACAAGAGAAATGAAGATAATACAACCCCTTAATTATTCCAACAGCAATCCGAAGACGAAATTCCCACTTAAGTTCCAACTGATTATCCCTCACTCTTCTCATTACATCTTCAAGACTCCCAGTCGGGACATAATCGTAAACCAAAGAGTATCCACAAGATTCACAGACATAAGCCCTCAAACTCACCAAATTCCTATGTCTTAAGCTAGCAAGATTCTCAAGTTGTTGCTGTATTTTTCTCTTCTGAACACCAGGAGAACAATCCGAAAAGGGCTCGATTCTCTTGACCGCAACGTTAAGGCCGTTGTCAAGAACAGCCTTGTAATACTTTCCGTTGGAACTTGACCCTAGCAACTGGGGTTCATTTGAAAGAGCTGATTTGAGTGTTTTTCGAGAAATTTTGGGAGAAAACACAACAGGGCCTTTGAGATTTGGGGTCCTCGTAATGTGTTTGACAAAATGCCTGACTAGAAAAGCAAATAGAAGGGCACAAATCAATCCTGTTATGATTCCCAATACTATGCTCAAAATAATCCTCCGAAACCTATTCTTGAATTTTGGTGGCTCAAGTTGAGATGGAGGCTCACTGGAGATATTTTGGCTCATTCTATCTAAGCATTGAGCAGATAACATATTCAGGAAGAAAATAAACAAGACAAACATAGTCAAAGTTTTACTAAGAACATGTCCTCCTTTCTCCATGGAGAAGTCAAATATCTTGTTATGTGTCAAAGACAAAAGCAGAACCTTAGAAAATAAACAATCCCATATATTTTCGAGCTCTCACCATGGCTAAAACCCAAAGGTGTTCCACTGAAAAATAAAATAGAAAAATTCTCAAGGGCTAAAATACTAGAGATAAATGAAGTCGAACAGAAAATCAGAGGAAACAGAGAACGTTAAGAAATGGGATAAAGCAGAAACCTGAAAGCAAATCCATATATTTCCCCAATACAAGGTATAGAAGAAAGGCACATTCAATTTTTAATAGTTTCTAGGAGGAATATTGAAGCCCCAAATGGGCAAAGACTAAAAACTTTATCCCCACAAATTACAAACAGTGCGAGAATCAGATTAAATAATGTCATGCTGTGAGGAAAATCTTCACATTGAAGAGAAAAGGAATCATTAAATCATATATTCCAACTTTTTCACAAGAGTATCCACCTTCTTCAGCTCAACCATACTTTTTTCTCTCGTCTTTGTTTTCTAGCTTCCTTGAAATTGAGACTCCCAAGAAGAATTACAGTTGTCAAGAGAGAAAAAGTAAATATGAAACTGTAAAAAAACCCATGAAATTATTCTTTCAAGTTTTGAATATCCAGAAAAAAAACTAGAGCTAGCTCTAAGTAGAAATGTCGAGCAACTGTTTGCTAATTCTGATGTGCGTAGGAAAAACAGAAATGACAGGCCCGCTATAGCAATACTACCTCTACTCCAATATCTCTCTTTTTTCCAATACAAAAAGGAAATAATAATAATTTGTTGGAATTTTGTTTTGGTAAAATGAGTGTTGACCCGATTTTGACCAAATAATTAAGTGGTTTCCATTGGTGGAAAATGGAATTAAATTATTTGTAAAAATTCTACTAAGAGAGTAGATCAGAATAGCATTTGGAATTTCTCAAAAATAATTCCGGGTGAATGAGAAATTAATGCTAGAAGTTAGCCACTTAATACAAGTAAATGGTATGGAAAATGGAAAATGTGGGGAGGGAGAAATGTTCCATCTCACATAGAAAAAGGAGGCAAAGTTTGCGCACTTAATATATCCCAAGGTTGCAGAAATCGCTAGCGCCGGTCGGCAAGGGCAAATCGGCGCCTAGCGCTAGGGCGCTAGGCGGGCCTAGAAAAGCCCAAGTTTTATTATTTTTTTCATTTTTTGTATTTTGGCCGATTTTTGGTCGATTTATTCCGACTAGACCGCCTGACCGATTTTTTCCGATTTTTTCCGATTTTTTGCCGCTAGGCCGATTTTTGCCCCAGACGATTTTTTTTTTCGATTTTGGGAAAATCGAATCGGCTTTAGTGGGCGCTGGCGCCGCTTTAGGCGATTTTTACAACATTGATATATCACAAGTTGGATTTATGGGTTTGGGCCCTTGGGGGCACCCAAGTTTTTAAAGAGGTGATGACCTACATGCTTGTGGGTTTGGTTCAAAACACACACGCGTGCGCCGCCCGGGCTTGGGCTTGGGCTTGGGTCCTTATTCCTTTTGGACCCAAAACCTTTAAAATAAATAATTAATTAATTTTTGTAATTAATTAATTAGGATTTCAACTGGGAAATGTTCGCACCCGAGCATGGCGAATGCACGGCCGTGCATCGGTCGTCGTCGGCCGGCCTGTTCGCATCAGATCCGAGCACGGCCGACTCGCGCCCATGCGTCGGTCGTCGTCAAGCCGTAGCTTTGCCATTTTGGTTCGTATCCACGCACGGGCCATGCGCTAGGTCGTGCGTCAATGCGAAATGCAGAATAGATGCATCTGTTCGTTCAAAATCTATCTTTTCGAGCCAAAAGACGTGTTCTTTCCGTGCGGGGCACCTGGTGCCTATAATACTCGACCCCTGCAGATGAAAACTGATACGAAAAACATTAGAAAATTAACCAGTCATATTGCATTCGAGCATATTGCCATACATTCCATTCAAAGCTTGAAAGTCAGAAACACTTATGTTGTTCGCTGTGTTTCGGGTTTGCAAATGTTGTAAACTCGAAACTGAAATAGTCGTTGTATCTTAGGGATGTACATCGGAACCATTAGCACTTGTATACGGGGCGTTATCGTCTTGCAGAGACTGAATCAAATTCAGGCCTCGACTAGAGCCTATACACTCAAAAACTTAGCCATTTCCAAAACAGAACCATACACTTTTTCCCAACAATCGCAAAATGAAAAGTTTCGTTTCTGTTGAAGACGATGGCATCAACATCAATCTCGTTCACTCTGATGGCTGTTGCTCCCGCTCACGGCGAAAAGCCGCCCAAGTTCTCCGGCGCCGACTTCAAACGTTGGCAACAGAAGATGTTGTTTTACCTTACCACCCTGGTGTGAATAGATTATGCCGATTTTTCACAAATCGCCCTCTTTTTCGAATGAACAAATAAATGACAAGAATGTAAGTGCGGAAATTAAACAACACTCGTCGATTTAAAGAGGTTCAACCCACCTAGGGCCTAATCCTCTACCACCCCATTATCTCCGGGATGGATTTCAAAAAGAAAAAAAGATTTTATCAATTTCCAAAATTTATACAACACCTTGAGGATTACCACAATCCTCTTACAACACCTTCAAGAAGATTACCACAATCTTCCTTCACCACCTTTGAAGAGTACCACACTCTCCAAACACCTATCACCTAGATCACCCAAGTGTATTCTTACCACAAGAATACTCACAAGGATGTCTTGTGTTGAATGATGGACAAAATTCAAGATTACAACTCTATGAAACCAATACAAAGATTGAGTGCAAGTGTAATCAAGAATCAAAAGCCTAGACCTCAAAGATGTGCAAGTGAAAGTACTTGGCTATTACAACAAGAATGTAAAAATGAAAGCTTGAACAATTTGCAGATTTCTTGTTGTGTATTTTGCTTGTATTTGTTGTGTCTTGTGTCTTCAATTCATCCTCTATTTATAGGAGAGTCTTCACCAACATAGGCTCCCAACATAGGCTCCTTCTTCTTCACTTTTGTCTACAAAAAGAGGATCACAAGATGTAGAAATATTGTACAAAAATGAAAAGTAAATCTTGCTGATAAGGATTGCAACGGTTGGAATTTTTGCTGTCAAAAATTACATAGGGCGACCGATTGCCCTGTAATAAGATTTCGAACGTTTTGAAAAAATAGTGCGATCCAGGTACAGGTCGAAGGGGGGGTCGACCGGTCGACAGGGGGGTACGACCGGTCGCCCTAGGGTGCGACCGGTTGGCCCCCTGCTGGACCGGTCCCCCTCTTCATTTTTTTTGACCCAATGAGTTCTGTTTCAATTTTGAGTTCTTCAGGTACCGGTCGACGTATTGGCGACGGTCCGACCTCCAATTTTAAATGTTGTCCGATTTTTATCAAAAATAAACTTCAAGAAATACTCCAAATATTAGTAAAAACATTTTAAATCACTTGGGAGTATTTTGACAACATTTATAAACATTGTTTTGGTGCAAAAACCAATTTAAACAAAACCATCAAAAGTGCTGTCCATTTTTATCGAAAAATAAATTCTAAGAAATACTCCAAAAATTAGCAAAAACATTTTAAATCATTTAGGAGTATTTGGACAACATTTATTAGCATTGTTTTGGTATAAAAACTCATTTAAATATAATCATCAAAATCTTGATAAAAACATTTATCTAACAAACTCCCCTTTTTGATGATTACAAACCAAAACAATTTTAGGAAGTCGATTTTAAAACAAAACCAATTTTCCGGTCTAAAACAACAAACCATTACAAGCAAGATTTATCATAAGTACAAACACACAGGGATAGGAGCAAAGATTTTTCAAAATCATTTTTGCACAAGCTCCCCCTATCAACAAGCATAGCAAGAGTAAGTATAGAAGCAACAACTAAAAGCTTAAAGCTTAGCTTTTACAACTTAAGCTTGAATATCATGAGCTTATAAGCTCCCCAGTCACAAAACATCAATAGTCAAGCATAAAAGTCCATAATACATCACATGGACTAAGTATTGTTCACAATGTTTGGCTTTTAAGAGCTCTAGCTTATAGCTTTTCTTGCGAGCTTATTTTCGCTTCTTTAAGCATATGAGCGTTTTTTGTTTCTCCCCCTTTGAAATCATCAAAAAGAATGTTAGCACGATAAAAACATCATACAATTATATCAAAGTGCGCAATTTAATCGATTTATCGAGCATATTGAGCATTTAAGCTTAAATTCCGAATGAAAGGGAAAAAATTGCTCATTTGATTTGTAAAAGCTCATTTGATTGATAAAACATGATCTCTATAAACTTATAAGACTTTTCAAATCAAGAGAATCATGTAGGTGATGAGTTTTTCATTAAAACATTTTGTCGAACACTTGGCGTGCATTGAATAAAACAAGAGAAATATAACGCCTTTGTGATTCGTTTAAGCCAAAAAAATTCATCACCAATTTCAATAAAACAATATTCATTCATCATCAATCATCATAAACACCATATTAATACAAGAATTTCAACAAGATATCAAGATACAAGCACATTCTCAAGGGTTCAACCCAATTGAGATTAAAAGGAGAAATTCTTACCATTTAATCGGTAAAGATGAGCAATGTTGATGATAATCGAGCCTCAAAATATGCAATGTATGCAAGAAAAAAAATTGAGTGAAATTTGTGTGCAATTGGCGAAGGGGACGAAAAATGAACACAAAACAAACCAAAATTACAAATGCTGAGAACATAAACGATTTTATCCAAATTTTGGGCATGGGCGACCGGTTGGGGGGGGGGGGTGGGCGACCGGTCGACATCATGGGCGACCGGTCGGCCTTCCCCCAAATAGTCCAGTGGTTCTTTCTGTTTTGTGAAAATTCGAGGTTTGAACCAAAAATCCGATTTTTCGCCCCTAAGTTTTAAAAACGTGCAAAAATGCAATCATAGACCTCATTCAATATGCATTATGCCTAACCGAGCTCGTATTGACGCAAAAGTCTCGGAAGATAGCGGTTTTGTAAAAATGTCCGCTAATTGATCTTGAGATGGTACAAAAGATATCTCAATTTTTCGTTTTGAAACACAATCCCTTAGAAAATGATGTCGAATCTCAATATGTTTAGTACGGTTATGATGAACCGGGTTTTGAGCAATATTTATAGTGAATATGTTATCACAAAAGATAGGAACATTTTCAAAAGAACATTTATAATCCGCTAAGGTTTGTTTCATCCAAAGCAATTGAGTACAACAAAAAGCCGCGGAAATATATTCGGTTTCGGCCGTTGAAAGTGAAACACAATTTTGTTTCTTTGAAAACCAAGAAACTAGGCAATCACCTAGAAATTGACATGATCCTGAAGTACTTTTACGATCATCAATATTTCCCGCATAATCCGAATCACTATAACCTTTAAGAGAAAAATTTTCATTCTTTGGATAAAATAAACCATATTGAATAGTGTCTTTCAAATATCTAAAAATTCTTTTAACGACACTCATATGAGATTCTTTGGGATTGCTTTGAAAACGAGCACATAGGCATACGGCATGAAGAATATCCGGTCTACTTGCGGTTAAATAAAGTAAACTACTAATCATACCTCGATACTTGGATTCATCAACCGGCTTGCCTTTTTCATCTTTGTCAATTTTGACGTTTGTTGCCATTGGAGTGGAAACGGTTCTTTCTTCTTCAATTCCGAACTTCTTCAAAAATTCTTTTGTATACTTGGATTGTGAAATGTATATTCCTTCTTGGCATTGCTTAATTTGAAGTCCAAGGAAGAAGTTGAGCTCCCCCATCATGCTCATTTCAAATTCACCTTGCATTAACTTAGAAAATTTCTTGCACAAGGATTCATTAGTAGCACCAAAAATAATATCATCAACATAAATTTGCACTAATAAGCAATCTTGCCCTTTTTCAAAAACAAAGAGAGTAGTATCAACTTTACCTCTTGTAAAACCATTTTGCAAAAGAAAAGAGCTAAGTCTATCATACCATGCACGGGGTGCTTGTTTCAAACCATACAAGGCCTTTTTAAGTTTATAAACATCATTAGGCCTAGAAAATTTTCAAACCCCGGAGGTTGTTTTACATAGACTTCTTCTTGAATAATACCATTTAAAAATGCGGATTTTACATCCATTTGGTAAAGCTTGAAATTTTTAAAACAAGAATAGGCAAGTAAAATACGAATAGCTTCTAAACGTCTTTCGGTGCAAATGTTTCATCATAATCAATACCTTCTTCTTGACAATAACCTTGAGCTACTAACCTTGCTTTGTTTCGAACAATATTGCATTGGTCATTGAGCTTGTTCCGAAATACCCATTTTGTACCAATAATGGTTTGAGATGGAGGACAAGGTACTAATTCCCATACATCATTCCTTTCAAATTGATTCAACTCCTCTTGCATTTCTAAAAACCAATCCTCATCTTCAATGGCTTCCTTAGCATTTTTAGGCTCTTTTTGAGATATAAGAGCTTTCTCGGCAAATTTTCATCGAGTCATTACTTTATCAAGGGGATCACCAATAATAAGATTTTTTGGGTGATCTCCCTTAAATTTCAATGCTACGGAAGATTCGAAGTATCACCTTTATCTTCTTGAGGAACATTTGAGCTTGAAGGTTGATCATTTTGAGTATCATCTTGAACAATGGGTTCAACAATATCCTCTTCATCACTTTCATCATTGGGTATCCTTTCAACACCCAAAACTTCATTGAATTTGACATGGATGGATTCTTTAACAACCCCACTAGTCTTATTGTAAACCCGATATGCTTTGCTCTTGGTTGAATACCCAGTAAATATTCCTTCATCGGCCTTAGGATCAAGTTTGTCTAATTGATCCTTAGTATTCAAAATAAAACATTTACATCCAAATATTTTGAAATAACTAATATTTGGAGTTCTTCCTTTCCAAAGCTCATATAGAGTTTTATTCATTTTAGGACGAATATAAACTCGATTAATGACATAGCAAGCGGTACTTACGGCTTCGGCCCAAAAATATTTTGGAAGTGAAAATTCATTGAGCATGGACCGACTCATTTCTTGAAGTGTCCGATTCTTCCTTTCGGCTACTCCATTTTGTTGAGGTGTCCTTGGAGCCGAAAAATTGTGACTATATCCCTTGGTTTCACAAAAGACTCTAAATTCTCCGTCAAATTCTCCACCTCGATCACTTCGAATAGACTTAATAGTATCTTCCTTTTCATTTTCAATAAGTCTACACAACTTAACAAACTCATTAACGGCATCGCTTTTTATTTGTAAGAAATAGAGCCCAAGTATATCTAGAAAAATCATCAACTATAACAAAAGTGTAATGTTTTCCACTTAGACTTGTCGTACCAATATCCCCATACAAATCAAGATGAAGCATTTGTAGGGGTTTGGTAGTGGAAATTTCATTTTTGGGCTTAAAACTACTCTTAACTAATTTGTTCTTTTGACAAGTGTCACATAAGCCAAGATTTTCAAAATTCAATTTGGGTAGTCCTTTTACATGTTGGTTTTTGTAAATAGTTTGCAAATTTTTGTATCCAACATGTCCAAGTCGCCTATGCCATAAACTAGTTAAATCATTATTGGCGACAAGACAAGAAACATTTTGACTAACCAAACCACTTGTACAAATTTTGTAAAGATTGCCTTTTCTAATTGTTTCACAAATAATTTTATCATTTTTGGAAATAAGGCCTTTTTATTTATTAAAAACAACATTATAATTTGAATCACAAAGTTGGCTAACACTTATCAAATTGAACTTAAGCCCTTCTACTAAAAGAACATTACTAAGAGAGAAAGAAGAGTTACCAATTTCTCCATTTCCAAGAATTTTTCCTTTGCCATTGCCGAACATGACCATACCCTCTTCTTGGAGCTTGATGTTAGTAAAAAGTTCTCTTTTTCTGGTCATATGGCGTGAACATCCGCTGTCCACGAGCCATTTTGAATCTTCCATTGTTGTTATAGCCCCTATAACCTACAAAGGAATTATTTTTAGGTACCATATAATTTTAGGGTCCATGGGGGTTAGCCTTGAGACCTTTAGGTCTCCAATAATAGCTAAAATTATTCTTCAATTTACAATTACTAGCATAGTGACCATTCTTACCACAATAAAAACAAGTAATAATACGAGGACTACTAGCACGTACAAAGGTAGGACCTTGGTCTTTTTTCTTAAAAGAATTTTGAAAAGGTTTGTAACCAAGTCCTAATTTAGAATGCTCACCTCTTTGTACATCTAAAATTTTTGTGACTTTATCCGTACTTAAATTGAATTGATGCACATCTTTTTTCAAATTTTCAATATCATTTGTGGACGTTTGTTTTTCGGTTTCAAGAGTACGGACCATAGTAAGAGTAATAGCATGAGCCTTATCAAGAGAATCATAGGAAGTAAATAATTTATCTTTTTCTAGTTTAAGCTCTTTATGCTCCTTTTTCAAATTCTTGTATTTAACAATCAAATTTTGAAACTCATTTTGCAATTCATCAAAATCACATTGTAATTCATCAACTAGGGAAGAAGATGAAGCATTAGAGCGTACCTCGGTATTTTCATCGTCTATGGCCATAAGACCATGTTCGGATTCTCCTTCCTCTTCGGTTGTTTCAAGTAATTCATCCCAAGTTTTGACGTCCGCATTTAACGCCTTCTTTTTCGGGAAAGGCTTTTTCTTCTTTTGTTCCTCTTCCGCTAATTTTGGGCAATCGGCTATGTAGTGCCCGAATTTTCCGCATTTGAAACAAGAATTGTCTCTAGGCTTTCTTGCTTTATTTTTGTTTACAAATTTTGCAAATTTTCTAACAAGAGCCGCCGTTTCTTCATCATCCTCAATAAACATTATTAGAAGAAGATGCTAAGCCTTTAATAATATTTTGCGTACCCGGTTTAGAGGTGGATGGTTGAGAATTTTTTCTCTCCTTGAGATATACTTCATAAATGAGGAGGTTCCCAATGAGCTCATCAAACTTGAGTGTCTCAAGATTTTGAGCTTCCGTGATTGCCGTCACCTTTTCCGGTCCATGAGCCGGGAAGGGCGTTCAATGCCTTGGTCACCTTGTCTTCTTCGGAGATGACCTTTCCAAGAGCCACAAGAGGATTGACATTGTTGTCAAGCCTTTCCACCATTTTTTATACGCTTTCACCATCATGCATATTGAAATTTTCAAAGTCTTTCACAAGCATTGTTTTTCTTGCTTGCTTCACTTTCTTTGTGCCCTCGTAGATGGTTTCTAATTTTTCCCAAACTTCATGTGCTGACCGTATGCCTCTTATGCAATTATATTCGGTGGCGGTAAGAGAGCAATGTAAAATGTTTAAGGCCTTTCCGTTTAGAGAGAAAGCCTTCTTGTCATTTTCATCGTACTCCTTGAACGGCTTGGGAGTCGTGGTACCATCCTCCAATTTTGTTGTTGGTTGAGCAACTCCTTCAATGACCACATTCCAAATATCAAATCCGCACCCTTGTAGAAAGCACTCCATGCGGTCTTTCCAAAATGCGTAGTTGTTGGCGTTGAATAGTGGTGGCTTGTTGGTGGAGGCGCCGGTGGTGAGATGAGCTTCATTCGTAGCCATTGATCTTTCATCTTTACTTGGAACGAGCTAGCCAAAGAGTTTGGCTTTGATACCACTTGTTAGTCCAAGTGGCTACGATAATCTAGAGGGGGGGTGAATAGATTATGCCGATTTTTCACAAATCGCCCTCTTTTTCGAATGAACAGATAAATGACAAGAATGTAAGTGCGGAAATTAAACAACACTTGTCGATTTAAAGAGGTTCAACCCACCTAGGGCCTAATCCTCTACCACCCCAGTATCTCCGGGATGGATTTCAAAAGAAAAAAAGATTTTATTAATTTCCAAAATTAATACAACACCTTGAGGATTACCACAATCCTCTTACAACACCTTCAAGAAGATTGCCACAATATTCCTTCACCACCTTTGAAGAGTACCACACTCTCCAAACACCTATCACCTAGATCACCCAAGTGTATTCTTACCACAAGAATACTCACAAGGATGTCTTGTGTTGAATGATGGACAAAATTCAAGATTACAACTCTATGAAACCAATACAAAGATTGAGTGCAAGTGTAATCAAGAATCAAAAAGCCTAGACCTCAAAGATGTGCAAGTGAAAGTACTTAGGCTATTACAACAAGAATGTAAAAATGAAAGCTTGAACAATTTGCAGATTTCTTGTTGTGTATTTTGCTTGTATTTGTTGTGTCTTGTCTTGTGTCTTCAATTCATACTCTATTTATAGAAGAGTCTTCACCAACATAGGCTCCCAACATAGGCTCCTTCTTCTTCACTTTTGTCTACAAAAAGAGGATCACAAGATGTAGAAATATTGTACAAAAATGAAAAGTAAATCTTGCTGATAAGGATTGCAACGGTTGGAATTTTTGCTGTCAAAAACTACATAGGGCGACCAGTTGCCCTGTAATAAGATTTCGAACATTTTGAAAAAATAGTGCGATCCAGTGGTCGAATGGGGTCGGCCGGTCGGCCGGACCGTGGGTGCATGGGGTGCGATCGGTCGGCCCCTTTTGGACCGTCCCCTCTTCATTTTTTTGACCCGAGTGAGTTCTGTTTTAATTTTGAGTTCTTGAGTACCGGTCGATTTTGTTGTCGGTTTTTATCAAAAATAAACTTCAAAAAATACTCCAAAAAATTAGTAAAAATATTTTAAATCACTTGGGAGTATTTTGACAACATTTATAAATATTGTTTTGGTGCAAAAACCAATTTAAACAAAACCATCAAATGTTGTCCATTTTTATCAAAAATAAATTCAAAAAATACTCCAAAAATTAGTAAAAATATTTTAAATCATTTAGGAGTATTTTGACAACATTTATAAATATTGTTTTGGTATAAAAACTCATTTAAACAAAATCATCAAAATCTTGATAAAAATTTTATCTAACATTTTCGAACGAAAAATCCCCTCCGTTCGATAAGAAATCGACAACAAAAATTAGCAAAAATATTTTAAATCATTTAGTGGGTATTTAGACAACATATATTAGCATTTAAAAAAAGTACAAGACGGAAGATCTTGGCACAAAGAAATTTGTTGTCGGCAAATTCCTCAAGTACAAGATGGTTGACACCAAGACGGTGATCGGCCAAGTTCAGGAGATTCAAATCATACTTCACGACTTAGTGTCTTAAGGAATAATTTTGAATGAATCCTTTTCAAGTGGCTGCAATAATCGAAAAGTTGCCGCCGTTGTGGAAGGATTTCAAAAACTAACTGAAGCACAAGCGAAAAGAGATGGGGCTTGAGAAACTGATTGTTCGGCTTCGGATCGAAGAAGACAACCGAAAATCGGTGAAATCGATCGATGCGGAATGGAGGCTAAGGTCAATCTTGTTGAATCAAGCACTAGCAAGAAACGCAAGCACTCCGGAAAAGAAAAAGGAAAAGCCAAAAAGTTCAAGGGGAATTGCTACAACTGTGGCAAACCGAACCACATGGCTAAGGATTGACGAAACCCTTAAAAGGGCAATCAAGGTGGCAACCAACAAGCCAATGTGACGGAGGACAAGTCGATTCAAATCAACATGTCGGAGCTCGATCTCACCGCCGTTGTGTTTGAAGCCAATATGGTGGATAACCCAAGGGAGTGGTGGATAGATAATGGGGCTACTCGTCACATTTGTGCCGACAAGGAGATGTTCTCCTCCTACACTCCGATAAATGGAAGGAAGCTTTTCATGTGGAATTCTTCGACTTCCAACAGTGTTGGGCTTAGGAAAGTAGTGCTCAAGATGACTTCCTGGAAAGGAGCTTACACTTGTAGATGTCTTTGCATGTCCGGACATCCGCAAGAATTTAGTTTATGGTCCTTTGCTTAGTAAGGCCGGGTTTAGACTAGTGTTTGAGTCCGACAAGTTTGTAATGACTAAGAATGGTCAGTTTCTTTGTAAAGGCTACCTTGATAAGGGCTTGTTTAAGATGTCTGTAATGTCTGTTTTCCGCCAAGAGACGAAGAATAAAACTATTACTTATGTTTACTTGTTGGATTGTTCTAATTTATGGCATGATAGATTAGGACACGTAAACTTCAACACAATTAAAGGTTAGTGAATCGGACTTAATACATACGTTTAAAACCGATTCCCAAGATAAATGCAAAATTTGTGTTGAAGTAAAGTTGGCCAAAGTACCGTTTCATTCGGTAACGAGAAGTACCAAACCACTCGAGTTAATTCATACAAATGTGTGTGATTTCAAACTTGTGCAAACTCGAGGTGGGAAAAAGTACTTCATAACGTTTATAGACGATTGCACAAGATATTGCTATGTGTATCTCTTGAAAAGCAAAGATGAAGCTTTAGTAGCTTTTAAAACTTATAAGAATGAAGTTGAAAATCAGCTTAATTTGAAAATTAAGATGATTCAAGTGATAGAGGAGAGTATGTTGCTCCGTTTGAAGAATTTTGCTCGAAAGTGGGTATAATTCATCAAACGACTGCTCCCTACTCATCTCAATCAAATGGAGTTGCAAAACGCAAAAATCGTACTCTTAAGGAGATGATGAATGCGATGTTGCTAAGTTCTGGCTTACCCTAAAACTTGTGGAGGGAAGCCATACTTTCTGCAAACTCCATTCTTAATAAGATCCCACACAAAGATAAAAATGAAACTCCATATGAGTTATGGAAGGGACGTAAACCATCATATAAATACCTCAAAATGTGGGGGTGTTTGGCTAAAGTCGAAGTACCAGCCGAAACAAGTTAGAATCGGTCTAAAGACGATCGATTGTGCTTTCATTGGATATGCTAACAATAGTAGTACATACGCTTTTTAGTACACAAGTCAGCTATTCCTGATATAAATGAAGGTATGATCATTGAATCAAGGAATGTTGTATTCTTCGAGAATATCTTTCCGAACAAAGAACGGAAAGAACAAAGTTCGAGTAAACAAACTTATGAAACTGCAAGGTTACCTCAAAGTGATGATGAAGAGGAACCGGTCGGCCCCCTGCTGGACCGGTCCCCCTCTTCATTTTTTTTGACCCAGTGAGTTCTATTTCAATTTTGAGTTCTTCAGGTACCGGTCGACGTATTGGGCGACCGGTCGACCTCCAATTTTAAATGTTGTCCGATTTTTATCAAAAATAAACTTCAAAAAATACTCCAAAAAATTAGTAAAAATATTTTAAATCACTTGGGAGTATTTTGACAACATTTATAAATATTGTTTTGGTGCAAAAACCAATTTAAACAAAACCATCAAAAGTGTTGTCCATTTTTATCGAAAAATAAATTCTAAGAAATACTCCAAAAATTAGCAAAAATATTTTAAATCATTTAGGAGTATTTGGACAACATTTATTAGCATTGTTTTGGTATAAAAACTCATTTAAACATAATCATCAAAATCTTGATAAAAACATTTATCTAACACCTGGGTCTGTCCCGTTTTTGAAGGACGATCCCCCCTCCGTTGGCGATGAAGAAATCGACAACAACTGGAGAATCGTTGTGGATGCTTGGCATAAGAGATTTTCTGTGTCGCAACTACATCTTGAGCGGGCTAGACGACACCCTCTACAACGTCTATAGCACGTTCAAGACGTCCAAGGATTGTGGGATTCTTTGGAAAAGAAGTACAAGACGGAAGATGCTGGCAAAAGAAATTTGTTGTCGGCAAATTCCTCGAGTACAAGATGGTTGACACCAAGACGGTGATCAGCCAAGTTCAGGAGATTCAAATCATACTTCACGACTTAGAGTCTTAAGGAATAATTTTGAATGAATCCTTTTCAAGTGGCTGCAATAATCAAAAAGTTGTCGCCGTTGTGGAAGGATTTCAAAAACTAACTGAAGCACAAGCGAAAAGAGATGGGGCTTGAGAAACTGATTGTTCGGCTTCGGATCGAAGAAGACAACCGAAAATCAGAAGTGAAATCCAGTCAGTCTGGAATGGAGGCTAAGGTCAATCTTGTTGAATCAAGCACTAGCAAGAAACGCAAGCACTCCGGAAAAGAAAAAGGAAAAGCCAAAAAGTTCAAGGGGAATTGCTACAACTGTGGCAAACCGAACCACATGGCTAAGGATTGACGAAACCCTTAAAAGGGCAATCAAGGTGGCAACCAACAAGCCAATGTGACGGAGGACAAGTCGATTCCAATCAACATGTCGGAGCTCGATCTCACCGCCGTTGTGTTTGAAGCCAATATGGTGGATAACCCAAGGGAGTGGTGGATAGATAATGGGGCTACTCGTCACATTTGTGCCGACAAGGAGATGTTCTCCTCCTACACTCCGATAAATGGAAGGAAGCTTTTCATGGGGAATTCTTCGACTTCCAACAGTGTTGGGCTTGGGAAAGTAGTGCTCAAGATGACTTCCGGAAAGGAGCTTACACTTGTAGATGTGCTGCATGTCCCGGACATCCGCAAGAATTTAGTTTATGGTCCTTTGCTTAGTAAGGCCGGGTTTAGACTAGTGTTTGAGTCCGACAAGTTTGTAATGACCAAGAATGGTCAGTTTCTTTGTAAAGGCTACCTTGATAAGGGCTTGTTTAAGATGTCTGTAATGTCTGTTTTCCGCCAAGAGGCGAAGAATAAAACTATTACTTATGTTTACTTGTTGGATTGTTCTAATTTATGGCATGATAGATTAGGACACGTAAACTTCAACACAATTAAAAGGTTAGTGAATCTGGACTTAATACATACGTTTAAAACCGATTCCCAAGATAAATGCGAAATTTGTGTTGAAGTAAAGTTGGCCAAAGTACCGTTTCATTCGGTAACGAGAAGTACCAAACCACTCGAGTTAATTCATACAAATGTGTGTGATTTCAAACTTGTGCAAACTCGAGGTGGGAAAAAGTACTTCATAACGTTTATAGACGATTGCACAAGATATTGCTATGTGTATCTCTTGAAAAGCAAAGATGAAGCTTTAGTAGCTTTTAAAACTTATAAGAATGAAGTTGAAAATCAGCTTAATTTGAAAATTAAGATGATTCGAAGTGATAGAGGCGGAGAGTATGTTGCTCCGTTTGAAGAATTTTGCTCGAAAGTGGGTATAATTCATCAAACGACTGCTCTCTACTCATCTCAATCAAATGGAGTTGCAAAACGCAAAAATCGTACTCTTAAGGAGATGATGAATGCGATGTTGCTAAGTTCTGGCTTACCCTAAAACTTGTGGAGTGAAGCCATACTTTCTGCAAACTCCATTCTTAATAAGATCCCACACAAAGATAAAAACGAAACTTCATATGAGTTATGGAAGGGACGTAAACCATCATATAAATACCTCAAAATGTGGGGGTGTTTGGCTAAAGTCGAAGTACCTAAGCCGAAACAAGTTAGAATCGGTCCAAAGACGATCGATTGTGGTTTCATTGGATATGCTAACAATAGTAGTACATACGCTTTTTAGTACACAAGTCAGCTATTCCTGATATAAATGAAGGTATGATCATTGAATCAATGAATGTTGTATTCTTCGAGAATATCTTTCCGAACAAAGAACGGAAAGAACAAAGTTCGAGTAAACAAACTTATGAAACTGCAAGGTTACCTCAAAGTGATGATGAAGAGGAACCAAGACGCAGTAAAATGACAAAAGTAGCTAAGTCTTTTGGTCCTGATTTTCTAACTTATATGTTAGAAAACAAACCCAGAACTATTCAAGAAGCATTGTCTAGTCCAGAAGATCCTCTCTGGAAAGAAGCTATCAATAATGAAATAGATTCCATCATGCAAAATCACACTTGAGAGTTGGTTGATCTCCCACCGGGTTGCAAACCTTTGGAATGCAAGTGGATCCTTAACAGGAAGTATAAAGCAGATGGATCTATTGATAAGTATAAAGCCCGTTTGGTAGATAAAAGGTTTAGACAAAAAGAGGGATTGACTTCTTCGATACATATTCTCCTGTCATGAGGATTACGTCCATTCGTGTTCTCATTGCTATTGCAGCTTTGCATAACCTTGAGATACATCAAATGGACATTAAGACTACCTTCTTGAATGGAGAACTTGAAGAGGAGATCTATATGGATCAACCCGAGGGGTACGTTGCACCCGGTCAAGAGCGAAAGGTGTGTAAACTTGTTAAGTCACTTTATGGACTAAAACAAGCACCTAAGCAATGCAATGAAAAGTTTGACTCGACTATGAAGTCAAACGGTTTCAAGATCAATGAATGTGACAAGTGTGTCTACATTAAAGGTACTACAAGTGATTACGTCATAGTATGCCTTTATGTGGATGATATGTTGATTATGGGCAGTAGTCATAATTTAATCATGAATACTAAAAACATGTTAAAGAGGAACTTTGACATGAAGGATATGGGATTATATGATGTTATATTAGGGATCAAAATCTCTAGAACTTCAGATGGAATTGTCTTGTCACAATCCCATTATGTCGAAAGCATACTTAGAAGGTTTAATGCTTTTGATAGTCCTCCTTTAAGATACATGTAGATCTAAGTCTACACTTGGCCAAGAATAGAGGCGAACCAGCTTCTCAGCTGGAATATGCAAAGGTAATTGGCAGCCTGATGTACTTAACAAATTGTACACGTCCAGACATTGCATATTCAGTGAGTAAGCTAAGTAGGTTCACAAGTAACCCGAGTACGGATCAATGGAAAGCCGTGACAAGGGTACTTAGATATTTAAAGTATACCATGAACTATGGAATATTTTATACGAGATATCCAGTAGTATTAGAAGGATACTGTGATGCCAATTGGATATCAAACACAAAAGACTCCAAGTCCACAAGTGAATTTATTTTCACAATAGGTGGAGGAGCGGTGTCGTGGAAGTCTTCTAAGCAAACGTGCATAGCTCGATCTACTATGGAATCTGAGTTCATTGCTTTAGATAAAGCTGGAGAAGAAGCAGAATGGCTTAGAAACTTCTTAGAGGATATTCTTTGTTGGAATAAGCCTCGTACTCTTTGTTATGATACAATCGTGATAGTCAATCGGCAATCGGAAGGGCACAAAGCAGTATGTATAATGGTAAGTCTAGACATATACGTCGAAGACACAACACCATTAGACAGTTGATTTCGAATGGGGTTATTTCGGTTGACTACGTGAAGTCAAAGGAAAACCTTGCAGATTCGCTTACAAAAGGCATAAATCGAGATCAATTGTATAAACTGTTAAGAGGAATGGGTTTAAAATCCACAACATAAAGAATGTTCATAGCGGTAACCCAACTTTGTGAATTGGAGATCCTAAGACCTTGGTTCAATGAGACAACTAAGTTATGAATGTTCAGCTGAACACTTGGAAAATGTGTTAGCTCATTCTCGATACATCCAAGTGAATAAAACCTGCTGAATGTGGTGAGGTTAAGTTTAAGACTTTTTTAATGATTCCTATACCGAAAGGTGGAATATGGCAGGATACTCTTCAATAAGAGATATCAACTATATAAGTGAGAAGTAATGGCCGCTTCAAAAAAACACTTACGAATCTAATATATGGTTCAGGGCCGAAATGGACACAACGTGAGAACAACAAGTGTTAGAGTTGTTATTGTGTAAGTATTGTTGTCTCGGTTTACACAAACGGCTGAGTAGTTTAAGATATCGCGTCACTAAGCAACCAGTAAATCCGATAGTATTTTACTAAGGAAGGTTCAAAGCCACAAGCTACATATCCTGATGCAATAACGATTCGCCGAGACTTTCAAGCGAATTTTATTTTGGTAAAATGTGTGTTGACCCGATTTTGACCAAATAAATAAGTGGTTTCCATTGGTGGAAAATGGAATTAAATTATTTGTAAAAATTATACTAAGAGAGTAGATGAGAATAGCATTTGGAATTTCTCAAAATCAATTCAGAGTGAATGAGAAATAAATGCGAGTTAATCACTTAATACTGAGTAAATGGTATGGAAAATGAAAAACGTGGGGAGGAGAAATGCTCCATCCCACATAGAAAAAGGATGCAAAATTTGCACACTTAATATATCCCAAGTTGGACTTATGGGTTTGGGCCCTTGGGGGCACCCAAGTTTTTAAAGGGGTGTGGACCTACATGCTTGTGGGTTTTGGTTCAAAACACACACGCGCGCGTCTTGCCGCCGCCGCCCGGCCGGCTCGGCTCGGCCCGGCCCGGGTCCGGGTCGTGGTCGCGGGCCTGGGCTTGGGCTTGGGCTTAGGCTTAGGCAAGGCCCTTATTCTTTGTAATTAATTAATTAGGATTTCAATCGGGATGTGTTCGCACTGAAACGCGGCGAACGCACGGCCGTGCGTTAGGTCGTCGTCGATCAATCTGTTCGCATCCGAAGACGGTGGCCGACGCACGGCCCGTGCATCGGGTCGTGCGTCAAGCCGTAGCTTTGCCATTTTGGTTCGCATCCACGCACGCAGCGCGGCGCGCGCGCGCGTCGCGCAGTCATCATCGCGTCGATCACGAAGTCACGAAGCGATCGTCTGTTCGTTCAAAACTTGTATTTTTAGCCAAAAGACGTGTTTTTTCCGTGCGGGGCACCTGGTGCCTATAATACTCGACCCTGCGGATGAAATTGATACAAAAACATCGATAATTAACTTAGGTCATATTGCATTCGAGCATATTGCCATACATTCCATTCAAAGCTTGAAAGTCGAAACACTTGTTTGTTATTTGTGTTTCGAGTTTGCAAGTGTTGTAAACTCGAAACTGAAATAGTCGTTGTATCTTCTTAGGGGCGTCTGCCGAACAGTTAGCACTTATATACGGGGCGTTTTCGTCTTGCGGAGACTGAATCCAATTCAGGCCTCAACTAAAGCCTATACACTCAAAAACTTAGCCATTTCCAAAACAGAAACCATACACTTTTTCCCAACATAATTACACCCCCAAAGTAAAGGAAGAAAAAGATTCTTGGGGTGGCTGGATATGTTTTCATTTTGAACAAGAATTTATGTAGAGAATAGTGATTGAAAATTATTTTGGAAGAATAAAGATGAATTTCGAGATTGAGATTGGATATTAAATGAATATATAATCATGAAATTTGATTTGTGTATAAATAGGAAAATAATGATTGATAGTTAGAAATGTGCAAGTGGGTGAATAGTAAAATATTAGAAGATATGTAATAATAATTGGTGATTTGACCTTTTTTTTATTAGTAGATGTGATTGGTGGAAGAAAAAGTAAAAATAAATAATAATGCATTTTTTTTTGAAAATTTTCATGGTCATTCACATGTTAATAGTAAAAAAAATTCTAACGAAAGTGAAAAATTTCCGTGTCCAATCGCAGAAAGTCCCCTCTTATTATCCCAATCTTGGTTATATATGTATTATTTATTTAGTTCAATATCTCAACACCTGGATATTGCTTTTTCTTTCTATGATAAAAACTGGAAAAAAGCAAAAACAAAAACAAATAGTTGACGAATTTTCTGTTTTTAGTTTTATAGAGTTCAAGAAACAAATGCATAAAGCAAACCTATTTTTTTCCTATCTGTTAAGATTACTATACTGGCAAAATATTTGGTAATTACAAATTATACTAAGCGCTGCGAACGGAGAAATTATATATTATTTCAGAATCTAATTAATTAAATTTGATTATTTCGTTTTAAACTTTTTCACAAAAAATGTGCATCTAGTTGGACTTGTAAAATTAATATGACAAATACTTGCCCTATATAATCTCCATTAATAGCTTATCCGAATATGAATGTGAAATAATGTCAATTGTATATCTCTTTGTTAAGTTTTTCGTTAATTTTTTGATAATTTGATATTATAAAACTTTTGTATCTATGAATATATATTTTATAAAATACAACAAAAATTTAAAAAAATTGTGTTATTTTCATATCAAAATAATTAAATTAACAATATTTAATTTATTCTCATATTTTTGAGAAACTTATAAAAAAGAGTTATTGTAGAAACTATTATTATTTTCAGAACTATCATCTGAGTTAAGCTTATAATTAAATTTCTCAAAAAATGCAAACTAAACAAAAAATTGTATTGAGAAAGCAAGGCATGTGTGTACTTTTTTCCCCGCGCAAGAGAGAGAGAGAGAGTGAAGGAGCGGGACCCACCAACACGTAGGCAAAGATAGGTTAGCTTTAGCTGTTGTTCCTGTCTGAGGCCGAAAGCGAAACATCGAACCTTGTGCTCAAAGGGAGGACAGCTCCATCTGGACCGTCCATTTCCTGCAGAGTCATTCCGGGCCGTCGATTTGACTACACGGGAATTCATGCCCAAATGCCTTTATCTGATTCTTTTATATGTGTGTATAGGATTTGGATCACGTTAGTCGCATATCTTGGTGAAGTCACGCAGGCCAAATCGAGGCTTGATTTAATTTTTAAACGGTTGATATTAATTAGATTTTATTATTTTTTAACATATAACTTAATAAAAAAAGGGTTGTTTTGGTAATTTAATTAAAATCTGATTTTGGGAGGGAAGTTATTTTTGGGAGTGGGCTATAATTTAGGAACGGTTTTAGGAAACGTGTTTTATCCCAAATCTTCCATATCTTCTCCAACTTGGTAAATGAAGAGTCAGAAGAGTTCTTCTCCCTGCAAACACCAGAACTCTCTCTGCAAACCGTCTCCAAACTCATCCTTACCACGAGAAGTCCTTGGTCATCCCTACCGTGAGAAAATACCAGCAAAGTGAAAAACCACAAATTGCCGTAAAACCTTTCGTTCGAAAATCAAAAACTCAATCTCATCAATTGGTCAAAAATCAAGTAGGAGTTGAACATCACTCAGGGCATCTTGAAATTTTCTCAGAAGAAGCGGCCCAGAAAACCGGGAAAAATTCAATTCTTCATCCCCATTTTTTTTTGTATGTTTACCCAGAAAGTTTCTTATGCGTGTGTATAATCTTGCTTATTTGTGCCAAAGAATATGCTTATAATTATTAACATACTTGCGAATCCAGGAAAAATTCAATTCTTCATCCCTATTTTTTTTTGTATGTTTACCCAGAAAGTTGCTTGTTCGTGTCTATAATCTTGCTTGTTTGTGCCTATGAATATGCTTATAAGTATGAACAAACTTGGGAATGCGAGAAAATTCAATTCTTGAAGAGCAATCGAGTCAAGAGTCGACTTCGTAGTCGAAAGAGAAAGCAATCAAGGCCCAACAAAATTGAAGAGATGCAAGGGACAAAATCGGGACAGGGGCTCGAAAAAAGCGGCGGGCGCAACTATTGATGATGCGTAGAAAGTATACACCGCAATATGTTTGGATGCAATGAATGAGCAGAGGGAGGAGGCTTGGGGCGGCGAAGGAGTTTGCCAAAATGAAATAGGATCATTCTGAAACGTTTGTTGCTTCGTTCTTTTGATCAAAGTATTGATTATTGGAGTGTTTTATAGCCACTTTAAATTTAGTTGGTTTTTGACGTACTTGTAGTTGATGTTGAATTTTTTTATTATTACCGTTGTGTTAGTTCATGGTTGTTATATTTCTGCAAAGCAGAAATCAGTTGCTTATGTAAGCAAAATTCAACTCGTCTATAAGCAGAATTCAACTTTATTGTAAGCAAGAAGTCAATTGCCTTGCACACATTTTTATCTTTTCAAGTATCTTATACTTTTAGCAAAAGATCAAATATTTTGTAAGCAAGATTCAAATGCTCTGTAAGCAGAAGTCAATTGACTTGTAAGCAATTATCTTCATGGCAATTTATACTGTTAGCAATATCAATTATATTCATTTTTTTCTTTTAGTCGAAAACCATTACAACAGTAACAAATAAGCAAAGTACAAAGTATTAAAAAGCATTACAATAAGAAATCATATGCAATTTGTAATATGTGAATAAGTGGTGTTAAAAATAAATAAACAGGCAGTCACAACATTTTTTATCGAGCAAATGCCCTTTTTCATTTGTTAGAAACAATTTTTACGATTGTACCAAACAAATAATTACAAAATTTGAAATAAACATAAATATTATGCGGTAAAATATGCCTTAATAAGCGTATCAAATGCTTTAATAAGCAGTATCAAACATGCACTTCAACAATAACGTCAAGAAGAGTGAATTCCACTTGTCGCACGTTCTGCTATTGTGCGAACCTATTTCTCCACATTTCCCACAACATCTCTTCAATTTCTGCTGGGCCTTGATTGCTTTCTCTTTCTGACTCTGAAGTCGGCTCTTGACTCGACTGCTCTTCAAGAATTGAATTTTCTGCATTCGCAAGTTTGTTCATACTTATAAGCATATTCATAGCCACAAACAAGCAAGATTATAGACACGAATAAGCAACTTTCTGGGTAAACATACAAAAAAACAGGGATGAAGAATTGAATTTTTCCTGGATTCGCAAGTATGTTCATAATTATAAGCATATTCTTTGGCACAAATAAGCAAGATTATAGACACGCATAAGCAACTCTCTGGGTAAACATACAAAAAAAAAATGGGGATGAAGAATTGAATTTTTCCTGGATTAGCAAGTATGTTCATAATTATAAGCATATTCATTGGCACAAATAAGCAAGATTATAGACACGCATATGCAACTTTCTGGGTGAACATACAAAAAAAAATGAAATGATGAATCGAATGATTGTTTTAGAAAAATGCGAATCAAATTTTAATTGGATTCAATAAAAATGGACAATATAAACAATCGAAAGGTGAGAAAATTGGTTACCTTGTTGTTTATTAGTGTTGAAGCATTCTTCATAGGTGTCATCCATTTTTTTTTCTTGCTTGAACTCTCAAAATGTCGACTTTGTGTATTGTGGGAGAAGATTTTCGTTTCAGATTCGTGGAGAAGATGATTATGGCTGGAACGATTTTCCAATAACAGATTTGGTGGATTGTGATTGCAAATTTGATGGTAACTCATCCTATTTTAATGGGATTTACTAGATTTAGCCAACAACCATTTTCTTATGTGGACTGATTTACCCTCACGTTGACTTTATCAATAATTTATCAACATTAATCAAGTTTAATCTAAACCATCGAAATTAGTAGATTTGTGGCTTGGATTTGGTCATATATACTCATATAATAGAGAGGTCCTATATAACCATCCCCTGTGTGTATATATATATTGGAAAAGATCTAAATGGTGTAAAGCGGGGGGAATTAAGTAAAACTAGAATAATCTTTTGCCTTACTTTTTCTGCAATATGTTATGTAGTGTTTTTTTACCCTCATTCCTTCTCCACTTTTTTCTTTCTTTTTCAACAAATTATCCTTTTTGGATGAATTGTACGATGTCAATGATAATGTTTTTCTTGGGCTTGTTGCCCCCACCACCCCATCCCCAACCCCAACGGTGACATATTATATATATGCTCTAACATTAGAGCTGTCAGAACTCAAATGGCCGAGCCAAGCTGACCCATTGCTGGTCGACTGGACTAAAGAGAAACGAATTTCTTGGATCACTATTTTTGAAGCTCAGGCTAACCCAAGTCATAAAAATACGTATGAAAAGTTCGTTCGACCGGACTTTTCAGGCCAAAATAGACTGATTTTTGTGTGCTTCCAAACAATGTTTTAAATACTATACTGGTGATCAAACCGGTCAAGCCACCGGTAAGTGGTCGGACCGGTTGAACCGCCTGTTTACCGGTTTTAATAAAACTAATTATCTTAAGTATATTTTATAAAATATTAATGTAATATATTGATATAAAAAGAAATATTATATATATTTTTATTTCTTATTTTTTATTATGTAATTATTTGATTGATTGTCTAAGCTTATATTATAGAAGTTTGTCCAAATTTAGAATATTTTAATTGATTAGAATTCTTGTTTGAATTAGTTAAAATATAAATAATTGATTTGAATTTTAACATAAATATTGAATAATTGATTTGAATTCTTGTTTGATTTGAATTATTGCATAAATATGTTAAATATTAAGTTTATAATTTCAGTTTTTATAAAAAAAAAAGAAGTTGAAAAAAATGAAGAAAATAAAAAATAGCTAAATCCGGTTTAACCGGTTTTGAACTGATTTTGGCCGGTATGACCAGTTTTGACCGGTATAACCGCAAAAATGGTATTTAGGGCTTTTATCGTACCGGTCCGACCACCGGTATCTAGTATAACCGGTTCAACTGGTTGGTATGTTCCGATATTTAAAACAGTGCTTCCAAATATAAAGTTCATCTCGGCATTTTTTACCGAGTCGGTCTTTGACATCTATGTAACATAGTAACATATGTCATTTATCTTTAACAAAATTATTAATTTTTAATAAGTTAGGAAGAGTTAATGAGAAATGATCAAAAACTAAGATAGCGATTGGATATGAAAGAAGTTTATTTTCGTTCCGCTAGAGAATTTTTTAACCCAACATGCAATTATTCATGAAAATTTTCAAAAAATACACCGTTCATTCTTTTTAATTTTTTCTCTTATCAATCACATCTACACACTTTTTTCAGAAACAACTAATCATTATGACACATCTTTCCATAAATTCCAGTATTCACTCACTCACACATTTCTAACTATCAATCATATCCAATCATTATATTACTATTTCACAAAAACTTATATGAGACCGTCTCACGGATCTAGTTCCGTGAGACGGAGCCCCATACCCGCGACCCGCAACCAATGGGTCTGATATACCCAGCAAACCCGCACCCTTTTTCATTTCATTCGTTTGATTTTCTCTCTCTACTCTCTCTCTCTCTTCGTATTCTCACTCCACAAAGCAAGGCTTGAACACGAGAGAGAAACGGAGCCCCCACTACTCCTTAACCCTCGCCCTCCTCAACCCTCGCCCCTCCTCAACCCTCGCCCACGTCTGTGAAACCGTCGAGTCGAAACCATTCGTGGAAGTATCTATTTCTCTGCGTGTGTTTTCATACCGACCTCTGGCATTCAACATATTTGAAAGCAAAACAAGGTATTACTTTTGATTTTGTTTTCCTTTCAATTTCTGTTCGATTCCCTTGCTACTGTAGCTTTTTAGGGTTTGTAAACCCTGTTAATTTCTGTATTTTAGGGTTTAATTTTCAGTTCCTAGTTTGTTAGGGTTTTGTTTAGTATGTTTTTTTCAAGTGAAGTGTAGGACGTAGGTGTTAATTCGCGCATGTGATTTAGATGTATTTTTAGGTTTATGTATTTTCCAGGTTTATGTATTTAGTATTTAAGTTTTGAGTATCACTTTTGCCCTCACAAGTATTACTTTTTGTGTTAAAAGTATCAATTGTTGTAAAGGAAGTATTATATGTGTTTTTTATTATGCTCTTTACATAATTGTGTAATACTATCAAAAGTATCACCTTTTATATAACAAGTATAACCTTTTATATAACAAGTATAACTTTTTATATAAGAAGTATCACCTTGTATACAAAAAGTATCATGAGTTTTTTGTAATGATAGTGTTGCATATGTTTTGTAATGAAGTTATACTATGTGTTTATTTTGAGCATGTGTTTTAAGTTGTATTTATAGTTTTTTGTATTTCTCATACGAAGTACCATTGTGTTTATGTTCACTTACAAGTATTACTTTTTATATAACAAGTATCAGTTTTTATATAACAAGTATAACTTTTCATTTAAAAAGTGTATAATGTGTTTTTGTAATGATGATATTGCTCCACATGTTTTTTTGTAGGGAATTACAATGGCTGATGAGTCAGCAATAGTTCCTGTTACGGGTGAGGGAGATAAAAAATATAATGTACAAAGAAAAAAAAAGGTATTTCAAAGCTAAAGCTCGGAGGTCTGTTGATAAAAAAAGAGCAGGGAAAAGGAAAGTAGACAAGGATGTAACACCAAAGAAAGAAGAAATTGATGAGGAGGAGCCGAAGGTTGTAAAGAAGATGAAGATTTCAGGGAAAGTAAAGAAAGATGCGACTGAAGAAAGGTAATATATAGTATTGTTAGTAATAATCTTTTTTGTCGTGTTTTCTGTTAACGTTGTTTTTTGTTTGTTTTGCAGCGAAGACAAAAAAATTGTGGCGGACGAGGCTGAAGGTGGGAAGAAGAAGAAGAAAGCTAGGTATAAATGTATTTTTTGTTAATTATTAGTTGTTTTCTATGTGAACAATGATTTGGTTTGTTAATTATTAGTTGTACATTGTTTTTTGTTTGTTTTGCAGCGAAGACAAAAAAATAGTGGCGGACGAGGCTGAAGGTGGGAAGAAGAAGAAAGCTAGGTATAAATGTATTTTTTGTTAATTATTAGTTGTTTTCTATGTGAACAATGATTTGGTTTGTTAATTATTAGTTGTTTTCTGAAAAATATCTTATTTAATTTCAGGGATTTCATTTCTCAGTGTAAACCTCAGGAGTTGTTTGAGGTTATAAGTAGTTTAAGTGATAGACAAAGGGAAGATATAGTAAATATAGGCTTTGGGGGTTTGCTGACGTTTTCAATCGAGTCATCATTCCCCATGGATATGGTTAGAAGACTGGTAAAAAGTTTTAATGGTACCAGTCGAATGTTGAGATTTGACAATTTTGCTTTTGCTGTAACCGCTGACGATATTCAGGACGTTTTTTTAGTACCTATGGGTAATGGTCAGGCTGTTGAAGAGCTTAAGCGGGGTGAGTCAGTTGTTTTTATGGACGAGTAGAAGGAGAACTACGGCATTGATTCTGACAGTTTAGTGCCTAGTTTAAGAACTATTATTAGTACGTTATCGGATGGCGGTGATGATTTCAAGAGAGTTTTTGTTATTTACTGTTTGTCTGTATTTTTAACACCTAGGAGCAATAGGAAGGTTGATTTGAACTGTATAAAATGTTTGGCTGACGTGAACAGGATAGGAGAGTACGACTGGTGTTCGTACATTTTAAAAAAGTTGTGTGTTGGGGTGAATAAGTACAATGAGAATCCAAGCGCAAGATATGTCAGTGGTTGTGTTATTGTATTGCTTATTCTATACTTTCATAGAATGAAATGGCAAGGCAACGCTGAACCGAGCAGTCTACCTCTGATTTCTCATTGGGATGCCAAAAAGTTGAAAAAAGGGATAAAGGAAGAAATTTCGGTGGGTGGGCTGGGGCAGGGTGAGTGAGTCACTGACACATACCCTGTTAGCTCAAGACGGATAGTAGACGCTGAGAAAAAGCGTGGTGAGAAAGAGCCCGACAAAGAGACTGATGAATCAAATGAGGATGATGAAGAAGAGATTGAGAAAGAGTCAGATGAAAAAAAAGAATGAAGGAACCGAGAAGGAGAAGCCCGATGACGGTATGGAGAATCCGTCAGATTTTATAAATCTGAAGCTACCGAGAGGCGATGAGCTTTCGGATGACGAGGTGCACAGGATGGCCAGAGATATAAGTTGTATATGCTTTAGTGATTTTGTCAATTATTGAGTATCACTTTTAACTGTAATATTATGACTTGTATGACTAAAAGTATCAGTTTTATGAATATAAGTATACTATATATGAGTATGCTTTTTGGTGATATTTCTCAAGTATAGAGTATCAATTTTACCCATAAAAGTATTACTTTTGGCTCATATAAAGTATCACTTTTAGGGATAAAAGTATTATATGTATGATTTTGTATGCTTTAGTGATTGTCAATTATGGAGTATCACTTTTAATTGTAGTAGTATGATTTTTATGACTAAAAGTATCAGTTTTATTAATATAAGTATACTATATATGAGTATGCTTTTGGGTGATATTTCTCAAGTATAGAGTATCAATTGTGCTCATAAAAGTATTACATTTGGCTTATAAAGTATCTCTTTTAGGGGTAAAAGTATTCCATGTATGAGTGTTTTTCTGTCAAGTATTGTAGTATCACTTTCACCCCGAAAAGTATCACTTTTAACCTTAAAAGTACAACTTTTTCACTAACTATTTTATTTTTTTATAATTATAGAATGTCCATGAAGCATTCCTGCTATTTCGGAGGAACTTCAATGTTCTGACCAGATATCACATGGAGATGTTTAACAACCTGAAGAGCGAAGGCAAGCAAGAGAAAAAAACTGCAAGTTCTTCACAGTCTACAGTGACTGAGAGCCAAAAGTTCTTTTCGGATGTGAGACTTCATGAATACATTGACAAAGTTGTGGAGAACTTTGAAAGAATGAAAAACCTAGCAGATGAGATGCCAAACTTTGAGCTGCTGACTCCTGAATATGCCCCTGAGGCTGACATTGAAAAGCTTGGTGATGAAATTCACAGGGAATTTTTTTCTCAAGACGAAGGAGTTTCTGGGGAGAGTGATGAAAGAGTGTCTGGGGAGGCAGAGGAAAAATTTGAGCCCTGGCCTGTTGCAGAGGGAGCAATTTTCCATTGCCAATTCATGAAGAAAAACAAAGATGTTCTTGAGCATATGAGCAGGAAGGAGAAAGACATCGTGGATTATTGATTTTTCACGCAAAAACGAATGATAGAGTAAGTATGCTGAAAGTATTTTGATTTGAGTATCAGTTTTGAATTTAGAAGTATAACTCTAGCTATGTGCATAAAGTATCATTTTTTCCAACAAAGTATCACTATGAATTTCTGACCAGCTTGGTATTTTGTTTTCAAACTTTAGGTCAAATGTCTTTGCTCATGATGGGGCTCACTATATTGCCTTTGATGGGATTTCCACATTGAACTCATCGAAGTTGATCCATGTTAGCATTATAGACGTATGGGTTGTATTGCTTAACAAAGACCCCAGAGCCTCAAATTGTTTCTATTTCAATGCCCAACACTCTGTAAGTACTACTTTTATCCATAATAGTACGACATTGAAGCTAAAAAACCATTTTATTCTGTTAATCAATTTATTTTTTTTACAACAGTTGTATCTTCAGAACTTGTTTAATAAAGTTGGAGACCAGGATAATTCAAAAAATGTCAGAGATTGCTGGAACAACATGATATTGTCTGGGAATTACAAGGATTTGAGAAATGTGGATTTGGTAAGGTTGATTTTTGTTTGCTTTTTTGTATTTACATTTTAATATGAAGTGATAAGTATATATTTGTTATTTGCAGATTTTTGTACCAGTGTGTTATGTGCAGCACTACTTCTGCACTGTCATTAATTTTGCGGATCGAAAGGTGCATTATCTTGACAATATGGTGCACCATGAAGATGTTGCTGCTGATTATGTGGATCTGGCAAAATTGGTGGTAAATAACTATATCTCATTGCATCATTTTATTATATTTTTGAAAATGTAAGTAGTGTTTTAAATTTAATATACCGTTTTTTTAGCAAAGAGAAATGTCAATTTTCCTGAAGGAGCAGCAACACCCCAAAGGTGAAGAAGTTGAGGGATATGTGTTTGAAAATGTCTCTTTTCCATGGCAGAGCAATTTGAAAAACATCGATTGTGGTGTTTTTCTAATGCATCACATGGAAAACTTCAGGGGGAGTGTTTACACTGAGCCTAATTTGTGTCTGGTAAGAATTTTTTTGTTTGTGTTGGAAGTTTTAATGTCATAAAAATACTTTGTATACAATTTTTTTCCTTTCTGATTGTAGCCACAAGAACGACGTATGTTGAGGGCGTCGTATTGTTCAAGGATTGTGTTGCACCGTTTAAATGAGATGAGGGTTCAAATGGAGAAAGATGTTTTGCTGTTCAGAGCCATGAAGGAGAAAAAGAACAAAACAATGTTTTGATTTACAATGTGGAACTGATGATACTTTTTTGGATGTTATTAGTACTGATTATTGATAGGGTAATGGGATGTTTTTATGTTTTCCATGATGGTTTTGAGGTTTTATTAGTACTTTTTAGCATGGTTGCAGAAATCGCTAGGCGCTAGTCGGTCGACTGCGCTACGCTGGGAACAACACTATTTTTTTATTTTGTTTTCATTTTTTTTATTTTTGGCCGATTTTTAGCCGATTTTTCCCGCCTAGGCGGGCGCCTAGGCCCGATTTTTTGGCCGCCTAGGAGAGCGCCTAGCTCCGAGTTGGTGCCGCCTAGCCCGCCTAGGCGGGCGCCTAGCCCGATTTTTGGCCAAAACGATTTTTTCGGGCGATTTGGACAAAATCGGATCGGCCTAGGGGCGCTAGCGCTTAGTGCTAGGCGATTTTTACAACACCGCTTTTAGATGTTATTAGTGTTGATGGTTTTAAGTTAGTTTTTGGTCTTGGATGTTATTAGTACTAATGATTGATAGGCCTATTGGATTTGTTATTAGTATTTTTAAGTCAGTTTGCTGTTTTCTTGGATGTTTTTGAGGTTTCTGTTATATGTATTGAAAAATATCACTTTTTGATTTAAAAGTATAAGTTTATGTGCATAAAAGTATCAATATTTGGCAACAAAGTATAACTCGAATGGTTATATTTTGTCACAATTAAAATTGTATCTTTCTTGCTTTACTAAGTGTAATTTCATCGTTGCAACTATCGATATGTTTCCAATACTCCAATGCTTGCATCGCACGATTGATACGTTTGATTACTTTGAGCTCATTACAAATAAACCAAATGTATGATTCATTGACTCATATTTTTTCCTTACACAACAAAAAATATAATATCCAAAGTATCACTTTTTATGAATAAAGTATCGATTTTAATTTACAAAGTATCACCTTTTACCAGAAAAGTATATTTTTAAATTTTCACTGTTTTATATGCATAAAGTATCACTTTTCACCAACAAAGTATCAATTTTGTGCATAAAGTATTACCTTTCTTACTAACAAAGCATCAAATAAATATGGCCAAAGTATTAATTCAAACAAACTACAAAATAATATTATCAGTTTGATACAAAAGTATTCAATCGATTACTAAAACAATCTAGGATTAGGAGTTTTTGAACCAAATTCCTTTGATGGATGTGTGTCTGACGTTTCACCGCTTCTCTTTTTCTTGTTTCTTTGGAAATGCCCTTTTATCCTTTGTTTTCTCCCCTTTGTAACAGATCGTGCTGGATCCAAAATGTTTGTAGAAGAACTTGAAAGATCATTGCGCTCTGTTGAATCGGGTATATCTATCAACGCATCAACAGCCATAAAATCCCTGTTGTAGCCATCTTCTAAAATGGTTCTTGCATCCTCATTGTATTGGTATTTCAAAACAAGATTATAATATTTGCGTGTCATTTCATGTCTCCAAGGAACGCAATCATTAGGCTTATCTGAACTTTCAATCCTCGAACCAAACTTTTCCCACAATTCAGTTTTTGCAAACTTTGTCCATCTTTTGGCGATGTAACAGTCCGACATTTTGGATATAGAATGCATATGTACCACTCTTAAGCTGTGAGAACAAAGTAAACCACACTCTTCGTACTTTTTACAAGAATAATTAATCAGAGTATGTAAACAATCATACACCACACGATGACAACAATTATCATTATTTGATAAAATGTCATAAACCATTAAGTTATGTTCAACCTCAACAGTGCTGCAGTTGGTAGATATACTTTTAATAAACTCACCAAAATCCTTAAAAATTGTTAGTGTATATACCTCTGCAGCATGCTTCAACAATCCGGTCAATGGTAACACAAATTTTGGAATTGATCTTGAGCATTGGAATTCATTTTCTTTCTCAGTGTTTCTCCAACGCTTTATCGCCCCTTGGAAAATGTCATAGAATTCAGTTAAAGTCGTCGTTTTCTTGGCATTGAATCCTATTGCATTGTTCGTACTCTCACTCCTTTGTGAAGATAATATTCCCGCAGGAAAAAAAATCTTTGCTTAGTGCAGTACACCATTTTTGCTTCAAATCATACATACGTTTAAACCAAGAGTCATCTTGCAACTCATTCTGCAATATCATAGATTTCCAACAACTTTCAAAGTCATTTTCATCAATGCAACCAGTCAAACATTTGTTGAACATTTCCTTGAAAGAATTGTTGTGTTTCAGCCGTCTAAATCGACTTATAGCATTCTGGTGAAGGTGCCACAAGCATAGTCTATGCCTTGTTTGAGGGAAAACCTACATAAAAGTAAAGAGAAAAAAATTAGAATTTAAAAACAAACCCTCTTTTTTCTGAGGAAAAATATATGTTTTATGAAGTAAAGTATCATGTTTGTTACTAAAAGTATATACTTTATGTTGTTTGTACATCACACCTTTTCAATAGCATTGCTAATCGCTTGGTCATGATCAGTGAACAAAGTTATAGGATATTTCCCACCTGTTGATTTCATAAAAACTTGGAAAAGCCATTCAAATGAGTCAGCCTTTTCATCGGATAAGAAAGCACAACCGAACATCACATTTTTCCAATGATTATTGACCCCAACAAAAGGAGCACAAATCAAGTTGTACTTATTCGTTCGATATGTTGTGTCAAATACCATAACGTCACCGTATATCTTGTAGTCTTCCTTCATCATGGAATCCCTCCAAAATACATTACTTAATCTTCCCATATCATCCAACTTCACTCTAAAAAAAAGTCTTGTTCTTCTGTATCTTGCTGATATAATATGTCAATCAAAGTTTGTGCATCGCCACCTTCTATTGCTTCCATTTTCAAACGATTAACAAAATTTAGATTTTACAACACTGCTTTTTAGATGTTATTAGTGTTGATGGTTTTAAGTTAGTTTGCTGGGTCTTGGATGTTATTAGTACTAATGATTGATAGGCCTATTGGATTTGTTATTAGTATTTTTAAGTCAGTTTGCTGTTTTCTTGGATGTTTTTGAGGTTTCTGTTATATGTATTGAAAAATATCACTTTTTGATTTAAAAGTATAAGTTTATGTGCATAAAAGTATCAATATTTGGCAACAAAGTATAACTCGAATGGTTATATTTTGTCACAATTAAAATTGTATCTTTCTTGCTTTACTAAGTGTAATTTCATCGTTGCAACTATCGATATGTTTCCAATACTCCAATGCTTGCATCGCACGATTGATACGTTTGATTACTTTGAGCTCATTACAAATAAACCAAATGTATGATTCATTGACTCATATTTTTTCCTTACACAGCAAAAAATATAATATCCAAAGTATCACTTTTTATGAATAAAGTATCGATTTTAATTTACAAAGTATCACCTTTTACCAGAAAAGTATATTTTTAAATTTTCACTGTTTTATATGCATAAAGTATCACTTTTCACCAACAAAGTATCAATTTTGTGCATAAAGTATTACCTTTCTTACTAACAAAGCATCAAATAAATATGGCCAAAGTATTAATTCAAACAAACTACAAAATAATATTATCAGTTTAATACAAAAGTATTCAGTCGATTACTAAAACAATCTAGGATTAGGAGTTTTTGAACCAAATTCCTTTGATGGATGTGTGTCTGACGTTTCACCGCTTCTCTTTTTCTTGTTTCTTTGGAAATGCCCTTTTATCCTTTGTTTTCTCCCCTTTGTAACAGATCGTGCTGGATCCAAAATGCTTGTAGAAGAACTTGAAAGATCATTGCGCTCTGTTGAATCGGGTATATCTATCAACGCATCAACAGCCATAAAATCCCTGTTGTAGCCATCTTCTAAAATGGTTCTTGCATCCTCATTGTATTGGTATTTCAAAACAAGATTATAATATTTGCGTGTCATTTCATGTCTCCAAGGAACGCAATCATTAGGCTTATCTGAACTTTCAATCCTCGAACCAAACTTTTCCCACAATTCAGTTTTTGCAAACTTTGTCCATCTTTTGGCGATGTAACAGTCCGACATTTTGGATATAGAATGCATATGTACCACTCTTAAGCTGTGAGAACAAAGTAAACCACACTCTTCGTACTTTTTACAAGAATAATTAATCAGAGTATGTAAACAATCATACACCACACGATGACAACAATTATCATTATTTGATAAAATGTCATAAACCATTAAGTTATGTTCAACCTCAACAGTGCTGCAGTTGGTAGATATACTTTTAATAAACTCAGCCTCAAAATCCTTAAAAATTGTTAGTGTATATACCTCTGCAGCATGCTTCAACAATCCGGTCAATGGTAACACAAATTTTGGAATTGATCTTGAGCATTGGAATTCATTTTCTTTCTCAGTGTTTCTCCAACGCTTTATCGCCCCTTGGAAAATGTCATAGAATTCAGTTAAAGTCGTCGTTTTCTTGGCATTGAATCCTATTGCATTGTTCGTACTCTCACTCCTTTGTGAAGATAATATTCCCGCAGGAAAAAAAATCTTTGCTTAGTGCAGTGCACCATTTTTGCTTCAAATCATACATACGTTTAAACCAAGAGTCATCTTGCAACTCATTCTCGCAATATCATAGATTTCAACAACTTTCAAAGTCATTTTCATCAATGCAACCACCAAACATTTGTTGAACATTTCCTTGAAAGAATTGTTGTGTTTCAGCCGCCTAAATCGACTTATAGCATTCTCGGTGAAGGTGCCACAAGCATAGTCTATGCCTTGTTTGAGGAAAACCTACATAAAAGTAAAGAGAAAAATTAGAATTTAAAAACAAACTCTCTTTTTTCTGAGGAAAAATATATGTTTTATGAAGTAAAGTATCATGTTTGTTACTAAAAGTATATACTTTCTGTTATTTGTACATCACACCTTTTCAATAGCATTGCTAATCGCTTGGTCATGATCAGTGAACAAAGTTATAGGATATTTCCCACATGTTGATTTCATAAAAACTTGGAAAAACCATTCAAATGAGTCAGCCTTTTCATCGGATAAGAAAGCACAACCGAACATCATATTTTTCCAATGATTATTGACCCCAACAAAAGGAGCACAAATCAAGTTGTATTTATTCGTTCGATATGTTGTGTCAAATACCATAACGTCATCGTATATCTTGTAGTCTTCCTTCATCATGGAATCCCTCCAAAATACATTACTTAAATCTTCTCATATCATCCAACTTCACTCTAAAAAAAAGTCTTGTTCTTCTGTATCTTGCTGATATAATATGTCAATCAAAGTTTGTGCATCGCCACCTTCTATTGCTTCCATTTTCAAACGATTAACAAAATTTAGATTTTACAACACTGCTTTTTAGATGTTATTAGTGTTGATGGTTTTAAGTTAGTTTGCTGGGTCTTGGATGTTATTAGTACTAATGATTGATAGGCCTATTGGATTTGTTATTAGTATTTTTAAGTCATTCTTTGTTGTTTTCTTGGATGTTTTTGAGGTTTCTGTTATATGTATTGAAAAATATCACTTTTTGATTTAAAAGTATAAGTTTATGTGCATAAAAGTATCAATATTTGGCAACAAAGTATAACTCGAATGGTTATATTTTGTCACAATTAAAATTGTATCTTTCTTGCTTTACTAAGTGTAATTTCATCGTTGCAACTATCGATATGTTTCCAATACTCCAATGCTTGCATCGCACGATTCATACGTTTGATTACTTTGAGCTCATTACAAATAAACCAAATGTATGATTCATTGACTCATATTTTTCCTTACACAAAAAAAAATATAATATCCAAAGTATCACTTTTTATGAATAAAGTATCGATTTTAATTAACAAAGTATCACTTTTTACCGAAAAGTATATTTTTAAATTTTCAACTTTTATATGCATAAAGTATCACTTTTCACCAACAAAGTATCAATTTTGTGCATAAAGTATTACCTTTCTTACTAACAAAGCATCAAATAAATATGGCCAAAGTATTAATTCAAACAAACTACAAAATAATATTATCGCTTTAATACAAAAGTATTCAACATTACTAAAACAATCTAGGATTAGGAGTTTTTGAACCAAATTCCTTTGATGGATGTGTGTCCGACGTTTCACCGCTTCTCTTTTTCTTGTTTCTTTGGAAATGCCCTTTTATCCTTTGTTTTCTCCCTTTGTAACAGATCGTCTTGGATCCAAAATGCTTGTAGAAGAACTTGAAAGATCATTGCGCTCTGTTGAATCGGGTATATCTATCAACGCATCAACACCATAAAATCCCCTGTTGTAGCCATCTTCTAAAATGGTTCTTGCATCCTCATTGTATTGGTATTTCAAAACAAGATTATAATATTTGCGTGTCATTTCATGTCTCCAAGGAACGCAATCATTAGGCTTATCTCAAACTTTCAATCCTCGAACCAAACTTTTCCCACAATTCAGTTTTTGCAAACTTTGTCCATCTTTTTGGCGATGTAATCAGACATTTTGGATATAGAATGCATATGTACCACTCTTTAAGTGAGAGAACAAAGTAAACCACACTCTTCGTACTTTTTTACAAGAATAATTAATCGTAGTATGTAAACAATCATACACCACACGATGACAACAATTATCATTATTTGATAAAATGTCATAAACCATTAAGTTATGTTCAACCTCAACAATCTTTAGCTTGGTAGATATACTTTTAATAAACTCACCAAAATCCTTAAAATTGTTAGTGTATATACCTCTGCAGCATGCTTCAACAATCCGGTCAATGGTAACACAAATTTTGGAATTGATCTTGAGCATTGGAATTCATTTTCTTTCTCAGTGTTTCTCCAACGCTTTATCGCCCCTTGGAAAATGTCATAGAATTCAGTTAAAGTCGTCGTTTTCTTGGCATTGAATCCTATTGCATTGTTCGTACTCTCACTCCTTTGTGAAGATAATATTCCCGCAGGAAAAAAAATCTTTGCTTAGTGCGGTGCACCATTTTTGCTTCAAATCATACATACGTTTAAACCAAGAGTCATCTTGCAACTCATTCTGCAATATCATAGATTTCCAACAACTTTCAAAGTCATTTTCATCAATGCAACCAACTATCAAACATTTGTTGAACATTTCCTTGAAAGAATTGTTGTGTTTCACCGTCCTAAATCGACTTATAGCATTCTCGGTGAAGGTGCCACAAGCATAGTCTATGCCTTGTTTGAGGGAAAACCTACATAAAAGTAAAGAGAAAAAAATTAGAATTTAAAAACAAACTCTCTTTTTCTCGAGGAAAATATATGTTTTATGAAGTAAAGTATCATGTTTGTTACTAAAAGTATATACTTTCTCGTTGTTTGTACATCACACCTTTTCAATAGCATTGCTAATCGCTTGGTCATGATCAAAGAACAAAGTTATAGGATATTTCCCACCTGTTGATTTCATAAAAACTTGGAAAAGCCATTCAAATGAGTCACCTTTTCATCGGATAAGAAAGCACAACCGAACATCACATTTTTCCAATGATTATTGACCCCAACAAAAGGAGCACAAATCAAGTTGTATTTATTAGCTCGATATGTTGTGTCAAATACCATAACGTCACCGTATATCTTGTAGTCTTCCTTCATCATGGAATCCTCCAAAATACATTACTTAATCTTCCCATATCATCCAACTTCACTCTAAAAAAAGTCTTGTTCTTCTTTATCTTGTCGATATAATATGTCAATCAAAGTTTGTGCATCGCCACCTTCTATTGCTTCCATTTTCAAACGATTAACAAAATTTAGATTTTACAACACCGCTTTTTTTAGATGTTATTAGTGTTGATGGTTTTAAGTTAGTTTTTGGGTCTTGGATGTTATTAGTACTAATGATTGATAGGCCTATTGGATTTGTTATTAGTATTTTTAAGTCGGTTCTTTGTTTTCTTGGATGTTTTTGAGGTTTCTGTTATATGTATTGAAAAATATCACTTTTTGATTTAAAAGTATAAGTTTATGTGCATAAAAGTATCAATATTTGGCAACAAAGTATAACTCGAATGGTTATATTTTGTCACAATTAAAATTGTATCTTTCTTGCTTTACTAAGTGTAATTTCATCGTTGCAACTATCGATATGTTTCCAATACTCCAATGCTTGCATCGCACGATTGATACGTTTGATTACTTTGAGCTCATTACAAATAAACCAAATGTATGATTCATTGACTCATATTTTTCCTTACACAAAAAAAATATAATATCCAAAGTATCACTTTTTATGAATAAAGTATCGATTTTAATTAACAAAGTATCACTTTTTACCGAGAAAAGTATATTTTTAAATTTTCACTTGTTTTATATGCATAAAGTATCACTTTTCACCAACAAAGTATCAATTTTGTGCATAAAGTATTACCTTTCTTACT
Source organism: Rehmannia glutinosa (assembly GCA_016081115.2). NCBI lineage: Eukaryota > Viridiplantae > Streptophyta > Magnoliopsida > Lamiales > Orobanchaceae > Rehmannia > Rehmannia glutinosa. The sequence goes on along the minus strand of JABTTQ020000519.1, from coordinate 705 downwards.
AACAAAGCATCAAATAAATATGGCCAAAGTATTAATTCAAACAAACTACAAAATAATATTATCGCTTAATACAAAAGTATTCAATCGATTACTAAAACAATCTAGGATTAGGAGTTTTTGAACCAAATTCCTTTGATGGATGTGTGTCCTCGACGTTTCACCGCTTCTCTTTTTCTTGTTTATTTGGAAATGCCCTTTTATCCTTTGTTTTCTCCCCTTTGTAATGGATCGTCTTGGATCCAAAATGCTTGTAGAAGAACTTGAAAGATCATTGCGCTCTGTTGAATTGGGTATATCTATCAACGCATCAACAACCATAAAATCCCTGTTGTAGCCATCTTCTAAAATGGTTCTTGCATCCTCATTGTATTGGTATTTCAAAACAAGATTATAATATTTGCGTGTCATTTCATGTCTCCAAGGAACGCAATCATTAGGCTTATCTCGAACTTTCAATCCTCGAACCAAACTTTTCCCACAATTCAGTTTTGCAAACTTTGTCCATCTTTTGGCGATGTAATGATCCGACATTTTGGATATAGAATGCATATGTACCACTCTTAAGTCATGAGAACAAAGTAAACCACACTCTTCGTACTTTTTACAAGAATAATTAATCGTGAGTATGTAAACAATCATACACCACACGATGACAACAATTATCATTATTTGATAAAATGTCATAAACCATTAAGTTATGTTCAA